>PVHT020000086.1:1654730-1740777 GCA_004024745.2 Catagonus wagneri
GGGTCTTATCGGAGCTGTAGCCACTGGCCTACGCCACGGCCACAGCAACGCAGGATCCGAGCCGCGTCTGCGACCTACACCACAGCTCACGGCAACGCCGGATCGTTAACCCACTGAGCAAGGCCAGGGACCGAACCCGCAACCTCATGGTTCCTAGTCGGATTCGTTAACCACTGCGCCACGACGGGAACTCCTGTTTTCCCACTTTTAGCTGAAGACCTGAGCCATAGACAGCTAGTGGGCTGTGAAGCCAGGATCAGAGCCCAGACAATACAATCCAGAGCCCATACCATAAACCACTTTGCTGCATTGTCCTTAGTAAATAGACAGGGAAACAAGGAGTGGATGTGAGGATGGATAAGCGAATGAATAAATGAAGTGTTAATGCTTTTAACCAGGCTGCCCAGGCTACAGGCATTTGCAGAAGTTTAGGGAGGCAACGTGCTGAGGGCTGGCTCGTAGCTGTCAGATAAGCTGGCCAGGGGAGAGGGAGGGAAATATTTTTTTATTGATCATTCCCTATGATCCAGACACAGAGGAGCATTTTCTAAACAGGTAACGTGCTGAGGGTGCGGATCTGTGGCCAGAAGGGCATAGGTCTGCGTCCCAGCTCCGGAATTACCAGCTTGGTGGTCTCAGGCATGGATCATGTATCTAATTCTGGTTTCCATTCTAGTTCAAAATGTAAAGCCTTGACACAACCACAGCTGAGCTGAGGAGTCTGTAGTTAAGGCAGGGTTCACTGGAGATAGTCCAGCTTGGCTCTTGTGTGCATGAGGGATGGAGATCAACTTTCAAAATGTCTCCCTTGGAGTTCCTGTTGTGGCTTGGGGGGTTAAGAACCTGACATAGTGTCCATGAGGATGCGGGTTTGATCTCTGGCCTCAATCGGTGGCTTAAGTTGGCGTTGCCGTGAGCTGCAACACAGGTCGAAGATGCAGCTCAGACCCCACTTTGCTGGGGCTGTGGTATAGGCTGGTGGCTGCAGCTCCGATTCAACCCCTAGCCTGGGAACTTCCCTATGCCACGGGTGAGGCTGTAAAAAGAAAAGTGTCTCACTCACCTGGCTGGCAGGTGGTTGCTGGCTGATGCCTGGGAGTTGGTTCAGCCGAGGCTATGACCCAGGGACTTCAGTTGCTGTCCCCGGGGGCCTTTCTAGCTGTGTGGGCTTCCTCATGGCAACACGGGTAAAGTTCCACGAGTGAGTATCTCAGGAAAAGGAGAAATGGATGCATGGCCTGTCCGTGACCTAGCCTCTGAAACCACATAGCTCACCTTTGCCACACTCTGTTGGTGGAGGCAGTCACAAATGGATATCAGGGGGGTGGGCAGGGGGGCCAGAGACCAGTACCCGCAGGAAGCCATGACCTCCCCTTGGACCAGTAATGGCTTAACCCCTTGCTACCTGGAAGACTTTAAATTACCTATCCTTCAGCAAAACACCCGGAGACGAGGCTCTTGGCCAAACTCCCCTCACCCCAGTCTGCAGTTTCCTCTGAACAAAGTGATCGCACTACCCTTTTCCTGGGGAAGATTAGTCTGCTCAGCCAGGTGACAGGCACCTAATGGGAGGTGAGGCATTCTGCCTTCTCTCCACCATCTGTTAACATAACCCCAAGCCACCCTCGGGTTTGTGCTGAACTCGCTCGGCTCCTTCCAAAAGGGCTGCCAACGCCGTGATTGCTTTTCTCTTGATGTGTGCACTCCCAGGGCACCTCACATCCCCAGATACTCCTGCTGCCCCTTCGGAGGCAGCATTTGATGTGAGGCGCGTCGGCTGGTTGAGCACAGATCCGGAAGGACCGCGGCGACGGTGGATGACTAGAATCAGCACCCGGGGAAGGTCTGCATGCTCAGGACCCTGTCGCGTCTCGCTCTGCAGGCTTCCGTTCGCATGATGCTCTCAGCCGGGGATGTCATGAACATAGAGCCCAGACGGGGCTGCGTCAAATTCAACAGGATGGCCCTAGATTGCTGCAAAAATATGACCTGACACATTCAACGTACGTCTCTGCAGAGACACAGAAGGGACCCACGTCTAATCATGGAATGGGGTCCGACTTCCCAGGCCTACACTTTCCTTTAGACCTGCTTCAGAGAGGATGAGCGGTGGGTGGGACACCACCCCCTGCCCATAGCATCTGCGCCATCTCATTTATGCATCTCCTGAATAAGGTGAAACGGATGTCACCGCCCAGGGCAATTACTTCTTCCCAAATCGTTTTACGCCACTGACATGACAAGAGCCAAGAGAGACAGGAAATTCAATCCCTTCCGATGTCTGCACAGAAGATTAACCACCGCAAAGAAATGAAGAAAGTGTCTTCGTAACAGTGACATAAAGACATTGCTATTCAGTATGTTAATGAAAAATCCATTGATGTTTGGCATTTATCAAGTGTCAAAAATTAAATTTAGCTGTCCTGTGATTTTAATTAGCGTTAACCCAGTTAAGCCAGCAGGTAGCTTGCTGTGGTTCAGGCAGACACCTTCATTTGCATATCTTTCACCGGCTAACACGCAGCAGAGGGAGTAGGCGGCCCGGAAGAGCTTCAGGAGAAGGTGGTGTTGGAACCAGACTTTGAAGAAGTTTGACATCTCAAAGGGGATAAGCTCGTTCCAGGAAGAACGAACAGCATGTGCAAAGGGGAAGAGAGTTGAAAGAACAAGACACGTTCCTAGAATAGCAAGTAGTCCCCATGTGCCTGGAGAGTGATGGGGAGATGAGAGGGAGAGGCAGACAGGAGCTGGGTTGTGAAGGGTCTCAAAGCTCAGGGAGAAATCGTCTTGTAGACGCGGGGAGTGGTTAAAAGCTTCGGGGCAAAAAACGCTTCTCTGTAAGTTTGCAAAATGTGTATTGTTACACGTGAACACATCGCACTGCCAGTGACATGCTCACCACATAATGGTCGCTGCTGCCAGAGGGGAGGGTGATGCTGGCTGCGGGGGGGTGGACCTTCACTTAACTGTATTGCTGGAACTGTCACCGTGAGAAGAAATGAATGTCTTGTGGGATTAAAAAATTAAAATTATTATTATTATTTTTGCCTTTTTCCTAGGGTCGCACTCGTGGCATATGGAGGTTCCCGGGCTAGGGGTCTACCCGGAGCTGTACCCACCAGCCTATGCCATAGCGATGGCAACGCAGGATCCGAGCCGCGTCTGCAACCTACACCACAGCTCACGGCAACGCCGGATGCTTAACCCACGGAGCAAGGCCAGGGATCGAACCCGCAACCTCATGGTTCCTAGTCGGATTCGTTAACCACTGAGCCACGACGGGAACTCCTAAAATTATTTTGTACAACTTTATACAAATGCATTAGGGCCACAGATGGACCCAACTTTGCTCATATGTGTCAAAGAAACAGCTTCTTTCTTGCTTTACAACGGATCTAATCTTCCTGGCCATCCTGCATCCCGCTGGCCAGCCCAAGGGTGGGAGCAGAGGAAACAGGCAAACATTATGCTTTCTAATCGGTAGCGTCTTGGTTTCTGACAGTCTGATGGGCTCTGCTCAGTAACGCAGTCCATTTCTGATCCAGCCTTTACCTCTCGGGTTGCTTCCTTCTGTTCTCTCAGAAAGGGTGTCTGGGTGTTTGGGGGCTTCCAGGCCCTCATCGCAAGAGGAGAAGGGGCCTTCGAACCTAATAGGATGCTCTGGCTTGTCCTGACCGCTGTCTTAGTGGCCAGTCACCCCATCTAGTCTTTGGGGGTGTCATGCTGCAATCTGGGTCCCGGCTGCATGCACGCTCTGGGCCTGTGTCTCCTCATATCCCTGGCCTGTGCTCTGGATTTCCAGAATCTCTGGCTCCCAACACAGCACGCACAGGCCAAGGGCACGCTGCCGCCCTGGGGCTCTCCTAGCAGGCCTCACCCTGAGCCAGGGCTGTGCCCTCCATCCTCGTCCATGGCAGCCGGCCTCCCAGATGAGAACCCACAAGTTCTAGCACAAGGGAATGAGGTTCTGAACAGTGATTTCTAAAAGGCCGAACAGCAATCCTGAAAGCCTCTCCCAAGGTACACTGGGAGCAACCCTCACACCTGCTCTCACACCCCCTGGCAGGGCCCTCACATTGTGAATGGCCAACAGAGCACCTCCAGACTTCCCGGGGCCTTAATCAGGGAGGTCTCTGCAAACGCTCTGCCTCTCAGCCCAAAGAGCTTAAGGGACAGTGTCTCAGGGAAGGAGGAGACTGCCAACCCCTCCCCCAGACCTCCTCAGACACCCCCTGACGCTCAACCCTCACTTCTATTCCTTCTGTGACGTGGTCGTAGGTGCAGGCCCGGTGGTGACCCACCCCAACCTTCCTCGTACACTCCAAGTCCAGCGGGCAGCTGGGGCACCGTCCCTCTGCACTCAGGAAGAGCAACAGCATCGCTTGTTTTGACCGAACAATAGCTGAAGATCAAGAGGTCACTTTGGACGTCAGCCTCCCACGCTCAGAAAATATCAGGCTAAGATGCAAAGTGACAAGGTCGGGGTCAACCCCTTCACCTCCCAGCCTCCGAGTCTCCTTCCTGGCTGTACTGGGAGGTGTTCAGGAACCCTGAGCAGCAGAGGCAACCAAGGCAGCTTTGCTTGTTCAAGGGTTGTGGTGAGGGAGTGACCTGGGAAAGCAAATGAGCAGCTGGGACCCCGCCTGCAGTTTATAATTTTCCTATTGTAACAGAGGCTCTTTTAGTCAAAAGTAATTCGTCTCTTCTTGAAGTGATAGGTAGCTGGACCAGTTTCTTTGACTTTCAGCAAACCCACGTAAGGTACAAGAAGCCCCGTGCACAGAAGAAAGGAATCAGTCAAATGCAACAATTGAAACCTAATTCTTTTTTTTTCTTTTTCTTTTCTTTTTCGGGCCGAACCCACTAGGGGTTGAATCAGAGCTACAGCTGCCGGCCTATGCCACAGCCACAGCAATATCAGATCCGAGCCCCATCTGCAACCTACACCACAGCTCACAGCAATGACGGATCCTTAACTCACTGAGCGAGGCCAGGGATAGAACCCGCAACCTCATGGTTCCTAGTCAGATTCATTTCTGCTGCACCACGATGGGAACTCCAGGGGCTAATTCTTTAGCAGCCAGACAGGAATGAGGAAAAGAGGCTCAGGCTTTTTGAAGAATTTTTTTTATGGCTTCCAGAAAACACATCTCAAGTCAGGTCTATCACTTTCACTTGCGGGTGACAGAAAACCCAGAATAGACTCACTGAGACAAAAAAGTCCTTGCTATAGAACAAAAGAATCTGAAATCAAGCATCAGGCATGGGCTGATCCAGGGTTCAAATGCTATGACCAATAATCTCTCCCGCTCAGCGTCTTGTTTTTGCTCTTTCTGTGCTGACTCCTTTCTTATTTGGTCTCCTCCCTTGTGGCCAAAAATTGACCACCAGAAGTTTCTGGGGCTATATACTTCCAAGTTCAAATTCAGTGGGCAAGGGAAGGTTAAAGATATCTTTGTCTTGATATTCACAACCATAAAAATTTTGATGGTCTCTGATTGCACTAGCTCTGTCAGGAGACATTCATGAACCAATCACCGACATCTAAAAAATGCAGCCTACCAACAGGTTTGAGCCTAGGTTTTACGCCCCAGCCTCACATGCAGCTGAGATGGAGGGAGTGACAACCCACAAACAGTTGGAGCTGTTGCTGGGAGACCAGGGAGGGAGACGTGGATGCAAGAGGAAACAGCCATTGTTCTTGACAATAGCTAACATTTAATGAGCTCCAGCTGGGTGCAGGGGCTTCCATGCCATCATCTCATTTGTCCTGTCGACACCGCTACTCGTATTTCACCGATGACAAAACTAAGGGCCAGCACAACTGAAGAACTTGCCCCATGTCACCCAGCTCATGAGTAACAAGGGCAGGATTTGAAACTGGGACTCCTAGGCCTATGCTTTCAGCAGTTACAGCTCCTGCGCAGCCTGCTAGAGCCCCAACACAGACTCTTAGACAGCCCGAACAAGGACCCCCAACATGGTAAGCTGGGCCCAATACTTACTCTAGATATGCAGTCGTACCACAAAAACTTTTTGCTTTTCGTTTGATGAGTTTAGGTTTTCCTCTTAGAAACTATGATCAGCATGGTGGGTCTATTTTCAGATGAACTTTCCCGGACTCCCTAAGAACGGAACTCCTGCAAAGATCAGATAGTCCATTGGATCCTGGCATCTCCACCCCACCAGTTCTGGACAGAGCAGCCTGTTTAAACTGACCTTAAGAAATAATCATTTATTTCCCAAGTGAATCCCCTCCTCCCCCACCCCCGACTCCTTCCCAACAAGCATGCTGTTGCTTCCTCCCTGTGCTGAATCAGGAAGCTTCTTATCTTATCTGAACCAGGTACAGCCCTTCCAGGGAGCCATCAGGCAAGAACATCTGCAAAGAGGACCCAAAGCAGGATGCCGCCAAGCACTCATCTTCACGATGACGAGCGGACGGAAGTCACCACCAGAGCCGGGGAAATCAATGTGGGAGCAACGATAAGCTTTCAGGTGAGTGGTGGGGACAAATGACAGCCGGTGTGGCTGCTTCGCATGTCCAAAATTTAGGTCGTCGAAGCACAAATTCAGCAGTTCCACCACAGATAAACAAGAGTGAGACCTGTCCCCTCAGAGGTCCAAGCTTCTGATGACCGCTCAGCATCCAGTACATTTGCGTTTGCAAGGAGAGCGGGACTTTTTACTTACATTGTGCTCAGCTATATCCCCTCCTTGGAACCCGTTATCTGCCTCCACCACCTCCCCTCCCCCACCTACCTATAGTCTCTTATTTTATTTATTTATTTTGGTCTTTTTAGGGCTGCACCCTTGGCATACGGAAGTTCCCAGGCTAGGGGTCGAATCTGAGCTGCAGCTGCTGGTCTACACCACAGCAACGTGGGATTTGAGCTGCATCTGCAACCTATACCACAGCTCATAGCAACGCCGGATCCTTAACCCACTGAGTGAGGCCAGGGATGGAACCTGCATTCTCATGGATACTGGTCACATTCATAGCTTACTGAGCCATGAAGAGAGCTCCGTATATGCTTTTTTAAGTTAATGGCTTTAGTCACTACCCACGTTTGGATTTCTCCCCCCTCTCATCTATCAGTCTCAAAACCAGTGGTTCTCAGATTTAGCTACACGTTAGCTTCACCTGGGAGTTGTCTTTGTTTTGTTTTGGATACAGAGGCCTGGCCAAGGCTCATCTCTGGTAGGAGAGTTTAAACTTTTCTCCTCGGTGACCCACTGGAACGTTTTTAAAGACAGCTATTTGTTGAAATTGGGGTACAACATAAAACCACTGAGACTCTTGGGCATCAGTATGTGGCTTCATGTCTTTTGCTGTAATAGGAGTTTCTCCTTTATTTTTGCTTTTTAGGGCCGTACTTGCTGCATATGGGAGTTCCCATGCTCGGGTTTTAATCAGAGCTGTAGCTGCCAGCCTACACCACAGCCACAGCAACGAGGGTTCTGAGCGATGTCTGTGACCTACACCACAGCTCATGGCAACGCCAGATCCTTAACCCACTGAGCCAGGCCAGGGATCGAACCCTCAACCTCATGGTTCCTAGTCGGACTACTTTCCACTGCACCACAATGGGAATTCCGCACTTTCTTAATAGACGCCAGTGCTGTGTTGGATGTCATGGGCTGTAGAAGTCATTTGTAAGCCCATGCTGGACCAGGCATGGCAGGTGGGGAGGAACAAACTCAAACTGCAAATAGATGTCCATTCTGGGGAGGGCACACAATGGAAACAGCTCAATAGGTCACCAGGCTGCTACTAAGTGGCTGGCTGATTCCCTCAGAACACAGTTCAGTACAGAGACCAGAACTCAGGACTCTGAGATCTGCCATTTGTGGGTCCATCTCTCTGACTCTCCTTCTTTTTCCCATCTATAAAATGGGGATAATAATAGAATCCCTAAGAATTAAACGAGTGAATGCATGTAAAGCACTCAGAACAGTGCCTGGCACCAGTGGATTCTGAAGGCAGGCTACACTGCTATTACTATGGCCAAACCAGTTCCTGGAGAGGGTTCTCCATCATTCTCCCATGTTTCTGCAGGTCTTCCAAATCGGTGCTTGACAGCTTTTGTCTCGGACTGCCTCTGCAAGCACGTCTATGTAGCAACTAGCCTCGGAAGATACAGTGTCTGTCTCCAGGGCAGAGGGCAGATTTGACTGCTGTCCAGGATACTAATGAGAACGTTTCCCTCTGGGGCAAATGTTGAGCTAGATATAAAACACTGGAGTTTCCTAGACTCAAATTCTTCAACAGTGACGCAACCCACTCCACGCGCAGCATCCACCTGGGCTGCTCTGCCTCATCCCATGAACTTGGGGGTTGAGGGGAATCAATGCAGAGAGGAAGCTCCGGCTGCCGGCTGTGCTGTGAATCATAGAGTCTGTGGTCTACAATCCACGACTCTTGCCTCTTCCACAAGCCTCCACGAAACGACAATAGACTAAATTGCGAACTTATGCACAAGGCAAACTCTCAGACTGTTTGGAGTCCTTGACAACCGGAAGCTTAGAGCTGGTTGCTGTTGCTGGCAAATTAGATTCCTCAGTGCTGATTTCCAGGTGACCTTGACCCATATTGCTGGACCCATTCCCAGCCTCTCTTCAAGCCAGCTTGGATCCGAGACCTATTTGGGCAGTTCTGTCCCAGGTATGTGGAGAGACCTTGGAATTTCTGAGGCTCAGAGCTCACCTTTCTCGGAGAAGCCCTCCCAGATTCAGATGGCTCCTGCCCTGTGTCTGCACCCTCCCCGTGCCCCTGGAGCCATGTGGCAGGTTTCCTAGTGCCCTGAATATTTGGTCTATAGGTCAGAGGATCGCTTACTCCAGACCCACACCCTTCAAACCGGGGGGCCAAGATACACAACTTAGGGTTGGCTAAGGCACCAGGGCAAGACTGGCCTCATCAGCTCGTCCAAAGGAGGTCCCCAGGAGAAACTGAGCCAGGGCTGGACCTGCACTCTGGTGCACCAGATTCGCCACTCCACTGCAGCTTCCTCGCACTTGCTGCTCAGCCCTTTGGGAGGGATTTCAAGCAAGCCAGGTAGCACTGAGCTCTTTTACAAAGCCCTGCGAGATACCGTGCCCCAGATCGGAGATGAGAAAGTTTCAGAGAGGAGCCACATGCCCAAGGTCACGCAGGGGATTTGAACCCTCATCCCGCCTGGAGGCTGTGGGATTTCATCCCGTTGCAGCGCCCTGATGCTGCCAAACGTCTCATTCTCCGCACGGGGGCGCGCTGTCTTTGCAGGGTTCCCACGATTGCCTGTGGCTTTCTCAGAGGCTCCCCTCTCTCCAGGGACCCCGAGACCATCTCTGCCCCAGTCCGCAGCTGAGAACTTTGCCCACTGTTGTTAATTATCGGGTAAACATCTAGAAGTCATGAATGGACCTGAAGTGTCTGACAGCAAATAAAACGCTAAACCCCGGGCAGGGCAACCTCGCATGGCCAGCCATCTCACTGATTTCTACTGCTTTTTTACTTTGGCTCGCTCCATCCGCTGAGACACTCCGAAGAAAGAAACAGCTCCGTCTGGGTCCTCCGGTTTTCATCTTCCTTGCCCAAGGCAGTTCTACACTTTCAAGGGCTCAGCTTACAGAAAGATAAATCCTTACGCGCAAAACCGGCCCCAGCTTTCGGATGAGCCAGGGCCCGGCCCCAGGCTGAAACTCAACGCTCCCTCTCCAATGTGCCCGGCGCAGGAGGTGAAGATCTTTTCTGCAGCCTCAGTGCGGCTCCTTTACCGCTAGGTGGATGATGGAAGAGGCGGCTCAGAACCCCGAGATGGGAGTTCCCACTGGCTCAGCAGGTTACAAACCTGACTAGTATCCATGAGGAGGAGGGTCCGATCCCTGGCGTCGCTCAGTGGGTTATGGATCAGGGGTTGCCATGACCTGCGGTGTGGGTCGCAGATGCCGCTTGGATCTGATCTGGCGTTGCCGCGGCTGTGCCTTAGGCCAGCAGCTGCAGCTCTGCTTTGACCCCTGGCTGGGGACTTCCATACTCCCCAGGCTGTACACCAGCGGCAGCCGCGGGGTGGACCGGACCCTCCCTCCTCATTCCTCTAACCCTCCCCGTCTCTCCCCTGAATGCCGGGGGCTCTGTGTTCAGCAGCAAGGGAGCAAACACCCACAGCACTTGGTCCCCATCTGGCCACAATGGGGCAAGCAGAGGACAAGCAGAGGACACAGCCTCCAAAGCTCTCAAGGACAAAGCTAAAGGAATATTCTCTGAAGCGTTTGATGCTTCAGGTCTTCACCACCTGGGTAGACCTCAGGGTTGGCCTCAAAGCGAAAATATCTTGGGGCACGGATGGCTTTCCCCCTTTTTTAAGGTGAAATTTACATATTCTGGATATTGTGTACAAACCGCAATATATACAAACCACATATACAATATGTGACCTTTTGTGTCTGGCTTCAGTGTCATTGAGTTTCATCTACATTGTGGCATCTGTGTTCACACCTATGTTCACGGCAGCACTACTTACAATAGACACAAGGTGGAAAACAAACGTCCACCAGTGGGTGACGAGATAAACAAATGCAGTATGTCCATAACGGAAGATCACTCAGTCATAAAAAGGGATGAATTTTCACAGAGACTGAATGTCGAAAGGTGGTTGCCAGGGGCTGGGGGGAGGGACAATGGGGAGTTATTGATTAATGGGAGCAGAATTTCACTAGGGAAGACGAAAAAGTCCTAGAGACAGTGATTGTGAATGTATTTAATGCCATTTAACCCTTCCTTTAAAAATGGTTAAAAGAGGAGTTCCCTGGCAGCTCAGCAGGTTAAGGATCCAATGCTGTCACTGCCTCGCCTCAGGTTTAGTCCCTGGCCTGCCAACTTCAGCATGCTGTGGGCAAGGCCAAAAAAATGGTTAAGAAGTAAATTCTGTTATGCATGTTTTACCATAATAAAAGAAAAGGAATGGAGTACTGACGCTGCAAAGTGAGTGAACCATGATTTTATTCCATGTTTTGTTGTTATAAAGAATAAGCCTTTGTTTTAAATTATACTGGAGTATGGTTTGGAGTATAGCTGACTTACAATGTTGTTAGTTTCAGGTGTAAGGCAAAGTGAATCAGTTATTTATACACATGTATCCATTCCCTTTCAGAAGTCTTTTTTTTTTTAGTTTATTTTTTTGGCCACAGCGTGAAGCAGCTTGATGTAGGATCTCAGTTCCCAGACCAGGGATCGAACCTAGGCCACAGTGGTGAAAGTGCCAAGTCCTAACCACTAGGCAACTGGGGAACTCCCATAGAGTAAGCCTTTGGAACAACTTCCATCCAAACAAATTCAAGAAAAAAAATCTGTAGCGTTTGACTGATTTACTTAATAAGCTGCCTCTAAACCAACGATGATGCCTGAACTCAGCCGATGCAGATTTAACAAACGTTTCCAGATCTTCTGTGCTGAACCACATCTGGGTCTGAACTCCACGAGGGTGGCCCGACGCGCTCTCACTAGTGTGCGTGGAGGCCATCACCACCTTTGCTGCCACCGCCACCCTCATCATCGTTATTCTCATTTAACATTGGAGGAAGCAAGGAGTGAAATTTCCAGAGTTCCAGGTTTGCACGATGAAAAAAGTTTGGGAAATGGAATGTGGTGATGTTTACACCACAATATGAATATACTTGCTGTCCCTGAACTGTACACTTAAAAATGGCTAAGATGGTAAATTTCGTTTTGGGTATTTGCTGGGATCGGAGGAGGGATTTCTCATGTGTTCTTTTCAAGAGGCTCCACAGATATCAAGTGGCTGGAACAGGCACTCAATCACTAAGGACGGGAAGGACAGGGAATAGTCTCCAGGTAGCCAGGGACAGGTCGGAGTGAGGGGACAGCCCTGAGCCGGGCATCTAGGGGCCAGGCTGTGGACCACACTTTTGCCAACCAGCGCTCAGCCTAGCCCTGAGCCAGTCTCTCTCATTCACTGGTTCTTCGCGGCTCTAAAAGCAAAGAAGCTCTAATTCAGGGTGCGTGTCTATGGTCACAAACACCACTGCAGATGCCAAGAGCAGCCGCACAGAGGGAAGTGTCGGCTCCCTGAGTCCTGGCCCAGCATCAGCTCTAGGGACGGAGCTCCTAATCCAGGCGGGTGTGCCAGGAGCCAAGAAGCGGCAGAGGTGCCCCTAGCCGGCGCAGACAGTAATGGTTTATGACTCTGAACTCACCAGAAGGTGAGCCAGTTCAGAGCGGGGACTTGAACGTTTGCTTAAATCTCTGTCCAAGACTCTCTTCACTTGCGGCTGGAAGATAATGAGTTCTGAACCACGCCAGTGTCAGCCGCTCTGTGAGTTTGACACAACCTGCGCTTTGAAGAGACATCCACGCATATTAACTAGAAAGGAAAAAGCATGGCAAAGCCCCACCCTTCACTCAAAGCACTGCTGCGGCTCCACACTGGAGATAAAACAGGAAAACAGAAGGGACGAGTCCCTGACCTCAAGGAGTTTGCCGTCTGGCGGTGGGTGCGGTCAGTGAATAAGCACGGATCAGAAGTCAGGGAAGGAAATAACAGGAAGAATGTTGGTACTGTTAGTTCTGGAAGTGCAATCAGGAAGGCCTCTGGGAGGAGGTGACGTTTGAGCCAAAGCCTGAATGACAAGTGGAAGCCAGCCTGCAGGCAGCAGCAGCAGCAGCAGAAAGAGCAGTGAAGGCAGAAGGAGGAGCGAGCCACGCACTGGAGACGGGAGTGTCTGCCCCTCGCCGGCAGAGCAGATGCCTTCGCTGGGGGACCAGAGAAACCCAGCGCTGGGGCAGTCCTTGAGCATGGCTACCCCTGGCCATGGAAAAGAGAGGGCAGAGGAAGGGGCTGTGTGGCTGGGAAGAGCCTCATCAGAAAGAAGCTGAGTCCTAGGACTCTGCTTCCCGGGGTCGCTGTTGGCCGTGTGGGGACCCTGACGCTCCAGCGCACGATTAAGAGCCTGGGGAGTAAGGACTCGGTCTGGCTTGTTCCTGAGGCACCTCCACGGCCATCACGGGTGGTCCACAGAGTGAGTGACTCCAGGACGGTTCTCAGGCTGCATGAGAGACCCTACGAGGCACAAGTTGGAGACCAGAGCCCCAGTGAGTTTGGGCAACCAGCCCAAAGTCTCCACAGTGAGCCTAGAGCTTAGCCTACATTTTGATTTTTATTCAGCATCTGCTCACTGGGCCCCTGCTACCTGCACAAAGCCCGGCCGGCCTCTCCTGCCCACTTCTCTCCGGCCACGCCAGCCGCTATTCCTTCAGTGCCCCAAGCGCATTCCTACCTCAGGGCCTTCGCGTGAGCTGTTCCCTCTGCCCGGAATGTTCCCCCTCACCCCACCCTCCTCTGTAGACGAGCCCTCTGGTCATGCAGGTGTCAGCTCAAATGTCTCCTCTTCAGGACAGACCTCGCTGATCACCCAGTTGGTAGCTCCCACCCAACCCTGAATGTCACTCTTAATAATCTTCCCTGTTCTCTCCAGAGCACCTGTTCCTCCCCATGACTGACCTGCTTTCCCGCGCTCTCCATTACATCCTGTAGTCCCAGGAAAGTGTGAGCTCCACGGAAGAGAGGGTTTATCTGGGATCTGCACACCTGGCACATTCAGGGAAGATCTGATGGATGGCGGGTGAGGATGAGGGGGAGGAGAGGAGGAGGAAAAGAGTGTAGGTGGGGAGAGGAGGGAAGAAAGAGAAAAGGAGAGAAGGAAAGGGTAAGAGAGAGAAACTTGGTGCCTATTCTCGAAGCCCTCATGGATGATGGCAGGGACAGATGTGCACATGGATAATCACGGTGAGGACACTATGCACTAAGGGACATGGCAAAAGGAGAGGACGCTTATGCTGGAGGTCAGTCAAGGAGCACTTCAGAGAAGTGGTGTCACAGGAACTGGTTTTGAAGGATGAAGAGGAGTTCTCCAGAAATTGAGACATCATTTCTAGAGAAAGGCAACTACATTTGGAAAAACCAAGATTGATGAGACAATGAGAGGGGTTGTTAGGCAAGTATATTTGGTGTAGGACGTGCAATTGGGGAGGACGGGCAGAGAATAGAACTGCTGACAATAGCAGGGCTATAAATGAAAGCCCCTGAGTCCCAGTCCTGGAGGCTTGGACTTGATGCTACAGGTGACTTGGGAGTGGCTGAAGAGTTTTATGTGGACAAGAGACAAAAGTAAGGGTCAAGGCAAGACACGATGTGGTTACTAGCAATGGTGGACAGAAAAAGGGAGGACCCAGAGATGTTTGGGGGGCAGAGAACATGGCCTGGTGATCAAGTGCTGGGTATGAGGGAGAAGAGAGGTCTAGGAAAACACCCGGTGTTTCTGGCTTAGGAGTTCAGTCCTGGGAATAGAAGCTAGGTTATCAATACGAGGTTGGGACCATGCTGAGATCCAGGGTTAGGTGCAAATCAGCCTTTGATAAAAGGCCACCTGCCAACTATCCAAACCAGAGAGAGCAGAGGAATCTGTGAGTCCTGCCAGCGCCCTCATATATTTAACAGGTCTTATAAATCACATAATGTTTTATAAATCATATAAATTCTGTTTTTATGAAGCATGAAAATCACCTGTAAGACACCACCTGTGGATGCAGGCAAACCCCTGAGAGACCTGGTTATTTTCAAACAGAAGGATGATCACCACCTCGTGGGCTCAGAGCTCCCCCCTGCCTAGGTACCAGCACACTCCTTTCCAAAGGAGAGGAATGACACGGGTTAAAATGCCAGGGCTGCCGCTTCCTGGCTGAAACTTTGGCTGTGACCCATGAACTCCCTGACCATCAATCTCATCTTTACGAAACAGGGTTGATATTTCCATAGGAAGTGACACCTGTTCCACCCGTCTGGTCGCCAAGATTATGAGAAAGCATTATTTCATGCATTCCCAGCTTTCTCTAGAGAAGCTGCCCTAGAATTTGGGTTTGTGACCCAGCAGGGTTACAGCATCACTGTGCAACGCTGAGCAAAGCCCGTCCCTGAAGACGCAGCAAAAGGGAAAGGAGCGAGCCTGGACTCTGGCATAGTCTGTTTCCTGGTGATGTGACCTTAGCTTTCCCGATTTTTCCATCCTCTGTCACCGTCTATAAAATGAGGATAATCAATGGTCACCGAAAGGATTAAACGCGGCATGGACAGTGTATAAGAATGCCCAGCACATGATTGACAGGAGAAACCCCCAAACTGTGAATTCTCCTCCTCTTACCCCGTAGGCCCCCATTTCTGTCAATAAACTGAAAAGGCTGGATGAACTAGTCATAAAAACAGAGTGATCCCCGGCCTCTCAGCAACGTGAGCTAAAGGAGGTAACAGGCAGAAGAACGATTGCTAGCCCGAAGTGAAGTGTGTGTGTGAGAGAAGTACTTTAGACATCCCCCTTATAAATCCACGTGTTGAAACCTACCCCCCCCAAAATGACAGTAGGGGCCTCGGGGAGGCGATCAGGTCGTGAGGGTGGGGCCCCCATGAGTGGGGTTAGCGCCCTCACTCTAGAGAACCCCAGAGAGTTCCGTCTGCCATGTGAGAACACAGCAAGAGCGTGGCTGTCTGTGAATGAGGAAGCAGGATCTCCCTCGACACCGGACCTGCCGGCACCCTGAGCTTGGCCTTTCCAGCCTCCGGAACCGGGAGCGGAGTCTGTTACTGATGAGCCTGTCTGTGGGATTGTGCGATAGCAGCCACAACAGACTGTGGTTGCAATCTTCTAATCCACTGTCCTGGCTGTGCCCGTGGGGGAAGGGGGTGACTCAGGCCAAGGACAGAGCGATGAGGGCAGAAACCTGGCAGATGCCACCTTAGCCAAGACACGCCAACTCACGTCCCTCACGATAGGAGGCCCTGAAAAGGACACAGCATTGCTTCTGCGGGCTTTTTGGCTCAGAATGAAAACGGATCCTGAGGAAATACCAGACAAACCCAAACTGAGAGACAGTCTACACAACAACAGGCCAGTATGCGTCCAAAGTTTCCAAATCATGAAAAACCAGCTGAGGCTTGATTGTTGGAGCAAATTGGTGGAGACAAAAATGACATGACTACAGAATGCAATGTGGAGCTTTGGTAGATGACGGAAATGTGAATAAAGCCAGCAGGTGAGTTCATAGCATGGCATCGCATTGATGCTAATTTCCTGGTTTGCATCACGATACCACGGATGTGAAAGATGTTGGTAATGGAGGAAGCTGGGTGAAGGTGTAAGGGAACTTGTACTTTTTTTTTTTTTTTGCTTTTGGAACTTGTTTATCTATAATTTTGCTTTGTTTTGTTTTGCCTTTTTAGGGCCTCACCTGTGGCATATGGAGATTCCCAGGCTAGGGGTCGAATCGGAGCTACAGCTGCCGGCCTACACCACAGCCACAGCCACGCAGGATCCGAGCCATGTCTGCGACCTACACCACAGCTCACGGCAGCGCCGGATCCCTAGCCCACTGAACAAGGCCAGGGATCGAACCTGCATCCTCATGGATGCTCATCAGATTCGTTTCCGCTGAGCCACAACAGGAACTACTGTTTTTTTTTTATAATTTTTAAAAATTAAAGTGCAGGTGCTTTACAGTGTTCTGCTGATTTCTGCTGTACAGAGAACTGTGTACTCTTTTTGCAATTTTTTTGCAAATCTGAAGTTGTTTTTTTTTTTTTTTGTCTTTTTGCCTTTATGTAGAGCTGCACCTACAGCATATGGAGGTTCCCAGGCTAGGGGTCTAACAGGAGCTGTAGCCGCCGGCCTTCACCACAGCAACGCGGGATCCGAGCCGCGTCTGCAACCTACACCACAGCTCACGGCAACGCCGGATCCTTAACCCACTGAGCGAGGTCAGGGATCGAACCTGCAACCTCATGGTTCTTGGTCGGATTCGTTAACCACTGAGCCACGAAGGGAACTCCTGTTTTTTAAGTTTCTAAACTATTTTAAAGTTAAGAGAGATCCAAGTAAAAGGAAGCAAGAGACCACCCACGCCCCGCAGGGCTTTCTCTTGGTATGACCTTGTAAGGCTGGGGGCCAGGACGTGGGCTTAGAGAGAAAGGAGATTCTTGCTTTCTTCCCAAAGCGGGGCCTAAAGCCTCCCAAACTCCAGTCACTCCAGGGGCCGCAGGGAAGTCTTCCCAGGAGCTTCAGACAGAGGCAGAAAACAGCAAATCCAAGAGTTCCTGCTGTGGCTCAGCAGGTTAAGATCCCCACATAGTGAGGCTGCCAGTTCAATTCCTGGCCTCACTCTGTGGGTTAAGGATTCGACGTTGTCACGAGCTGCGGGGTGGGTCACAGATGCGGCTCGAGCATTGCTGTGGCTGTGGCATAGGCCGGCAGCTGCAGCTGCGATTCGACCCCCTAGCCTGGGAATTTCCACATGCCAAGGGTGCAGCCCAAAAAAGAAAAAAAAGAGAGAGAAAACAGTGAATCTGGTCTAATGTAACTGCCTTTCCCACCCTCCCAGGAGCACCTATGGGACTCTAGACCAGAGGCACACCAGGGCCAGAAGTGCCATAGTGCCCAGGGCCCTGCCCCAGACGCTGAGCCCGGCCCAGGCAGGTGGCACGCCCCTCCTACAAGACATCTTTATGCCAACGAAATAATCTCTCAGACTCTCACAGAATTGCAGTCAGGTAATTAGTATCCAGCCTCTGAGAAAATTTGTGCCTGCAAGACACAAAAGCAAATGCACTGACCTTTTAGAAACAAAATACTCATCACAACAACATATACAGGCGCCTGGGAAAACACACTGTGCTTATGTCTCCGGACAAGCTCAGAGGACCCCCTGGGGGGTCAGTTTCTATTCAACACCCCGCACCCCACTCCCCCAGACCCTCAGGACCTCAGGGCGCCAGCCCGGTCCAAGCCCTGAAGTCTGAAGCAAAGGGAAACTGTGCACGTATCAAACTATCCTTGCAAATTTTCAACGAAGTGAAAAAAGCCAGTAATAGCCCTACAATAAAATAACACGAATGTACATAAAGCCTGCGTGGGCTAATTCGTTTAGGAGACGTCGCCAATCTGTATAAACCCAGGCTGGGCCAGCATCAGCCAGGCAGGACAGGTCACACAACAAAGAGCCTGTCTGCATTTAAAATGTTGATGTTCTGTTCATTGGGGATTGGGGACATTCAACTGGATTTTTTAAACTGCATTAAAATATTGCTTATCTTGATTACTGGGGTCTTGGGTGACTCTTAAATTTTGCTCTGGACGTGCGCGCCTAGTCCCCTCCCTGGCCGGCCCCCCTCGCCCACCCCACAGTCTTGCTCCGTCTCTGCCACTGGATTCTCTATATTCTCTTAGGTGTTGGATTTTAAAACAGTTGGCGGGGGCGGGGGGGCGGGAATCTCGCCTGGCAGTTGACCGCAGAATTTCTCCCTCACCTCCCTCCTCGGGCCTGGAGGGTCTACAGGCCCCAGGATCCTCGGTCCCATCCCAGGGCCCCGTGAGAACAGAGAAGACGGAATCTTCTCCCACCTTGGTGACCATCACCCCAAAGTTCTTGAAAGAAGATGCTGCATTTCGTCCGCCCTCGCGACGTCTCAAGACCTGCTCTCTGGCCAAAAAGTCCCCAAAAAACTGTCTGTTCATTCGAGTCCCCTTGTCATGCAGATGGGGAAACCGAGGCCGCAAGAAAAAAGGAAATTATCCAAAGTCCAAGAGAGGATCAGGAGTGAAGCCAGAGCTCAGACAGCCCGGCGCAGACTGGGACGGCCACGGCCGGCCACAGGTCCCAAAGGCTAGTAGAACAGCACTCGTGTGAGGTCACCCCTGGTCCAGCCGCCTTGCCCCGAGCTGGCTCCTCATCTCACCGGAGGCATCGGGCCACAGGGCACGGGGCTGAAGCCCACAGGCCGGGGCTTGAGTCCAGCCGCCCCACTTACAGGTCTGTGCCCTGAGCGGGGCCCCTGAGCTCCTCCGCCTCCGTGTCCCCTCCCGGAGCAGGGCTGACCTCTGGGCCTACTTCACGTGTGGCCGTGAGGGTGAAAAGAGCACGGCTCTGAGTCCGAGACCCCGTGCCTGATGCCCAGATAGCGCTCCACGAACAAGTAGGTACCGCTGCTGCTGTTACATTTCTAGTGCTTTATCTTAGGAGCCTTACTGTCTGGGAAAGGCTGGCTGCCCCCAGCTTCCTGTCCCTCTTTGATTTAGGCCGGGGGTCAGCACACATTTCCTAGAAAGGGTCAGAAAGTAGATACTTTCAGCTTTGAGGGCCAGAACCTCTCTGATCCCATCTGCTCACTTCTGGGGCACAAAAGCAGCCACGTGCGATCTGTAAATGAAGCGCTGTGGCTATGTCACCACACACTTTTATGCAGAGAAACAGGTGGCAGGCCGGAGTTCACCAGACCCCCGGGTCTAGGTCACGCTGGACCCCGGCTCTGCGTGGACCTCCCTCTCCCTCACATGAGCCCTTCCATGCAGAGTAGGAAATTATTTCTTTATAATACTGTATCTCAAACAGGTGTGCGTAATAGTCACTTTGGAATTTTTTATTAAAGGATAGTTGATTTACAGGGTTGTGCCAGTTTCTGCTCCACAGCAAAGTGACTCAGTCCTACGTACTGATATATTTGCTTGATTATGTTAACTTCCGCCATCGTCTGTCCCAAGAGACGGGATATTGTTCCCTGCGCTGTACAGCAGGACTTCACTGCTCATCCCTTCTAAATTCAATAGTTTGCTGCTACTAACCCCACCCTGCCCATCCATCCCACTCCCCGCCTCCTCCTTGGCAACCACAAGTCTATTCTGTCTGTCTGGGTCTGTTTCTATAATCCCTTTGAATGGCTATCAAGCATTCTATCCAGAGCACACGTGTGTAATGGTGAAATATAGGCACGTGAAATTTAATACATGCGGTGGCTAAATAAATAACATCTGTCATGGTTACATATATTGTGGCATATGTTACACAACCCTCATTTATTATTTTATTTGACAATATCACCTCAGAGGGCACCAGGCACCCGGCTAGGACCTGGGAACACGGCGGTGATGGACACATGCAAGACCCCCGCCCTCGGGGGGCGCACTTCTGCACAGTGTCTGCTCCCAGTTCAGCCACGGGGAGCTCTGTCCTCAGTTCCTCCCACCTGCCTGAAATGACACGTGTCAGAATGCGTGTCCCAGTTTTTGGATCTGAAGTCAGGGCCTCCGGATGGTAAATATCCTTCTTCTTCACGGTAATTTCCTTTGGATACATTCCCAGCAGCGGCTTCCCGAGAGTGTGACTCTTGATACGTATCGTCAAATTGCTCTCCAAGGGGGGCAACCCAGTTTACACCCTGCCACCAGCACTGTGCGTGCCGCTGTTCGACTGGGTCAGTCCTGGGTGTGATCATTATATTTCTTAATTTGTGCTAATTTAATAGGTGTAAAATTGAATCTGGTTTTCATTTGCATTTCTTTGAAGGTTGAACGCTTTCCCTGTTAAAAATACGCTTGGCGGCTTGCTCCATTCATTTATTACTTCATTTAAAGTGTTGCATCTTAACCCTGTCCTTCTCTCCAGACACTTGCCACGTGGTGAGGACTCAGACACACACCTCAGCCCAGTTCCTACCTCCAAGGATGCTATATCCAGTAAGGAAAGCGAATGAGTAAACCACGGTCGCAAACCAGTAGGATGGGTCATGTGCCAAAACGAGGCCCAGGGACTGTCTGGGGAAGAGAAGGGACCAGGGAGGTGACACAGACCAGGGCAAATGCCCAGGACTGGGGGTCAAAAGGGGTGGTCGGGCTGCTCTGGATGGGCCTTTGGCCACCAGATGGACAAAGCAGATGGGACTTTGCTGCTTACGTCTGACCATCTGCATCTCATGTTATGTTAAAATCTCAGTGTGTGCGTTGTTCTATTTGTGCGTCGGTGCACCTGTCGTCTGTACGGGTTGGATGTGTGGTGGTCCTGCCTGTGCCTTTGGGGGTGCACTGGATACCACTGTGCTCTCGTGGTTCCAAGGGTTTGGAGGTGTGTGTGTGTGCCGAGGTGCCGTGCTGTGGGTTCTGCAGTTCTAAGTGGGCAGTTGAGACCAGGTGGGCCTGGGTTCCTGTGGGTGCAGGGCTGGGGGCATCTGAATGGCTTCTGCCAGCAGAGGCGCCCAGCTGTACTGACCGCTGCTGGCCACGGGCCCTGCCTCTGTCTGCTGTAGGATGGGGAGGGCCGCCCTGGCCTCTCTGAGTTTTAACTACATCACCCCAGTCAGACACAGTATCTCCTCTGAGTTTTTAGTCTTTCCCAACTAAATCCCCACTGAGCTCAGAATCCTTCCCTTTTCACAGCCCCCTCTGGAACATGGGACCCCAGAAACGAGTGGGCTAAACAGAGCTTATCCTCTGCCTGTCGTCACTGGAGCATCTGTGAAGCTCCTCCTGCATCAGAAAAGGTACCCGAGTGCCCAGCCCACTCCTGGCCTCGAAGCCACCATGAGCCAGTGTTACCCTGCATGTGTAATGCCACCCCGGGGCCTCAGATTGCTCCCCAGAGGAATTGCCGTTGTCCCCAGAGGTGGGGAAGGGACAGAATTGGCACTGCCTATTTTGCCAGAGGGCTGGGCATCCAGCAACCATGTGTTTAAAGGCCTCCAAGAACACTTGCTGGTCGTCTTACTTTGCTACTGGAAAAGAATCCCCAGGAAGAGGCAAATCCTTCACTCCCCCTGCAAACCCAGCGCCGTCCCCTGGATGTGAGCAGTGTCAGGCACTGTTACAAAAGCGCTTGAGACATAGTTCAGGCGCCACACTATACACCATGTGAAGTGTACAGCTCAGTGTTGTGCAACCATCACCACGATCTAATTTAGAACATTTTCATCTGACCACCAGGAGTCATTCTCCATCCCACCTTCCCTTCCAACCACAGCCCTAAATAACCTTGATCTAAGTTCTGTCTGCATTGATTTGCTCGTTCTGGACATGTCATCCAAGTGTACAAAACGTGGTCCTTTGCGACTGGCTTCTTCGACTTAGCATAGTGTTTTCAAATTTCATTCACGCTGCAGCATGCGTCAATACTTCAGTGCCTGTGTGGTGCTAAATAATTTGCCACTGTGCAGACACCACAGTTTATTCACAGAGTCATCAGCCGACCAGCATTTGGTTTGCTTGCACTTTGGGGCTGTTGTCAGTGTTGCTGCTGTGAAAGTTCCTGGACAAGCTTTGGTGTGTGTGTGCACTCTGTGTGGCTGCAACACCTCAGAGTGAAACTGCTGGATCGTATAGTAACTCTTATGTTCTCCTTTTTGAGGAACTGCCAAACTGTTTTCCAAAGTGACTGCACCATTTGACAGTCACACCGACAGTGAATGAGGGCTCCAATTTCTCCACGTCTTCACAAGCACTTGCTATTTTCTGTTTTTTCAAGACGAGTCATTGTCGTGGGTATGAAGTAGTAGCTCACTGTGGTTTTGGTTTGCATTTCCCTGCGGCAGTTTTATGGGTATCGTTTTTCTATGAATTTCCCTATCTTTAATTCCTGCTCATGTATACTTTTGACATTTTGTTGTTTTTTAAAAATACGTATAGATGAATCCCCGACTTTTTTGAGGGTTCATTTTAAACCACTTCTCTGACGAAAGATCTATGTTAGTAACCATTTTTGCTAATGGAAAAAATCTGAATAGGATTTTCCCTTTTACCCAAAATAATGAAAAGCCAAAACAGCCCTCGGTGTTTGTTTTGCAGTGAGCCATAAGAGCTCATCCAGAGCAGCATGGGCTGCACAGTCTAGCTTCTTCCCCGGGACCCACACTCCGCATCTCAGCATCAAGCCAGCATAACTTTGAACTACGTCTGTGAGCATCTGTGCTTTATCTTGATTTATTTTGTGCATCCATTAGCAAGATGTATCGTAAGGTAATTGCTTCTTTGATTTATGCCATTTTGGTTTATGGAAGCTTTCATAGAACACTCTGCTTTGGGGTGTTGGGGAAAACCTGGATACAAGTCATTTCATTCAGACCTTATTATCTGCAATGTACTTTTTTCCTTAATATGCCTTGGAAAGCTTTCCATAATAGTAACACACACCTATACAATTCCACAGTATGAAAACGCACTAATTTTTAGGCAATCCCCTGTGAATACACATTGAAGTTGCTTCAAATTTTCACTATCACAATTAATGCTTCAATTTAAACATTCCTTGGTATCTATTTCTGAGTATGAGTTGTTGCAGTTTTCCTAGAAGAGGAATTGTTCCTTCGAAGGATAAGAATTTTTTTTTTTTTTTTGTCTTTTTAGGGCTGCACCCACAGGATGTGGAGGTTCCCAGGCTAGGGATAGAATCGGAGCTGTAGCTGCTGGCCTACACCATAGCCACAGCCACACCAGATCTGAGCAACCTACACCATAACTCACGGCAACACTGGATCCTTAACCCACTGAGCAAGGCCAGGGATCGAACCTGCATCCTCATGGATACTAGTCAGATTCGTTTCCGCTGAGCCACAACAGGTACTCCTCCAGGATTAGAATATTTTAAATGGTGGTGAGACCCAGCAGGGTGCTGTCTGGTGAGACTGCAACAATGTACACCTCCAATAATACTGTCTGGGAGCATTCTAAGCACGAGACCTATCTATATACACTTAGAATAAGCTTTCTCTGGAAGCAGTGCACTCCTGTATTCCTTTCTTTTTAATTAAAGTATAGTCGATTATCATGTTTCAGGTGTACAGCAAATGATTCCATTATATATGTAATGGAATATATAATATGATAATATTATATACATATAAATACTCTTTTTTCAGATTCTTTTCCATTATGGGTTATTACAAGATATTGACTATAGTTCCCTATGCTATAGAGTAGGTCCTTGTTGTTTATCTATGTTATATTCAGTAGTGTATCTCTGTTCAACCCAAACTCCTAATTTATCCCTCTGCTCATTTCCCCTTTGGTATCCATAAGCTTGTTTTCTATGTCTGTGAGTCTATTTATGTTTTGTAAATAAGTTGATTTGTATTATTTTCTTAGATTCCACATATAAGTGGCATCATATAATATTTGTCTTTCTCTGTCTCACTTCCCTTAGCATGATAATCTCTAGCTCCATGTTGCTACCTATGCCATTATTTCATTCTTTTCTATGGCTGAGTAATATTCCATTGTATATATAGACCAAAACTTCGTAATCCATTCATTTGTCAGTGGATGCTTAGGTTGCTTCCGCGTCTTAGCTATTGTCAACAGGGCTGCTGTGAGCGTTGGGGTGTATGTATCTTTTGAAATTAGAGCTTTCTCCAGACCTAACCTGCATTTTCTTTTCACAAGATTGGGTTTGGTAGAAATGCTCTAGAGAGTTCAAAGTGGGGAGGGGCTGAACTAGACCATCAGTAAGGAGAGACCATGAGTCTATGAAATGCCTGCACGAGATGAAGGATTTCCCAGCTCATATCTGCTGTCACTCCCATGCAGCCCTGGCCTCACAATCTATTCTGAATATAACTGGGGTCCCAAATAGACGGGTCCCCGCACAGGATAAGTTCAAGGAATCTACAGTCTCTCAGGAAAATACACTTGAAAGCAATGCAAAGTATGCTTGCCCTCTTAAGAAACCCCTAAAGGGGAAGTGTGTGCATGTATTTGAGGAGGACACAATATATGCTCCATGCACAGCAAGGCATCTTAACAATTCTTTCTTCTCCAGCTGCTATGCTCAGTATCCATGCATCTGGCAGCTATTCCTTCAAATGCCTTTTTCTTTCTCCTACTCTCAATCCCGGTGCAAAATTCTCCCTATTCCCTTCCCTCCCCACCCTCTCCTTCTTATCCCTTTTCTCCTGGGAACAGCTCTGCCCCCCCCCCCCCCCCTTTTTTTTTTTTTTGTCTTTTTGCCTTTTCTAGGGCCGCACTCACAGCTTATGCAGGTTCCCAGGCTAGGGGTCCAATCGGAGCTGTAGCCGCCGGCTTACGCCACAGCCACAGCCACAGCAACGCAGGATCCGAGCCACGTCTGCAACCTACACCACAGCTCACAGCAACGCCAGATCCTTAACCCACTGAGCAAGGCCAGGGATCGAACCCACAACCTCATGGTTCCCAGTAGGATTTGTTAACCACTGCTCCATGACGGGAACTCCAGCTCTGCCTTTCTGATGCAAATCTGCCTTCCCCTGGGCAGTCCCCAGCCTTTCTACCTGGGTCCAATTCTGCGTTAGAAAAGCAGAGGATCTAGCTGGAAAGGCAGAGTTCTGCTCTGTAGGCTAGGTTGCCAGGAAACTGAAGGGGCAAAGCAGGACTTGCCTTCAGCTATAGAAAGAAGGGAGTGAGAACAGAAATGTTCACACACTGGTCATGTTTGTCCCTTAGTAGGTTCTAAGCACACAAAGTTGTTTGAGATGGTGAGGAAGAGCCCCACCGAATTTCAACCAAACAACGTGTGGTTTTGGAAACAACTAGTCATTACATGTTATTACGGTATTTGACAGAAGGCAGCCCAGTTACTTTCTTAGGCGGCCTTGTGTGAATGTGCATGCTGACACAGACAGAGCAGGTACTAGAAAGCCTTGGGGCTGATCAATTTTTATTCTAGAGAGGAAACTGGAGATCCAGAGACAAAGAAAGATGTACCCAACGTTACACAGCAAGTCAGTTATACAGATAGAGATGGTGCCAGAACCAAGTTTGAAATGCAAGTCCTCCTGCTCAAAACGATTAAGAATTTCAAGATGGCCACAGCAGGGTATTTAACCAAGTGTGACCCCTTCTGTCACTGCCCAGGTGGCACATCCATGGAGCTGGCCTTGCCCCTTACGCCCAGCCCTGGGCTCTCACCTTCCACCTGCACAGCTCACCTTTGGTGAAAACTAGAAAAAGAGGTTCCTGTTGTGGATCAGCGGGTTAAGAACCCGATATAGTGTCAGTGAGGATGAGGGTTCATTCAGTGGCTTAAGGATCCAGGGTTAAAGATCCAACATTGCCACAGGTTGCTCGGATCTGGCATTGCTGCACAACAGATCACGCAGGGAGCTTGTAAAAGTCCTAAATGTAGAGGTGGCCCCTGAACAAATTCAATGAGAATCTAGCTGAGAAGGACTCAGGCAATAGTATTTTTTGAAAGCTTCCTAGATGGTTCCGATACGCAGCCAGGTTTAAGATCTACTAATCCCAGGGGCACAAACTTGAAGGACAAGCAGTGCGAGGGTGGGGACCATGAACACTGGCAGCTGGTCCCTAATCCCATCCCTGGAGCAGGGGCTCAGTCCGAGTGCAATGTAATTACCGTCTCTTCTCATTAACGGCGACATAGCCCGCACCCTGGAGAGGACTGAATCCATAAATAAGTAGGTCTGAGCCCTTCTTCGCTTATTCAGGTTTCCCTGATAAATATGTATTGAGGGAAATTTCTAAGATACCTAATACTACGTCTCTTCAGAACTGTCCGAGTCTTTCAGGGAAATAAATATTGAGGAGGCTCATCAGAGGTGTTCCGCTTGCTTGGCAATCGAGAAAGGCTGCCGATTTCCATGTGGCCTCTCGGCATCGCCGAAAAGGCGTCGGGGGGATGGGGAAAGGGCCCCTCAGCCGGTGTTCTGGGCTCTCGGCAGCTGTGCCTCTTCCCAGCTGCCCGGCCCAGCATCTCGGCTGCCTGGCTGGGTGACCTTGGGAAGTTGTTGCTCCTCTCCGCCTCAGTGTCCTCTCCCTCCTGGGGTTTGCAGGCCTCCTAAAGCAGCCTGCTCCCTCCTTGGACGGCTCAGATTTCTAGAAAGTTCTGCTTGACTGTGCTGGCCTCTGTCTGCAGATTCTTCATCTGGCCATGGACACCTGCAGGGCCCGGTGACCTCAGCTTCCTCAGCCAAGAGAGCCCTGAGGAGTTCCACAGGTGAGGGTCCAGGTTTCTCCCTTCCTCCCTTCCTCCCTACCTCCCTTCCTTCCTTCCTTCCTTTCTTCTTTCTTTCCTTTTAGGGCAGCACCTGTGGCATATGGAGGTTCCCAGGCTAGGGGTCAAATCAGAAGTTCAGCTACCAGCCCACACCGCAGCCACAGCAACGCAGGATCCCAGCTGGGTCTGCGACCTACACCACAGCTCACAGCAACGCCAGATCCTTAACCCACTGAGCGAGACCAGGGATCAATCAAACTTCACGGACACTAGTCGGGTTCTTAACCCACCGAGTCACAAGGGGAACTCCCAGGTCCAGGTTTCTGACTCTCTCTCCTCTAGTCTGAGCCCCCAGCCCCCACCGGGCTGACTCCCCTCCCCCTCCTTGGCTGCCTCCTAAGTTGACATAATACAATCTCTTAAAAGCATCTTCTGAAGATGATAAAGGAAAAGTTTAAAAGCTCCCATGTAGAGAAATTGGCTGGAAAGCCTGAGCCACAGAATCTTTCAGACATGACTATACAAACAATTTGCATAAACATCATAATTTTTTTGCCAATAGCATAATAAAATAGGGAGAGGGCTGTTAAGTGATCAAGGGAGAGACGCTTCAAACATCACTGCCTGTTCCCATCTCGCCTTTTAAGTGAATCACGAATCACTTGTTGCCAAAGTCGAAGGAGGAACAAGGAAGCTGAGGGAGGGGCGGGTTTCCTGCTCCCCGTGCTTTAACACGCCCAGTTAGCCAAGTGCCACCCTGTTCCAGGTGCCACGTGGCACACTGGGGTGAATTTAACACACCTGAAGCCGAGGCGCGAAATTCCGGGTGAACTGGCCAGAAAGTCTGGCCCTGGGTTGTTTTGTGGGCAGCGAGACCAGGGGTGTGGGAAACCTCCCCTGGAGAGGGGGCCCCTGGGAATGGAGGCACCACTGCCTTAGCCAGAATCCCCCGGCCTCATCAGAGAAGAGCTAGAAGAGATGAAGTTGTTACATGGACATTCCTTCACTTTATTGATGGTGGAACAGAGGCCATGACAGCTGTGACGTGCCTGGGGTTGCTCAGGACTCAGTGTCAGACTGAAGCACTCGGACTTTCTGGCTACAGTGGGGACTTGCTCTGGAGTGGGCAGGAAGTGCTTGCCTGGCTTGTTTATCGATGGATACAAACCATCCTGACAGTCGGTGGCTTAAAGCAACACCAGTGTAGTGCTTGTTTCTCCTGGTGCCGAGGGCGGGCGGGCCCAGCTGGGTGGTTCCACTCTCTGTGGTCTGGCCGAGGCCACTCTCGTGGCTGCACTTGAAGGAGGGCACACGTGGGGCTGGGACGCCCTAGGTGGCTTCTCCACCTGCTCCGCTGGTCCCTCCTCATCCCTGAGGCAGCAGCAGAAGCTGCCAGTCCTGTCAAGGCAAGCGGCAAACCAGCTCAGCATCACTTCCGCACATTCTGCTGGCGGAAACCCCTCAGCAAACCCAGCCTCCATGCAGGAGGGGACCACACCAGAGCGTGCCCACGGGGAGTCAGGGGGCACAGGGGGCTGCCAGTTCAACAGTCGACCCACTCCAGCCCCTCCCAGGAAGGGCCCCACCCTTGAGCCCCGCTGCAGATGACCCCTGACCCCAAACGGAGCCTGCGTTTGGCCACCACTGAGAGCAGTTCTGCCTGGTCCCTCGGGAGTAGGGGGAGGTTGGCGAATGAGAATCTCCAAGGCCAAAGTTTAATCTCATAAAGGGCTTTGTCAGAGGTGACCAAAGAAGCAGCAGCCTCAGGAAACAGGGAGGTCCTTGTCACCGGAGGTATGTAAGGACAGTTGAAACGGCTACTTAGCAGAGTTCTGTGAGTGTGAGCAGGGTTTGGGGTGAGGGGCGGGGAGAACATGCGGCCCGCAGACCCTGCACAAATTCTGACAGGGCAGAGGGACCCAGAGCTCTAAAATTCCCTCCCTAACCCTGAACTCCAGGCCGGAAAACAACAGCCAGGGAGCCCAGGGGCCAGGGATCTAGCAGCTGGGACCACGAGAGAGCCCTGGACCAGTTCCCATCCAGACGCTGCCCTCCCATGACTATGGCCGGATGGTCTTCCGATCAATTACCCACAGAGCACTAATCAGTTAACAGTAATCGATTCCCCGTGCCAGAATAACAATTTAAAAATTCAAACCACTTGCATCACATCCTTTGACGTCTCCCTATCTTTCCCACAGAAAATCCCAAAGCTCTGAGCCCTTCCCGGACTGACGAGGGCCTGGCCTTACTGTCCTTCTCGTCACTGCCCCTCAGGCCCCGGGCTCCAACCACAGGGAAAGAACAAAGACGCCCCAAACCCCAAGGCCTCCCCTGTGTTACAAGCATCTAACATCACCGGTTCCCAGGACGATCTGTTTCTCTTTCCAGGCGGAGCAGCGTGGGCAGGAAAGACGGGAGTAGCCAGAGTAGGGGGCAGTCCTCTGAAGGAGTCAAGGAAGGCAGCTAATAATCACAGAAGAGCCAAGCTTTTACGTGCTTCCCATGTACTAGACATTGTTCTAGAGCTTTCCCTGTGGTATTTTAGGTAATCCACATAATAACCCTAAGAGGAAGCAGCTATTCTTATGCCCATTTTAGGGGCAGTTGCTCAAGGAGAGGAAATAACCACACTGGAACACAGGCTCACATGCACGTATGAGTAAGACAGCACTTTGTTTCTTCTCCGTCCCCACCTCTGCTCTGCCCCTTTCTTTACCCTCCTACTTAGCTTAGTCTCTACCATGTTCTCTTCTCCGCTGAGAAACATGCGTTCTTTTTTATTTATTCAAGAATATTTACTGGATACCTCTTGTGTTTTCTTGTTGCAGCATCACTCCTGACTCATCCTTGACCCGTAGCATCAAGGGGAGGCCTTGTACTTAGCAAGAGCTTGGTAGAAGTTTGCTGGCTGGATGAAGAGGTAGACGGTTGCATGACAGATGGGTGGACAGTAGGACAGATGAATGGCTGAGTGGGCGGGTGGATGGATGGACGCACGGATAGATAAATGCATGGGTGGACGGACAAAGGATGGATAGGTGGAAGGATGAGGAGAGGATGGATGGATGAATGCGTGGATAGATGAAGGCATGGATGGGTGGTGGATGGAAGGATGGACAAATGGATGGATGAGTGGATGGGTGGATGAATGACGGATGGATAAATCATGGACACATGGCTGGGTTAACATGAAAAAGCAGACAGAGGGAGATGGGTGGAAAGAGGATGCATAGAAGGATGGTTGGTGGGGGATGGACGGGAACATAAACAGATGGGGGAACGGATGGGTGGATGTCTTCATGAACTCTAACTTGACTACGCTGATGGGGAAACCAATCTTTAAAGCCCAGAAGCCCTGAACCCTCCCCAATCCCAATCAGCTTTTCCCTCTGTTCCAAGAATAGATGGGATTTTCCCTGCCCATCGCCAAGTCCCCACAGCGGCCATTTGTTTTAAGTGTCCAGGGCAGCTCTGTGGCGGTGCAATTAGTCCTCGTTAGCAGCCACTGTAACCGGACTGTAATTTCCAGGCTGTTGGATGGTAATTGCACACGAGCAGCTCGGCGAGGCTCGGCACCTGTAATGACAAGCGGAGCCTCTTCCTCTCTCCGAGCTGCTCCGAATGCCAACAAGCAGGTGAGCTCTTGATGCCATATTAGCGTGTGGCGATTTTCATTACTAAATGACTCCAGGGCTGTCCAAACGAGGAGAGCAATTAGGCCGATCAGGGGAAGACAAAGCATCCCTTGATAAGCTAATGATGACACAGGCGGAATCGCTCTGGCCCGAGGCAAAGTGTGAAGTCAGAGCCCCAGGCTCCACGGCTCCATGGTGGTGCAAATCCAGCTGCTCAGCTCAGGGCCCCTTTGCCTACCCTGGGCATTCATCACTGCCCCAGGGCCTCAGCTCCCACAGAGAAGAAACAACCAGTATTTCCATGTAATTAGAAGAAATTGCATATCCAATACCCCTTACTGAGATTAGTAGTTATAGGGTGGACGGCTTCCAAGAAAAATGTTCATCATTGAAGAGGAGTTAAATAACTGAAAATTATTTGCTGAAAAGCCCCATGCTTCTTAGCACAGCAATTAGATCCTTCCTGATCTCATTTGTGCCTCGTGCTTCAGCCAAAGAATTCCACAACTCTTGCTAAGACACCAGGCAATGTGATGCCTCGGGGTGTTTGCACGTGCTGTTCCATCTGCCTAGGGTGCCCTTCCCTTCACTGTCCAACCCTCTCAGGTGTCACCCACTGATGCTCAGTTTAACCGTCAAAGTCCCCGAGGGTCCTTGAATTCCTGTGGTACCTGTGTCCTCCTCTAAACCATTTCTACTTTTCACACTGTACTGCTAATTCGGGGTTCGCACGCATGCCTTCCCTCCTGGACTATCTCTGCCTCTCCAGCACCCAGAACCTGAGCTTGTCCCAAGCAAAGAACGACAAACTCTGGTCCACAGGCCAAATCCAACCTGCCTCCTCTTTTTGTCAATATATAAAGTTTTACTAGGACACAGTAGCATCCTTTGTTTACAAACAAAAAGCTGCTTTCCCACCACAAAGGCAGAATTGAGCCGTTGCATGGCCTGCAAAACAAGATTTGCTCTCTGGTCCTTACTGAAGATGTCGGCCCACCCCTGGTCCAGGGTGAGGCGTCCCGAGCCCCTCTCTGTACAGGTGGGAGGTAATCCTGAGCAGACACGAGAGATGGCTCTCCAAGGTCACACAGATGGATGGAGGCAGGGTTGGGGCCAACGGCCAGGCCACTGGCCCTACCAGCCTCCCAAGGCCTGGGGTTGAACAGCGCTCCTTCCCTCTGAAGCCTGGGAATGAAAACCTTGGAAATCCAGAGACTGACACAGAGAGCACTCCATAAAAATATACGAGTTGGCCAGGCCTCAAGTCTCAAAGGTTTTGGGGCATGAAACTGCCTGCTGTGAGCAGCGGGCAATCCCACAGGCCAGGAACCATGAGGATCCAGACTCTGTGACTGATGAAGGGCAAGTGAATTTGACCTCTTTAAGCCTCAGCCTCCTCAGCTGTATAATCAGGACAAAAACAGCTCTGTTAGCAGATAAGTGTGCCAGGTGACAGAAAAGGCTGGATGGGGCATATAAAGAAGACAGTACCAGAGTTCCCGTTGTGGCTCAGCGGGTTAAGAACCTCAGAGACACAGTGTCTGTGAGGGTGCAGGTGTGATCCCTAGCCTCACTCAGTGGGTTGAGGATCCCTAGCCTCACCGTCCTACAAGCTACAGTGTAGGACACAGATGCAGCTCAGATCCAGTGTTGCTATGCCTGTGGCATGGGCCTCAACTCCAGCTCCGATTAGACCCCTAGCCTGAGAACTTCTTATGCAGCTGGTGCAGCCTTTAAAAAGGAAAAAAAAAAAAAAAAAGAGAGAGAGAGAGAGAGAGAAAGCAAAAAAAAAAAGACAACGCCTGGAGTTCCCCAGTGGCCTAGCAATTGAAGATTCGGCGTCCTGTGGCACAGGGTTCAATCCCTGGCCCAGGAACTTCCACATGCTGCAGGCATGGCCAAAAAAAAACAAAAATAATAAAATAAAAGTCACTCCTTACTAATATTCAAAGTAGCTTAGAGAAGGAGAAGAAGGAGAAAGAGAAGCAATCAACGTGTGGGGCCTTGGATGCTTCCTGCATGCTGCTGACTCGGATGGCTTTCTTTTTTTTTTTTTTTTTTTTGCCTTTTGTCATTTTAGGGCCACACCTGTGGCATGTGGAGGTTCCCAGGCTAGGGGTCTAACAGGAGCTGTAGCTGCCGGCCTTCGCCACAGCCACAGCAACGCGGGATCCGAGCCTCGTCTGCAAACTACACAGCTCACGGCAACACCGGATCCTTAACCCACTGAGTGAGGCCAGGGATCGAATCTGCAACCTCATTGTTCCTAGTCGGATTCGTTAACCACTGCGCCACGATGGGAACTCCTCGGACGGCTTTCTCATTAGCTCGCAGTGCTACCTGCTCCGTGCAGCTGCTGACCCACCGTGTGACGAGCTTGTCCCAAGCTGGTGCACCTGCCCAGTGCAGAACCAGTGCCTTCCTGGATCTCTGGGGCTCACTGTCCCCCCCATCTCTCTAGGCTGGGGCAGAGCCTCACTATGTGGGGGTTCCCTGATGGCATATAACTCGCCCATGCCAGGCTGATGGAATCCAGTTAGACCCATTTCTCAAGTCTCAGCCACCTGACAGATTTCCAGCTGTTTGCAGCTACAGTGACCTTCGCTGTACTTAAAACCTCTCACTAACTGGGGTAAACTTGAGTTACATAACTTCTCTGAGCCCCCGGGGTTCTCCTCTGTAAAATGGGGGACACACAATCAGCCCGGCTGGATGTTCTGAGGATGAGGTGAGCCAACAGATGGTCCCAAGTAGCCTCTCTATTCACTGCCTTATTACCACGAGTGCAGTTTGATGCTTCGCCCACCGACAAACCACTGGGAGCAACACCTGTGTCCCCTGCCTTTCCTCCCTTTTCTCATCCCCTTCCTCCCAGCCCTACTGAGAGGCTTTTCTTCCTGCAGCCCTGATTTGGTTCTCCTTCCTGCCCAGCCTCAGAGCTGAATGCTAGGGACTCAGGCCAGATCTCAGCCAGGGAGCCTTTTTAGGGGATGCTGGCTGGTCCGCCCCAAAGAGGCAGACCTAGGGGAGGTCCAGGACAGGGATTCCAAGGGTCGGAAGCATCCTTAGTCAATTCTGAACCACTGTCCACCTCCCACGTAATGCGTCACACACACCCCTCTCCTGTTTCCCACTTCGCAGATGTAATCAGTGTGTACTGCGCCCCACTAACACCCCAGAATGCTGTGATGATTCTGGGCACCCGTGCCCGCCCTCCCTTAGGCAAGTACCTTCCGAGGCTCACCCCTGCCCCTCTGGAGGTTAGAAAACCTGACCCCAGCCCCCAGTCCTAACTTCCCTGGCCTGAGCTGTCTGGAGTCTTCCCTGCACAGGCAGAACGCTTGCATGGCCCTTTTTCTTTTTCTTTTTTTTTTTTTGCCTTTTTTTTCCCCCTTAGAAAACTACACATAGAGCTACCATATGATCCAGCAATCCCACTCCTGGGCATATATACCCGGACAAAACTTTTCTTGAAGACACATGCACCCGCATATTTGTTGCAGCACTATTCACAATAGCAAAGACATGGAAACAACCTAAATGTCCATCAACAGATGATGGGATTAAGATGTGGTATATATACAGAGTGGAACCACTACTAAGCTATAAAAAAGAACAAAATAATGCATTTGCAGCAACATGGATGGAACTAGAGACTCTCATACTAAGTGAAGTAAGTTCAGAAAGAGAAAGACAAATACCCTATGATTTCACTTATATCTGGAATCTAATATAGGGCAGAAATGAAATTTTCCACAGAAAAGAAAATCATTGACATGGAGAACAGACTGTGGTTGCATGAGGGAGGGCGAGGGACTGGGAATTTGGGGTTAATAGATGCAAACTACAGCCTTTGGAATGGCTAAGCAATGGGATCCTTCCGTATAGCACTGGGAACTCTGTCTGGTCACTTGCGATGGAGCATGATAATGTGAGAAAAGAGAATGCATACATGTATGTGTCACCTTGCTGTGCAGCAGAAAATTGACAGAACACCGTAGATCAGCTATAATGTTAAAAATAAAAATCATTATAAAAAAATAAAAAATTTTAAAAAATACTTAAGCTATTAAAAGAAGACTGCATGATCTTTTAGAGTTAGTGAGTTGCTCCCAGTACAAGGGTTTAAAGAAAACTTCTAGGCTTATCTGTTGGGAATGGTATAGAGAAAAATGTCTACATGTTGAGAGGGTTAGAGCGGCTGAACCCTAAGGACTGGTTCAAACACATGCCTTATTCAACATGGAAATACCCGGCACAGAGCTGGCACACAACAGATGCTTGCAAAGCAGGCAAAAAACATACACCATTATTAGAGGCAAGTTCAGCTCATCACAGCCCAGTCTGTAGTGGCCTCTCCTCTGGGTGACATTTTCCTTTAAGCAGCAAAGAGCTTTAGTCCCAGAGCCCAGACCTGATCACCGCTTCCACCACGGCAGAATAGCAAAGAAAATGTTTCTCAGCTGAAAACCACGTTTGCTGGCTATGAAAATGATTCTAAGCATTTCCCTCCCCCCCACATTTCTGTACCTATTCTCAGGCTTCTTGTTTCATTGTACAATAATAGGCGAGGGGACAGAGACTGTATTGCCGCACAGATGTAAAAGAATCTCTTGCCAGGGTGGTCTGCATACACAGGGCCATGCCCTCCTCGGATCCTCAGTTTAAAACAATGCCAGCAAGTGTCCAGGAAAGCACCCAAGAGCCCCTTCTCTGTGGCCAGGGCCCTGGAGCTCAGCAAGCCCAGCTGGACCACAGTGGAAGGCTGTCTGGCCCCACCTCCCCACAGTGGGGCTGACTGTGGATGGAGTCAGCTCGGGCCCTGCCCTGCGGAGGAACAGGTGGGTCTCCAATCTGACTGGAGCCGGTGGGTTGTCATCAGCATCGCCACTGAAAGGGGCTCGTGTGGCTCCCTCTGGCACACACGAGGAAGGGGTCCTGACTGTTCTCTTGGTGAAATCTCATACACACCCACACCCCACACACATACATACACACCCCAGCACAGCTAAATGACTGAGTAATGGCTCCATAAGCGGCCATCTGATTAGCCTGATCCCAAGGGGAAGGATACACAGACGGGCAGTGTGTGCGTGGCGCGTGCGCAGGGATCCCCATCCATCTCTGTCACCCCGGGTGCCCACGCTCATTTGTCAGACCCAGACAGGAGCTCTCGTCGGTGGGAAGGGAGTAACAATAGGCTTCTTTGTTCTGCACGCACCGCACGTGGAGGAGCCAGCTGCCTCCTTTCTCCTGCCAGCACGGGAAGTCGGGGGTCTTTTAGGTGAAGAAAGGGGAGGGGCCGGGAGACCAGAGCGAAGGAGGCTCCGTTGAGGGAGGAGGCAGCGGAGAGAAGTCCCAGGGACCCTCCTAAGCTCTGAGTTACGCTGCAAAGGGGTCTGACTGCCTTCTCACATATACCTGGGACATGGGCGCGCGTGAGCGGCCCACGGCCCGGGCCCCTGGAGCCGGCTGGAGGCAGGGGAGAGCATTCTTTTCAGATGGGTACCCAAAACTCAGGTACTGCCCCCCACTAACAGCCCAGAACGCTGTGATGATTCTGGGCACCCGTGCCCACCCTCCCTTAGGCAAGTATCTTCCCGAGGCTCACCCTGCCCCTCTGGAGGTTAGAAAACCTGACCGCAGCCCCCAGTCCTAACTTCCCTGGCCTGAGCTGTCTGGGGTCTTCCCTGCACAGGCAGAAAGCCTGCATGGCCCTTTTTTTTTTTTTTTTGGCCTTTTTTTTTTCCCCCTCAACATAGGGAAAAATTCAACATAGAATTCCCTTGAGAAACAGACTCCCAGGCTGGCCCGGGATGAGAACAGACAAGATAAGGCCGGATGCCCTGATCGGCATCAGGCTTCTTGCCTCGGAGCCCTCAGGTGAAAAGAGAAATGTGTCCCAGATCCAAAAGCGAAAGAGTAGGAATGACCTCGAATGATAAGGAATACACAGACTGCCAGTGGCAGAAAAGAACTGGGCCTCGGTTTTCCTTGCCCATAAAATGGGGACAGTTTTAGCCGCCCTTCTGGAGTGACTATTCTCAAGATTCAAGGAGCTCACCTATGAAAGTGCTGGGACAGCTTGGGCCTTAGAGGAGACGAGCAGGGCCACGGCCCCTGGAAGGACCCAGAAGCAAGTTTGCATCCTGCTGGAGACCAGCTTTCCTCCGGGAGGCTGACGCACGCTGCACCCGGGTCAAATCCCTGTGCACTGGCTTTGCTCAGAGGTGAACCAGGAAACCAGAGCAGACAGGAGCCTGGCTGAGCCCAGGAGCAGATATTTAGTGACACACGGGAAATGAGTGTGCCCTGGAAGCTGAGGGCCATATCCCAACTCCGACAGAGCCCCAGCGCGGTCAGTGACCATGCAAACTTGGCCCCTCGCGCACTGAGCTATTCCCAGTCCTGACCCGGGATTGACATCTGACCCAGGGCACAATCGAGTCAACCCTGGTTGCGGACGGAATTCTGGCGACAAGTACCTCCCAGTGTCCCGAGGATTCTCCGCCTCGGGGACCCTCCAGGCCACTTCCTAGAGGGGTCTGCTTCGCCCCCAGCTTCGGTCACTGCCCCGCAGCTATGATTTGTGATTCCCCGTCCTGGGCCTCCCGCTTCCACCCCACCCTGACCCAAGCCCTTCTGAACAGCCCCGCGGACTTCACGCCCTTCCCTCCGCCAGGGACTCAGATACCAGATGCCTCTCTGCGTCCCACTGGCCGTTCAGTATCCCAGCCAGCATCGCCGGGGCCAGGCTGGCTGACCTCTAGGCCTTTGTGGTCATCTGCCTGCGGGCCGGAGGCGCTCCAGTCCCCCCCAGGTGCCAGGACCGGACAGGAAGCACGTTCTTCTGGGACCAACTGCAGTCGGGGCAAGGGACCGTCAAGCCCAGGACACGAGGCGCTACCAGAGGGGCCAAACGCAGGAAGTCAGAGAGGAGAGGCCGGAACCAGAGGACCCCAGCCAGCCCTGGCAGCTGGACAGAAACAGGATGAGAGCGAGAGCAAGCCGTGGACAGGAAGAGGGGTGTCCAGGACCCTGGCCGTGGTGACAGGGATGTGGGGTTCTGCAGTAGGCGTGGCACCTTCACTAACAACAAGCACCTCCATGAGGCCCCGCTTAAAACTCCAGTCATACGGCGACGTTCCTCTGCCCCAGGGCCATTAGATCCCCGTTTTGCTCAGAGTGCAGGCCAAGGTCTTTGCACTGGACTGCGAGGCTCTAGGGCCACTGGCCTTCAGTGACAGGCTGACCTCACCTCCTACCACAGTCCCCTCCCCAGCTCTGGCCTCCTGTCTCCCAAGACATGCCAAGCTTCTCGCAGCAGGACCTGGCTACCGGCTTTTCCTTCTGCCCGGCCCACTCCCTCCCCAGGTAGCCACGCAGCTAATTCCTTCAGCTGCTATAAGACTGTGTTCAAATGTCACCTTCTCAAGGAAGCCTCCCCCGACCACCATACTCCAGATGCAAGCCAAGACACTCCCCTGCCTGTCCTCCAGCGCCCCAATCCCCCTTGCTCAGCTCAACCCTCTCTTCCCCCATCATCTGTCCTCCTAGCACGCGGCGTGACTGACTGATGATGTTTATCAGTGGTCTGTCTCCTCCAATAGAAGGTACGTTCATGGGAGTGGGAAGCTTTCTCGCTGACCTATTCAAGCGCCCGGCACATGGCAGGCACTTCATAAATATTTGTCGAGTAAATGAACCAGCCTGGCCTCTGGAGTCAAACAAACTTAGGTTCAAATCTTCTCCCTGCAACTTGGGACTCTGTGGCTTTGCTTTAGTCACTCTTTGCCTCTAAACCTCAGTTTCCACAGCTGTAAAATGGGATTATGTCACCTAGCCCCACAAGGTCATTGTGAAGACCCAGCGGGACCCTGCACAGAATGAGTGGCAGTTCTTGTTGACATGGTGACTGTGTGTTAACACCTGCACAGTCGGGGTGCCATGCACAGCCAGCTCTCTGCAGAGGAGCAGTGGGGCTCAGCTGGCCGCTCTCCACAGAGAGCGAGCTGTGGACGGAGCATCTGAAAGGTCCGTGAAAGGCTGCCTGGAAGGAAGAGGAATGTTCAGACATCGCAGGCCGCAATTCCAGTGCACAGGGCTAGATTCTAAGGCCGGCGACCACAAGCGCCGTTTCACATGAATAGACTCTCAGCAGAGAGGAAATGATTTTAATCAGCTGAAGGAACTGGAAGGCCATCCATCTTCCGTTGTTTAAGGGAAGAATTCATCTTGGCAGTGGGGCAGTGAGGCAGTGAAGAGAGGAAAGCCAGGGCAGATTTAAATGATAAAGAGAGCATTCTCCATAAAATAACCGGAACAAGAAGTACCGAAGGCAGGCCCGGCCAGCGCTGGTTGCCATCGTTTGGCGGTTGCCCTTCTCAGCAGTGGGAACACGCGAGAAAGATGACAGCCACTCCAAAGCCCTTTACCGAGTGCAAAACACTCCCGTATCCACTGTCTCATTTAATTCTGAGGAGGGCGTTACTCACAGGGGCGGGTGGGGGGACTGGGGACTGGGAGACAGCGCTGCTGAAATGGCCTTCAGCACAGCATGGAGTCTTCATTAGCTGGTTCAAACAAGCTTTACGTTTCTGCACTTCTTTTTAACCTTCTTATTGATGAACGGCCCCCACACAGAAAAGCACCTCCAAATAGGACGCCCTGGCATATGGCATATTTTAAGCTGAAGGCGTTTGAGAAGGTGACAGAAGCTGGAAGATCACTCTAACCTCCTCTCCATCCTTCTTCCTTCTTCTCTGAAATGGGTCAGAAAGCCTCCAGGTGAGAGGTGCCCTCCCTGTCTTCCCATAAGAGGAGGATCCTTATCCTCGCAGAGGGACGCCGAGAAGAACCCTAAAGCCAGGCCTCGCTAAGTGGGCCCCAGTCGATGACACTGACCTCAGCCTCCTCCTTCCCCTCCATATCTCTCCCCCACTGCCCACGCTTTATCCAACCCAGCACAAAATCCTCAGTTCTGTCCCTTGTTTTAATTATTTATTTTATTTTTTTGTCTTTTGGGGGCCACACCCACGGCATATGGAGGTTCCCAGGCTAGGGATTGAATCGGAGCAGCAGCCGCCAGCCTACACCACAGCCACAGCAACGCCAGATCCGAGCCGCGTCTGCCACCTACACCACAGCTCATGGCAACGCCGGATCTTTAACCCACTTAGCGAGGCCAGGGATCGAACCCACATCCTTGTGGATACTAGTCAGGTTCTTAACCTGCTGAGCCACAATGGGAACTCCAGTTCTGTCTCCCTGGGTCTTCATTTCTTCGCCGAGGCTCCCATGTCAGGTGCAACTGACAGTCCCTAAATATATATGCTTTTCTTCTGCTCATCTGTCCTTGTCAGTTTAATTTTCTGACCAGCCAGGGATCCTAAGAGGATCAAGGAAGACTTTTTCCTCCCCTACACACCCAAACATATAATGAATTGTCACTAAGGAAACGCACCCAGGTCGGGTAGAGAACGCTGCCAGTAACCCCAGCAGGCCACCCGTTTTCTCCCCAGCCACACCCTCCTCTTCCCCAAAGGTAATCCGACATCGGTTGTCATAGATTACTCTGCCTCTGCCTTCACGTTCCATAAACGCGATCATTTGGGGCAGTTCTTTCAGTCTATATGATGTGTGCTATATGTGGCTAGAGTTCGTTCCTTTCCACTGCTATATACTCCATTGTCTGAGCATCATAAAACATCGATCCTCTCGAAGCTGGCTCTGCATCTAGGAGTGGAATTTCTGTGTCACGGTGTGTGCACTCTGCATTTAGTTTTTCCACTTTGGAAAGATGCCGTCCAGAGAAGCTACACAAGTGGACACTCCCACCGCCATCTAAGAGTTTGGGTGGCTCTGTAACTTCACCGACACTTTGTACTGTCGATCTCTTAAATTCCAGCCTAGCTGACGGGTGTGTAACGGCATCCCGTGGTGGTTTTAATCTGCGGTTCCCTGACTAATAACGATGAGCACATTTTCAAATGCTTATCGGCCGTTGGGAGAGTCTCTTTGGTCCAGTGGCTGTTGAAGGGTTGTGTCCATTTTGTTCATTTCCGTTTTTCTTGTTGATTTGTATGAATTATTTATATATTCTGAAAGTGAAACCTTTATTGAAAATATAAATTGCAGATAGGAGAGTGGAGAAGATTTTCTTTTTGGGGCCATGCCTGATTCCCGGGCCAGGGATTAAACTGCACCACGGCAGTGACAGCACTGGATCCTTAAAGTGCTGTGCCACCTGGGAATTCCAAGAAGGTTTTTTCTCTTTTTTTTTTTTGGCTATGCCTGCGGCATATAGAAGTCCCTGGGCCAGGGATTGAACCCACTCCACTACAGCGACCCAAGCTGCTACAGTGACAATGCCAGATCCTTAACCCACTGTGCCACGAAAGAACTCCAAGAAGGCTTTTATCTCAGATAACTGTCCCATGAAATTCTACCTTTCCCATAAACTAAATTCCCTGGTGTACTTGAGTCTATTTCTGGATTCTCTATTGTTTCTTCCACCTGCCTACTCACTCGCCAGTATCAAACTGCTTTCATTGCTGAGTTTCAGATGCTTTAGTATCTCATCAGTCTGTCCCCACTTCAACAGTCTTTTTTCTCAGAATTTTCCCAGTTATTTTTGCAGGGTTTTTTTTTTTCAGATAAATGTTTTTACTTCATTGGATTAAAAAAAAACTGAAATTTTCTTTGGATTACATTGAACAATTCATTTTGAGGTCACACTCCCCTTTCTAACGTTGACGACTAGTACCCAGAGGACTTGCTTCTGATCTGAAGCGGCCTTCCCTGTGTCTCTCAGTGGTGGTTAGATTTAGAGCCTTTTTTACAGGTTTACCAATCAACTCAGGATGTCTATATATTCCAATGTTTTACACTTTTCTAGATTTTTTTATAATATGTTTCAAGGGATTTTTTTTAATATAGAGCAAAACCATGGGTCCTGACTGTTTATGTTGGAATCCACTACTTTGTTGAATTCTCCTGTGGTTTCTCATAGTCTTTCCCTGGGCTGCTTGGAATCAGCTATTCTGTAGAGTCACATCATTTGTGAATAATGACGTTGGGTCTCCTGCTTTTCAGGACTCTTGTCTCTGTCTCATCTCATTGACTTCAGCAGTGAAACACGGTAGCTACCCAGAGGTCACCCACGTGGCCATGGGAGGAGCTGCAGACATAAAGCAGCGAAACTGAGAGGCTAAGGGCAGGGGTTCCCAGCCTAGGCACTAGGGACATCCTGGGCTGGATGATTCCGTGTTGAGGGAGCGTGGAGGGGTCCCTGTGCATTGCAAGGTGTTTAGCAGCATCTCTGACCTCCACCCACTACATGCCAATAACACCTCTCCTGATTGCGGCAGCTACAGATGCCTTCAAACACTGCCAAACACCCTCTAGGAGGTAAAATCACCCCGAGATGAGGACCCTGGTCTAAGGGAAAGGAGCGAGGGTCCTCTGACCCTGGAGCTGACTTTGAACAAATCAGCAAAAGGCATCTGTCTCCTCCGGGCTCTTCATTTCAGGGTCCCCAGCACCATCATGCTCTTTTAGCCTCATCTTTATGAATTCTTCTTTGACCTTGGGCTCCCAGAAATCCACATTTTTTTTCCACGCCATCTTCTGCAGGCGCTGTTTTCGTTTCTTGTGCCCTGGGTTTAATGACACTGCTTCTAGTCTCTCATCCTTAGTTTGATTTGAGCTCAACTTTTTAAATTACGCTAAGAAAACATCAATCTATGGAGTTCCTGCTGTGGTGCAGAGGGTTAAGGATCTGGTGTTGCCACTGCTGTGGTATAGGTCATAGCTCCTGCTCATATTTGATCCCTGGCCCAGGAACTTCCATATGCCACTGGGTGCAGTCATGAAAGAAAGAAAGAGAGAGAGAGGAAGAGAAAGGAAGGAAGATCTGAATCAGCATATTTTTGGCTGTAAGTCATGGAAAGCCCACTCAAACTGTCTTAAACAATAAAGAGAATTTATCAGCTTGTGTAAAAACAGCCCAATGGTACTGTAAGCTTCAGGCAGAGTTTGATCAAGCCCTCCAGTTTCTTTTCTTTTTTTTTTTTTGTCTTTTTAGGGCCGCACCTGTGGCATATGGAGGTTCCCAGGCTAGGGGTTTAATCAGACCTGTTGCTGCCGGCCTACGCCACAGCCACAGCAATGCCAGATCAGAGCCGCGTCTTCAATCTACACCACAGCTCATGACATCGCTGGATCGTTAACCCTCTGAGGGAGGCCAGGGATCGAACCCTCAACCTCATGGTTCCTAGTCGGATTCGTTTCTGCTGTGCCACGATGGGAACTCCCAAGCCCTCCAGCTTCATTTCTCTTGTGATTCTCTGAGTTTTATCTTCCTCTATACACTGGCTTTGTTGTCTGGTTGGCTTTCCTCTTGGGGGAAAAAATGACTTCTCAGTTCAAGATCTGACTTTTGCATACCATATAACCCAGATGGAGAGACAGCTTCTCTCCCTTCAGCTTTTGAAGAACTGAGAAGTCTTGAGCTTTACTCTGATTGCGACATCCCGGGACTCTTTATTCATATTTGAAGCAATCATTGTGCCCAAGAAAATGACTTGCTGAGTTGTTTTCCATCCTTAACTATTCTTTGTCGGGATGGAATTATACTAACCAGCTGGAGCCGGAGGAGCCTCCCTTAGAGCAGGGTGGGAGTCGGTACAACTCAAACCCTTGGCCGCCCTGATGGAGGAAGAGTGGATGGACACCGGGAAAGTACGCCATCTATTCCCATATGTGAGGTCAGTTGTTTGTTGTTTGTTTTAAATTAGGAGTGAATATTAAATTCAGTTAAAATTTCTTTTGGGTATCTAATTGAATTGGTCCCTTTGCTATATTAATATATCCTATTAATAAATTTCATAATTATGAAAGGCCTTTGAATTGTAGGAGGAATCCTACTTAAAGATGGTATCTTATACTTTCAATAGGCTGCAGAGATTTCTACCATTAATTTTTTTTCATGGTTGTGCTAGGTGAGATTGGTCCAAAGTTTCTCTATTTTTGTGCTAACTTTGTCAAATGTTGGTAACCATGTTATGATAGTTTTATAAAAAGAATTTGGGAGCCATTCTTATTTCTCTAGGTTCTGGGAAGAGTTTAAATAGTATCAGATTCATCTGTTACTTGAACATTTGAAAGGATTTACCTTTGACACCATCTGGATCTGGCACTTCTGTGGAGAGGATGCTTTTTAATAACGTTCTCAATTTCTTCCATTGTTTTTAGTCTATTTATGTTTCCATCTTTTATGAAGTCAATCTTGATCATTTATAATTCCTGGAAAATATCTTATTTCACTCATCTTTTCAAATTTAGTTCCACTGAATTTTTGGCAAAAAGTCTTTTTTTTCAGTTTCTTTTACAGCAGTGGTGTTTTCTCTTGTTTGTTTCTAATTTGAGCTACCTCCCAGTGATTAATCAGTTTTCTTGTGTGTTTTCCCATACAAACTACTTCTTAAATTTATTTATCAGCTCTATCATTTTTGTTTTCTAACTCATGAATACATTTTTTTCTAACCTAGATTAATTTAGCTGATCTTTCCTAACTTTTAGAATTGCATGCTTAATTCATTTCTTTGAATTCTTTAACTCATTGATTTTCATTCTTTCTTGTGTAACAGGCTCCTAAAGGGTGGGGTTTGGCTGAGTAAACAAGATATTCCGTCACAAAATACCAAAAGTGAGATGAGAGATGTGGTGTGATGCAGACCTTTTAAACGCAGTGGTCAAGAACTGGTTAGATGTGGGACCACAGTAAGGATGCAATAGGATCAAAAGGCAAGATTTGGAATCCATTTGGGGAGAGAATTTATTTGGAGAGAGCTTTGCTTTTAGGTCAGACTGTGCTCTAAGGGGCAGCCTAGACAATGCACCTAGACAATGCAATCTTCTGAGCCTGGGCTAGTGGATGGATTAGAGGGCACTCTGCAGATTCTCTGCAGTTGGGGACAGAGAACTGATGTCTGACCCACCCCTGAGAAAGCACAGAATGCTGCACCAAGGAAGTCACAGCATGGCCATCAGATGAGGCTGAGGGAGGCTGGGGCACCAGACGAAGAGGAGACCCTGCCCTAGAAACAGGAGTCATAGCCAAAGGACGCACCAGAAGAACCACTTACGAAATGAGAAAAATACTCATAAGGCAGAGTTCATTTTAACCGTATTTCAAGTATAAAGCAGGTAAACCTATCTTGGAATGGTTCTGGCCAAAGGAGAAATCACGTTAATCTGGGAGTTCCTGATGTGGTGCAAGGGGATCGATGGTGTGTCTGCAGTGCAAGGACAAGGTTCAATCCCAGCCTGGAACAGTGGGTTAAGGATCCAGCATTGCCGCAGCGGCAGTGTACGTCACAACTGTGGCTCGGATCTGATCCCTGGCCCCAGGACTCGATATGCCACTGGGTGCCCAAAAGAGAAAAAAAAAAAAGGTTGATTCGTATCCCTGTCTTCTGAAATCTCTCCTGCTCTTTGTCTACCTTGCATTATCTTAGCTCTCTTCTATCAAAGAAATTTGTTGAAGTCTCCTATCCACAGATGAATTTTCACTTACTCTTTTGACATTGTCAATTATGCTTATTTTTTTCTCTTACTATCATTTTAGTAGGTCTCTGGGGGATGAGAAAATCTTATCTAGTCATTTTAACCAAAACTCCCTTTCTTTAACTCTTAATTTTTGCACCATTTTTTTCCTTCTTTCCTTTTTTTTCCCGGCAGCACTCTCAACTTGTGGAAGTTCCCAAGCCAGGGATCGAACCCAAGCTAATCCAAGCGATACACTGGATCCTTAACCCACTGTGTCACAAGAGAACTCCTGCATCATTTTATTTTGAATCCCTCTCTTAAATACCACTAAACATTCAAAGTGTTTATTTTAGTAAGTTTGTCTCATTTTTTTCATTTAAATAATAGATATTTCTGGGTCTAACTTTACCCCGATTTTCTTGCTTTCAGTGCTTTCTTGATGCCCATCATTTCGCACATGACGGATTGTCTTCCCTGTTTCATTGGAGAATAAGCGCTCACTCTTATGAGATGCAAAGCACACAAACTCTTTCCAACCCTCTAGTCGTTGTCTTCAGTGCCTTATGAATGACATTTAATCCCTGCTTCTTGGATGTCTTGAGGTCTTGCTCTGAAACAGTGATCACCAAACTTTCTTTCCTTTTTATTTTTTTTAATAAAGGGCCAGAGAGTAAATGTTTTAGGCTTTGCAGGACATTATGGTATCTGTCACAATTACTCACTTTTGCTGTGGTGTCTTGAAAGCAGCCATAGACAAAGAGCAAATGAATGAGCACATCTGTACTTCAACAGAAGTTTACAGAGCCAGGTGGTTTAAAAACAAAAACAAAAACAAAAACTCAGGTGGTAAAAAGAGAAAGCAACTGAGAAGAGGTGACAGCTAGAAGCTCCCCAATGGGCCTTCACTTGCCTACTTTGGCTCTGAAAAATGAGAAATTGATCACACACTTCATCTTTCCTTTTCCCTTTATCCTTTAGTAGTTGAGACAAAAGCCTTATTTCAGTTATTTTTGTGGTTCACTTTAAAACATCGAAAAAATACAATGAGCTGTGAAAAACCACGTCAAAAGAATAAAAGACAAGCCACAGCCTGGGAGAAAATATTTGCAAAAGATACACCTGATAAAAGACTGTTTTTTAAAACATACAAAGAGCTCCGAAAACTCAACAATAAGATAACAACCAGCCCGACTGCAATAGGGGCCAAAGACCCTAGGAGACAACTCACCAAAGAAGATACACAGGTGGCAAATAAACCCACGGAAAAGATGCTCCGCAGACTATGGCAGCAGGGGAATGTAAATTCAACAACAAGGAGATAGCACTACACACATCTTATAGAACGGCCAAAATCTGGAACACCGACGACACCAAATCCTCCGGAATTATGACAGAATACGTTTTTTGTTGTTTAAAGCCGTCAAGTCTGTGGAAATTTGTCAGAGCAGAAACTGGTACCCAGGCCATTGGTGATCACACTAAACGCAGGTATGAAGGCCAGTGTTGTGCCCATTTTACAGATGAGGAAATCAAGTCTCTGTAAATCCCCCAAGAGCACACAGGAAACAAATGACAGGGCTGGTGTCCCACCCGGCCCTTTCAGGTGCTAAAGCCCAAATTCTTACCCATTATCTGACACTGTCTCCATCCTTAGACACCCAGGGTCCAGCATCAGGGAGCTGACCAGCCTTCACTGACCAGCACAGTCCAGCCCATTCAGAGACCATTCTCTCCAGAGCTTGGCCTGGACTCTGGATCTCCTATAGTGGGCACCTGGGGAGCATTCTGCAAAGGACCGGGGCCGTACATGGTAAACCATAAATGATAAACCTCCAGACCCATAAGGCAGCTCACTGACATTTTTCTTGAGGAAGCTGCATGCGAAAATGTCCACCACAGCATTCATTATAATAGCATAAAAATAGAGACAGTCTAAATGTCCAACAGTGTGAGACTGGTTAAATAAATTATAATACCTCTCAGATCTGATCCCTTGGCCCAGGAACCCCATATGCCATGGGGTAGTCAAAAAAGAAAAAAGAAAAAGAAAAAAAAATTCTAATACCTCAGTTGATGGAAGAGTCTTCATTCTTTCAAAATGATGACTATAAAGACTAGGAGGAACTATGAAAACCAATTTTGATGTGATGTTAAGTGGAGCAAGGGATAAAAAAATGCTCAAATTTAGAAATATGACAGAGAAAAAGACAGGCATATACCAAAATCTGAGTAACAACTGGGTTAAAATGAGAAATTTGGAAACTTTTTTCTTATCCCTTTGTCAACAAATTTTCTTTCTTTCTTTCTTTCTTTCTTTCTTTTTTTGTCTTTTTGCCTTTATCTGGAGCTGCACCCACAGTATATGGAGGTTCCCAGGCTAGGGGTCTAACAGGAGCTGTAGTTGCCAGCCTTCGCCACAGCCACAGCAACGCAGGATCCGAGCAGCTCACGGCAACGCCGGACCCTTAACCCACTGAGCAAGGCCAGGGATCGAACCCGCAACCTCATGGTTCTTAGTTGGATTCGTTAACCACTGAGCCACGAAGGGAACTCCTCTTTCTTTTTTTTTAATCTTTAAGTGAATGAACTTTTTTTTATAATGATTTTTATTTTCTCCCTTATAGCTGATTTACAAACAGATTTTCTATAGTGATATTAAATTTCCTTTATGGTCAATTTTTACATACCTAAGAAGGGACATTTTCAGCTGTGTAACTTATTTACAAGAAGCAAACCAGCAAGACAAAGATTCCCACGACTGCACCCATAAATGAATCAGAATCTGGACAACTGAGTCTGGAGATAGGTGGACTAAGAAGCTCTTGGCCCTTGTGTGTCATCATCTGAGAGCCGTCATTTGTGAGAAAAATGATCCTTGTGTCATGCGCTGGCAGAGAGCAGGTTAAAGAGTAAGGGGAAACTGTCTCTTTATAAGACTCTCTAAGACTAAGATTTTCCAACAATAGATGAAAAGTGGTGAGCGCCCTGTCACTGGAAGTATGCAAGCCCAAGTCAGAGCTGAGGCTGTCTGATATGAAGAAGGAGGTTGAAAGAAAATCAAGATGTGGCAGAGATACGATGAACAGGTGCCGGATTGGGGTCAGAAGCTTCAGTGGCCCCAGAGACACCCTCCTCAAGTTCGTACAGCCTGGCCCACTCCTCAGCCCTAGGGGCTGTCACCAATGGGACAAATCCTGCAAGTCAGCCATCATCAGTGCCATAGAACTCAAGTGCCAGAGGACCCTAGAGGCCATTTAGGCTCCTATCCTCCTGTTACCAAAGAGGAAATGGAGATTCAGAGAGGGCAGGCGTGTCCTGGAGACACACAGCAGATCTGTTTAGAGCTTTTGGATCCCAGGCACCAAGAAGCTGACTCCCAGACCAACCCGCTGCCTCCCAGACCCCGCTTCCACCCCGTACATCCTGGCATGTTTGTTCCCTCCAGAGAGGAGGACAGACTCAGCAAGAGCTGGGACCCTACCTGCCGGGAGAAAGACAGAAACACTGAGACGGAATAAAAGGGTGATGGCCTTTCTGGTCTAACTCACCTTGTTCTTTGAATCACACGCACACGCACACGCACACGCACACACACACACACAATTGCCTCTCTGGGAGGAAACTAATGACCCTGAGGCTGCTCTTTGTTTCTTTACTCTGGTGACAAACAGCGCTCGTGATCACTCTGGTTTCATATAAAACCAATATTTGATGTTCATACAAAACCAATATTTGATGGAAGGTGATATTTATTTGGAAATAATGAAACGTCTGTCGGAGCCCGAGGTAAGAGTGGAACACACCCCGCTTGGTGTTTCATTCCCAGGAAATGCCCTCCTGTAATGAAAACAGCCGTGTCCCTGTCGCCAGAGGCTGAGCCGAGGGAGCCGGAGCATTTCCCGGGGAAACCCAGGGAAGCGCCGATCAATAAACTCCATCAGCCTCACTGCCTTCTTGAAGCACTTTCTGTGTTCATTTATCCCAGACTGGGGACTGATTATGTCAGGGTCTTTTTCCCAAGGACTCTGGCAAAATAAAAAAGGAAGACTTCGGTCCCGAGTCTCTTTTGTGGCAAGGCTTTGGTTTCTGCCCATGTGGGTTTGCCGTTTGCAGTCCAGGGGCCCTTTCATCTCCTCTCTGACCCTTTACTTTCCCTTCCGTAAAATGAGGATGTTGGACGGGGTGACCTCTGACATCCTCGTTCCCTTTCTTCCCACCCCCGTCCCCGGATATGCTGTTTTGGAAATTTCCAGCACCATCCTCCCTTCTCTTGGTTGACAACCCGGGGTTTTCAGGCAGGCATCCACCCTCCTCCACGCAACCTGGGGGCTTCAGAGGAAGCCGACTCCACCCCCAGCTCTCATTCACCTCCACACACACCACCAGGGGCCACCCACCACCGGGGCGCCCTGTGCTCCCTACCCTGGGTAAATGAGTTCAACCAGCTGAAGCCTGGGGGGTTTGTTTGCTGGTTGCAGGCAAATATAGCCTCCTTCCCTGGGAACAGGAACCGGGGAGCAAACAGTCCCCCAAATTGGCAGGCGTCATGAAAGGAGGGGCCTCTGAGAAAGGAGCCATCACAGAGGAGGACAAGGAGGAGGCAACAAAAAAGAGAAGCCAGGTCCTGGTCACATCACTGTCAAGACGGCCTGAGGACTCGATCTATCGAGAGCCAGGACATTCGCTTTAACCATCTGGATTTTCTGTTACTTGCATCCAAAAAATCCTTGTATGCACAGATGGCCTCCGGAAACCCTGACAACGTGGAGTAATTCGGGGACACCTTCCCACTTCCGGCCCCTGGGGACCTCCCTTTGAAAGCACTACTTTCTCCCTTTCATTTATCATTTGCTTTCATTAGCACCATGTTCCAACCTCTGAACCATCTGGCAGCCCCCTTCTGGGGTTGCTCTGAAGGCTAACATTCTAACAGCAATGACCTTGGGGGAGGACAGGGCAGGCCCCGCGGGGAAGGGCTAAGGCGGGATGAAGGGTGGAAAGGGACGAGCAGGCGACGCCACCCTTTGCTGCCGGCACAGCTGGGAGTGGGCGTCAGGTGAGATGCACCTTGCTCCCCGGTTCAGTCCTCAGAGGTGTTACACCCACGCTCAGCCATCCCTGGGTGGGGGCCGGGGATGGCAGAGTGGAATTCAGGACTAGAACGATGCCTCGTGCAGATGAGAAAGAGTCTCTTGAACTGGAAGAGGAGGAGAGGCCTGCAGCCCTGGCGAGGTGGGTTCCTGGTCTCCACTGCCTGGCACGGACCTGGCTGGGGATGACAAGTTTCCAGGAAAGGACAGCTGTGCCTGTTCCCCAGGAGGGACCTGGAAGCAACAGAGAGCTTCCGAACCCAAAGGGGCGGCGAGTTCCAATCGTGAGTAGGCCAGCCTGGCCTGCTGGGGGGCGGCCTTGAAAGGGGCATCAGGGAGGAAAGTATGTCCCAGCCGAGAGCACCCCTCCCTGCGCACCCCTCCCCCAGGTGGAAGGGCAGACGGGACACAAAGCGTTGCCCCACCCCCCGCCCAAGTCACTCACAGACCGGGTGGAAAGATGGAACATAATACAGGCAAGAAGAAGAAACAGCCACCCCAGGAGCCAAGTCCTCACCCAGTGAAGGCAGTTGTCCCTCAACAGTCAGGTGTGCTCACGTGACCCCCACTTCGTGTGAGGGTCGGGGAAAACACAGCTAGCCTTCTGGCGTCTCTCTCTTTTTCTAAAATTTCTTTTGTTTTTATTTTTTGTCTTTTTTTTTAGGGCAGCACCTGCAGCATAAGGAAGTTCCCAGGCTAGGGGTCGAATCGGAGCTTCAGCTGCCAGCCTGCGCCACAGCCACAGCAATGCCTGATCTGAGCCACGCCTGCAACCTATACCACAGCTTACGGCAATGCCAGATCCTTAACCCACGGAGCGATGCGAGGGATCGAACCTGCAACCTCATGGATCCTAGTCAGGTTCTTAACCTACTGAACCACAACGAGAACTCCTGGTGTCTCTTCTTATAAGGACACCAATCCTATTGAATCAGAGCCCCATCCTTATGGCCTCATTTAACCTAACTTACCTCCTCCAAGGTCCAGTCTCCAAATAGAGCCACCCTGATGAATGTGAGAGGAGGGAGCCCAACACTGGATGTTCAGTCCTTAACACCTAGTTTGGGCTTGATGCTGAGATTAGCCAAGTCTGGAAGGCTGCCTGCTCCACCCCCCGCTGCTTCCCCTGTGATCATTCTGGAAAACGAGACGTGTCTCCTTACAGCAGGGAGACGGCCATATTGAAATTGCTCCCCTAATCTTTATGCGATTGCCTTCTCCCCGATGGAAATATTGCCTCTTGCTGAGAATTTATTGTCTGCTTCTCTCCAAAGTATTGACTTTATGTAACCGTTTGATATACATCAAATCCTTTACGGATTTAATAAACTCTTCTGGTCAGCCTTCTGTTGTGAACACAATGAGATTTATGGCCGTCTTGGTGTAAAACCCTTTTTCCTTGAAATTTTCTACTTCCAGATATCAAAAGATAAGAAGGGAAGCATTTATCATCTTGGAAATCGCACTCCATGTCGGCCTGCCGGGTATTAGTCAGAAGTGACTAGTGGTTAAAGGACTCAAGTATGACAAATGCTTGACTGCTGAACAGCTGGAGCTGGGAGAAAAGCGGGATTTAAAAAAAAAAAAAAAGAATTCCTCCTCTTCCCCTCGAAAGGGATTTTTTCTTCGCAATTAATCATAAGAACATCCGGGGCAGAGTGCAGACTAATTTGAGTTGGATGCCTAACCCTGGGAGAACTCAGCTCAAAGGTTAACAAATTGAGTCAATTCGGGACACATTTAACAAGTGCCTGTTTCATGCCAGGTGAGGGCTGAGGACCTGCAGAGGCTGTGATGCTCTGGCTGGTGTGGGTACAGAGGGCAGGAAGGTGGGTACCTGGGTGTGAACTAACTCTTCCTCTGGGGGTTCCTGGGCCTTTCCCATCCATCTCTGAACCTCTTACCCCAGGTAGATAATCAGCCACTTTCTTCTCTTAGATGGGATTGAATCCAGATCAGAGTAGACCAAACACTTCCTTTAGTGTCTAGAGACAGCAAGATCAAAGGATCGTTTGCCAGGTGAACAAACAAGTGAATGAATGAATGAATGAATGGGTCTGTCCTGGATTGTCTGCAAGAGGTAAAAGCAAGAGTAAGATGACCATCTGGGAGATGATGGAACCACACGAGTCTTTAGAATTCTCCTTTATCTCAAAAGACGCTTTCTGGAAGGAAACGTAACCTTAACGAGTAGTTGGAGAGCATCAAGAGAGAGGCGCCTCTTCCATGTTCTAGATGCTTTTGTCAAGAACCTAGAGGACAGGGGAGAAGAAATGGGGAAGCGATTTACTGAGTCTCAGAGCCCCCTGTTAAAATTGGCTGTGGTGAGAAAAGTGGGTTTCCACAGTTAATTGTCTTCCTCACAGTCACTGTGTGTCAGTCTTTTCTAAGAGCCTATTAATTCTGTAATTTAATGCGGCGAGAACAGACAGATCGGCAGAGCCAGCGTGGGGTTTTTTTTCTCTCTTCATTGACTACCTGTCATCCCATGTGAATGTTAGGGTGGCCTCCTCTGGGAACACTGGAAATATCCCCCAATTTAAAAGTTTTTGTAGTCAGTTTAATAATTAAGAAGAAAAACGCTTGTGCATCTATGAGCAAAAATGGGGTCCCAGACCTTATGACTTTCACTGCAGCTGAAAATAACCAGGCTCGTCAGAAGGGCCCGTGGACACCAGCTCCTGGAGGCGGGGATGACCCAACTATCATCACGCACTTGGGTATTTGTGTTTGGATTTTATTTGCATCTTTTGCTATATCAGAAGGTTTAAATGTTTATGTAGTTAAGCGTACAAATCTCTTCCTTCATAGCTTTGAGCTTTTGTGTATTGCTTAGAAAGGTATTTCTACTCCAAGAGAATAAAATTATTCCCCTAAATTTTCTTTTAGTTCTATTAGGATTTGGGTCTTTTTCTAATTTAAATTTGTTTTCATCCATTAGGGATTCACTTCTAGATAAGGATAAAGATAAGTATCTAAAATGTATTTTGTGTCAGTCACGCGGCGCCGGGCTGCGGTGCAGGAGAAAGGGCGGGCCCGGACGGGCCGAGGCGGGCGGGGGCGGGGACTCGCTCAGGCCTGGGGAGACTCTTAGGGCTCGCCCCACGCTGGAGGTGCACATACCCGTTGTTGCTGCATCTGTTTACACCGCCTCCCCAGCCTCCGCTGCCTCTACTGGCCGTCACCATGAACCAGGACCTACAGAAGGAGCGTGCCGCCGCCAGCTTCAACCCGGAGCTGCTCACACACATCCTGGACGGCAGCCCCGAGAATACCCGGCGCCGCCCAGAGATCGAAAACATGATTCTGAATGACCCAGACTTCCAGCATGAGGACCTGAACTTCCTCAGTCGTAGCCAGCCTTACGAGGTGGCTGTTAAGAACAGTGCCACCTCGCTGAAGAAGATGAGGACATATGGCATCGCAGACCCTGATGAAATCATGTGGTTTAAAAAACTGCATTTGAAAAAAAAAAAAAACTGCATTTGGTCAATTTTGTGGAACCTGTGGGCCTCAATTACTCCATGTTTATTCCTACCTTGCTGAACCAGGGCACCGCTGCTCAGCAAGAGAAGTGGCTGCTTCCATCCAAACGACTCGAGATAATTGGCACCTACGCCCAGACGGAACTGGGCCACGGTTAGTCTGCCTTTGAAGGTCAGTGGGTCACCCACCTCAGGACTTCAGTTGGCAAATGACACCTGCCGTTTTGATTTTTTTTTTTTCCTACTGCTACATGTTTGGGATTTTATTTTTAAATTGGTAAATCTTAAATAAAATTCAGCCTCTCATTTTCTCATAAAAAAATAAATAAAATGTATTTTGTTCCAAGGTGATAACAAATTGCCCAACACCAATTCATTGACCAGATCATCCTTTTTGCCCTTGATTTAGAATACCTCCTTTATTGCCTAATGCATTCCCTTACAAACTTGAGTCTGTTCCTAAATTCTCTATTCTGTTCCACTGATTTGTCGGTCCATTTATGTGTTAATGTGTTTTAATTATTTTTGTAGCTTCATAGCACAATTCTAAGAAGCCAATGTTATGGCACTTCCCTGCAGAAAAAAAATGGCGAAAAATAATGGCGGGGGAAATAAGAGAAAGATAAACAGGAAATACCCAAGATCGGTCACTTAGGGGTGGGGGAGACAAGGAGAGGGATCCAGAAGGTACATACATTGGCTTCAACAGCATTGGTCATGTTCTAATCTATAAGCAGGGCTGGGTTCACAGGTATATATTTTATTATTATTTATTATTATGCTTTTTAGTAAAATTATATAAGCTCTTTTTTGTATATGTCCATTATTTCCTTTTAATAAAGAACAATAATGAGGGAAGGTTTCTGGTTCAAGATGCTGGACTAAGATGATGCTAAAACCCATACGTTCTGCTCCAAACTCCTAGTGCTAAGGGAAGACACACACAGACATGCTCAAAAATAAGAGAAATCCCTGTAGTCTCTCTCTCTCTCTTTTTCTTTTTTTTTGGTCGTCTCTTTTTTTTTTTTTTTTTGCCACGCCTATGCCACAGCAGCTACCCAAGCCCCTGCAATGACAACGCCAGACCCTTAACCAGCTGCACCACAAAGGAACTCTCATCCCTGCAGTTTTTAAAAGCCAGACTTCTAAAAGAAACACTGGACTGCAGTGTGCCCAGCAGGAGCAAAGGAGACTAAAACCACACGACACCCCCAGCCGCAGGGCAGAAGGACACCTCCCAGCTGATGCCACGGATCAGAAGCCCACTTCCCGTCCACCCAAGACTGCACTGTGACTGCCTGCACCTGGTTACCAAGAAGACATGACCTGGAGATGGGGCAGAGGCTGCTAAGGGATCCAGCAAGTGAATTCAAAAACAGGAGGCACAAAGCAACCAAGGAGAATCACCTCCACGAAGGACTAACCAAAACTCTGCAAACGAAATCACTTAGCTTTGAGGGAAAAAAGGGATCAAACAGCCCACCCTCCCAAGAAGGACTACATAAGCAACAAGCACTATAATCGACTGACAGAGGTCAAGAAAGGAACAACAACACAAGAAATAAAATGATGAAATAAAAAGGAAGTGGATATGAAAAGGAACCAATTAGAGATCTTAGAAATGAAAAAAGGAATTCATGAAATTTTAAAATGCAATAGGGAAATGGACCAGAATTCGACAGAGCGGAGGAATGGAAATTGAGAAGGCAAAGATCAAAAAGAACAGAGCCGAACAGCGATGCGAGATTTAAAAATATGAAAGAAAACGTTGAAAGACAGGGAAAGCGACTCCAAAAGCGCTAAAGTAGGTCTGATCAGAGCTAACAGAGAAATCAGTGCTTGAAGAGATAACAGCCAAAAGTGTCACAGAACTTAAATCAGCCATGGAGTTCCCGGATCTCAAAATTCTACCAAGTGTTAAGCAGGATAAATAAAAAATCCATACCTAGACCCATGATGGTTAAACTCAGATCATATAGGATTAAGAAAAGATTCCTAAGGGTACTGAAGAGAGCAGTTACTGGAAAGGAGGAGTTGAGGAGCCAGCCTTGTTGCTGCTGTGTGGCTCGGTGACTGCTGGGGTGCTGGTTGGATCCCTGGCCTGGGAATTTCTGCGTGTTGCAGCTGGGGCCGAAAAAGGAAAGGAAAGGAAGGAAAGAAGGCCCTCCTTTGGGCAGCTGAGTGCCTGAAGCCAATCACAACTTCATCCTTTCTACTAGCGTGGCCTTGGGCGCATTTTTCTGTCTCGGTTTCCTCCTCTGTAACAGACGCGGCTACCAGGACCTCCTCCTCCTTCCTCAGTGACGGAATCCACGGGACACGCTTACCGCCATTCTTGACCCATAGCAAGAGACTGAGAAATGTTAGCCTTTATTAGCTGTATTTATTATTCTCATCGTTGTCAAATTTCTCCTAAGCGACGCAGGACATCAAAAGACAATGGGATTTAGAGCCACCTCTGTCCGCTAACGTGGGGGGGTCCTCTCGGTGGACTGGAAAGAGGCTAGAACGAGAGCTGTATTTGTAAAGCTCTAACCACGGGTCAGGGGATTGTCACCATCACCTCGTTTACTCTTTTTTTTTTTTTTTTGCATTTTGGGGCCGCACCCGTGGCATATGGAGGTTCCCAGGCTAGGGGTCGAATCGCAGCTACAGTCACCGGCCTACACCACAGCCACAGCAATCCCAGATCCGAGCCGCATCTGCAACCCACACCACAGCTCACGGCAATGCCGAATCATGAACCCACTGAGCAAGGCCAGGGATCGAACCCGCAACCTCATGGTTCCTAGTCAGATTCGTTAACCACTGAGCCACGACAGGAACTCCTCATCTCTTTTACTCTTTGCAGCACTGTGAGATGAGGCAAAAACATCGTCACGGTTTTGAAGAAAATAACAGAGGCTCTGCGCCACTGAGGGATTTGCCCGAGTGTCCTGAGCTGGAAAAGTAGTGGAGCCGATGAATTCAGACATCTGACCCCAACACCCACGCTCTTGGGAGCCCCGGGGAAGGGCTGGGGGATGCCAGGATCCTGTCCTTGAGTATGGTCCTGGAGCTTCTGCCACTAGAAGCACCTCCTCTGGCCTCAGAAAAATGTAGCACTGCCTCGGAACAGGAAGAAAATAAACTATCCTGCTTTCTTACAACAGCTTCAATAACCAGCATGACATTGTGAAGGACGTACCAATATTTGTAATCTCCCCCGACAAGTTGTTAAGTATTTATAGAAACATCCTCTCCTGGTCCTGCTTAAGGAAAGTACTGTATCTAATTTCCTCTGGAGACATGTGCTGGGAGAAATCAGAAAGATAATCTGTCATCATAAATAGCAATAAATAGTCACCCTGAAAGAGTTGCTTGTTTAGCAAATTTGCTTGAATAGTAACAGATTTTCTTTTCATCGTATCTTTGCAATGATAAGCCCTGGCTGGGTGGGGTGGGGTCGGGGGTTGGGGTGGGGTCATGAGTTAGGAAGGTGCTGTGTTCCAGACTTTGAGGGATGGGGGAGGAGCTCAAGGCTGAGACAGTGCCGTCCCCCTCCCCCAAGCTCAGGACACGACACAGGATCAGCACAGGGAAAACACAGACAATGGGAATTAGAGATAATTTCTGGGGACAAAGCTGTCTGAGGACCCCCAGGAACCAAAAACGCGTAGGATCTTCAGCATTTCTATTTTTTTCCTGTTTTAAAAAATTTTAAATAGAGTTGATTTACAATGTTGTGCTGATTTCTGCTGTACACCAAAGTGACCCAGTCACACATATATACACATTCGCTTCCTTATATTATCTTCCATCACAGTCTAACCCAAAAGACTGGACATAGTTCCCTGTGCTCTACAGTAGGACCTCATGCCTCATCCATTCTGCATGTAATAGTTGGCCTCTACTAACCCCAGACTCCTAGTCCATCCCACTCCCTCTGCCTTGGAAACCACAAGCCTGTTCTCCATGTCTGCAGCATTTGTCTTGCAGGTGAAATGTAATCTCGCTGAAATTGAGAAGCATGAGATCTGGGCTCCAATTTCTTCTTCTGCTGGATGACGCTGGCCAAAACTGTCCCCTGGCACCAGTCTTCCCCACATGTCAAACGGAATAAGAGGTTGAAGCAGATTATTTCCAAAGGCTGTTTTTGCTCCAGCGTTCTCTAAGAAGTTGCCTAGGAGAGGGATGATGGTGAATGGGGCATTGGTTCTGGCCCAGAGATTCAGCGCCAGGCCAGCCAGTTCTCAACAGGCTATTTGATCCTCATGTGCCTGCCCAGAACCCAGGTGGCTGGAACACACCCTCTCCGCCCTTGACGAGCACTTGTGCATGAACAGCTTTCTAAAGGCATTTCAGATTTAGAGAGAAGTTCCCCATTGCTTACTTCGTGCGAGTCAGGCTGGGACTGAAGAATAGAGTTCTACAAGGGCCCTCCAAGAGAAGGATGGAGTTGGAATCCATGTGCTAAAAAGGGCCGTTGAGTCTGGAGACAAGAAGATTTCGATGAGTGGCTTCTACATCCACCAAATCTCTGTGGTCCAGTGGGTGACCCAATATTCATCTGCAGATGGATGCCCCCTAGAGGAAACTGATCTCGGCTCTGTGGATGGAACAAATGGACACTGTCGGATATGCCCAGAAATCACATGAGCTGTTTCCAGTAGTAATGAACTCTCCATCACCTCAGGCTGTGCAAGCAGAGGTCCATTGACCACCTCTTGGGGAGGATGGAGCAGAAATCCGTAGCCCTGACAGAGAGGTTGACATATCTTACTCCAAGCAGCCTTCTGATTAGCGAATACTGACTTTACTTCCAGGATTTCTGGTAATTTTGGGATCATTCTTACTCTTTGGATATGTAAAAGTAATTTTTGGTCTGCCAAGATCTTAACAAGTTGGAGGTACTCTCGCCCACAAAAAAGACCAGGAGCAATGTTAAGAGGCCTTTGCCTCTGGATCTCCTCTTCTCTCAACCCTCCAGGTTGCAACTTCTGCGCTAATCACTATCAGTTGAGACAAACATCAAGGCAGAGAACCCAAGTGAACAGAAGATGCTCAGGGAAAAGTAACTAGGAAAAAAGGGGTCAGAAGACGCCCCCCGTCCCCCCCCCACACACACAGGGCCTGCTCAAGGATGATCTGGAAAGCTAAGGAGGGAGTTAGTGGTAATGAACCCAAATAATATCCATGAGGACAGCAGTTCGATCCCTGGCCTCACTCAGTGGGTTAAGGATCCGGCATTGCCATGAGCTGTGATGTAGGTCACAGACTCGGCTTGAATCTGGCAATGCTGTGGATGTGGTGTAGTCCAGCAGCTACAGCTCTGATTCAACCCCTAGCCTGGGAACTACTATCTGCTGCAGGTGCAGCCCCCCACCCCCACACACACACAAAAAAAATCTACACATAAAAAGACTGGAATAAAACTATTAAGTAATTCCTATAATCTTGGTGTGGGAAAGATTTTCCTAAAACAAGACACACAGCCCCGAAGTCACATAATAAAAAGATTAGTGTATTTAATCTCATAAAATTTAAAACACTTTGTGGAAAAATGATACCTTATGTACGAAGTTAAATTACAAGCAGTAAATGAGGAGACATTCTACATAACACATTTAACACAGAGAGAATTTATAGTCAGAATACATCAAGATCTTATACAAATCAATAAAAAAGACACATAACACAATAAAAATTGGACAAACCGTATGAATAGGCAATTCACAGGAGAAAAACACAAATGTCAATAACCATAGGAGAAGATACACAGCTTCTACTAGTAACCAGGGCAATGGAAATTAAAACAATAATGAGAGATGATTTTGCACTGATTTTATTGCCAAAAATTAAAAAGATTGATAACAAACGTTAGCAGGAATATGGAGAAACAGATGCTTTCAAGATACTTGCCGGAGGCAGTGTCAACTGTGAGGTCACTTGGAAGTCATCAGGCATCATCCACCCGCATTGAAATGTGCGTTCCCTTTACCCAGCAATTTCTTTCTTTCTTTTTCTTTTCTTTCTGTTTTTTGGGGCCACACCCACAGCATACCCAAGTTCCTAAAGTAGGGGTCAAACTGGAGCTACCAGCCTACACCAGAGCCACAGCAACACAGGATCCAAGCCAGGACTGTGACCTACACCACAGCTTATGGCAACACCCGATCCTTAACCCACTGAGCGAGGCCAGGGATCAAACCCTCATCCTCATGGATATGAGTCAGGTTCGTCACCACTGAGCTACAATGGGAACTCCTACCTCAGCAATTTCACTTCTAGAAACCCAGCCTCAAGAAATACTGGCCTTTGTGCAAAAGATACACATACAACGATAGCTGTTGGAGCCTGGTTTCTAATAGCAAAACCGTAGCGGGGAGGGGGTGGATTCACAAACGTACATCAACAGGAGAGCAGCTAACTAAATAATGGAAGAACAGAATTCTCCCCAAACGTTAAAATCAGGCCATGGACTTTCATGGACTGGCACCGAAAGACGTTCGAGACATATCATCAAGACAAATCAAGTTGAAAAAAATAATTTGCAGGAGTTCCCACTGTGACTCAGCTGGTTAAGAACCCAATTAGTATCCATGAGGATGAGGTTCAATCCCTGGCCTTGCTCAGTGGGTTAGGGATCCAGTGTTGCTCAAGCTGTGGTGTAGGTGGCAGAAGCGGCTCAAATCCAGCATTGCTGTGGTTGTGATGTAAGCAGCAGATGTGGCTCCAATTCAGCCCTTAGCCCAGGAACTTCCACAGGTATAGTCTTAAAAACAGTAATAATAATTGGTATAGTATGATAGCACTTGTATTTACACACACACCCCTACACAAAGAACAAGCAGGACATGAGAAAAACAGAGGTCAATGGAGTTACCTCTGTAGTTCATCAGTTAATGAACCCGACTAGAATCCATGAGGACGTGGGTTCAATCCCTGGCCTCGCTCAATGGATTAAGGATCAAGAGTTGTCATGAGCTGTGGTGTAGGTCGCAGACGCGACTCGGATCCTGCGTTGCTGTGGCTGCGGCGTAGGCCGGCGGCTACAGCTCCTGTTAGACCCCTAGCCTGGGAACCTCCATATGCTGAGGGTGCGGCCCCAAAATAGCAAAAGAAAGAAAGAAAAACAGAGGTCAAGGTGTTGACTGTGGTTATCTGTGGGGAAGGGGGGTGAGTGTTGAGCCAAGAAAGCCTGACTTTCACGTGTGGAAGAAATTTTTCTGCCCAAACGGAGATAGATGCAAAGTGTATGTTCAGCCTCTCTGAGCGTTCTGGGGAGCGCTCCTGAGGGTTTTGAGGGCAGAACCGCGGGCCTCTGCGCTGTGACCCCGCCTCCGCGAGCGGGTCCTTGGCAGAGAAGAAGCTCTGTTGCTTGGAACATCCAATTCGTAGCCCCAAATCGATTTGTTATCCTTTACTTCGCAGCTCCGTGACTTGATATTTGTGATTAATGAGCATGTCTGATGACGGTTCCAGAGGAGGAAGAGGCCTGCGGCCGGCTGGGCAAGGCAGGCCTCTCCCAGGGTGTTTGGACTGGCTCCCCCCCTTTACCCTCCAGCCAGGAAAGATCTTTCATTAACACACGATAAACCTTGACTCGCGTCTGGAAATTTTAATTTACGACGGTCTGCTCCGTGCAGCTTCAACCTTATACAAGTAAGAACATATTAACATAACACCTATGAAATATATAATTAGATAAATAAGTGTCCCAAAAGTCTAGCTTCTTATTAGCCCTCTCCTTGCTCCACGGCTATTAAGCCGCTCTCTCATCTGGAAGTTCAGAAAACATTTGGATGGGAAAAAGAGGCTTTTGCAATTCAGCAGGGCGTGCTGGGTTGGCTCGCAGAGGTATTTTTTAACCACTCTTCTAGTGGATGAAAGGGAGTAGAAAGAGGATGGTGTGGAAATAAATGAATTTTCAGTTGTGGGGCATAAATCCCCGCAAAGGGAAGGACACCCCCAAAGCCTGATTCACCCTGAGACGCACATCCTCCTATGCCCTGAACATGCAGGCGCGCTGCCCGTAGGTGGTCAGCCAGCACCCCGATTCCGGGGCCTACAGATCACGCCTCTCCTGCAGCTCCTCCCCACCGACCCCCCACTGCCAGCCCTTTCCTCCCTTCCAGGGCTGTGCTCTCCTGGCAAAATCCCAGTCTGATTGAACTCAATTATTTCACTTCTGTCTGACAATACTGGGGCAACTAAAAGCCGGCCAGAGAAAAATCACTTTAAATGAACTGATTAGTTATAATTTAGATTCATGCCACCGGACAAAATTCAGACAGGGGCCAAGCAGGGGAGGTTAGCCCTGCGGAAAATGGTCCTCAACATCTTGCCCCCATTAACCTCCTCCCACCCCCATTTCAGTCCGGGAGCCAGGCACCTCACTCTTCCTGGAGGACAAAAAAGAAACCGTCCACAGAAACCCCCTCCCCTCACCAAACCTGCCACCAGTGAAGAATGTCTCTGGTCCCCGCAGGGGCCAGAGTGCCCTGGGCTCCACCGTCCCTCACCTTCTGTAGGAGTTTGCATCTCCCTGAATTTTACAATTAACCCAGGTCCTTTCACGCCTCTGCTTAAAAGCTTCTGTGACTCCCCTTGCACTTTAGAAGAGCATCAGGGGAGTTCCCGTTGTGGCTTAGTGGGTTAAGAACACAGTTAGTATCCATGAGGATGCACGTTCAATCCCTGGCCTCGTTCAGTGAGTTAAGGATCTGGCATTGCTGCAAGCTGCAGCAAAGGTCAGAGATGCGACACGGATCCCGAGCTGCTGTGGCTGTGGTGTAGGCCAGTAGCTGCAGCTCCGATTTGACCCTTAGCCTGGGAACTTCCATCTGCTGCAGGTGCGGTGCTTAAAAAAAAAAAAAAAGAAGAGCATCCAAAGCCCTGACAGTGGGATCTGGACTCCTCCAAAGCACCTGCCGTGGAGGACAGGTCCAGCCCCTCTGCAGGTCTCCCTGCTTCTCAGCCTAACGGCTGCAGCCGCACCCAGTGAGAACTTTTAATTATTTTCTTTTTGGTTCTAGAATTTGCATTTGGCTCACTTTCCTAGCTTCTCTATCTCTGCCAAGATTTCCCTGTTTTGGAGTCCCCCTTACGGCCCAGTGGGTTAAGGATCCAGCATTGCACAGCTGAAATGTAGGTTGCAGCTGCAGCTTGAATTTGATCCCTGGCCTGGGAAATTCTATATGCCATTGGCAGGGCCAAAAGAGAAAAAAATATATATTTCCCTTTTTTTATTTATTTATAAACATGTTTCCCATGATTTTGTAATAGTTGCCTTAATGCCTTTGTCTGGGAATTCCAGTATCTAGGGCATCTCAAAGTTGGCCGCCATTGCCTGTGTTTTCCTTTGAAAATGGGTCCCATTTTCCTGGTTCTTCATAGGTCAAGCAATTTTGCACTGGGTATAAATTTTGTGGATTATGCTGAAGACTCTGGAGTCTTTATATTACTCCAGAAAGTGTTAACGTCTGATTAACAGGCGTCTAACTTGATTAGGCTCAAACTGGAAAGTGTCTAATCTGCAACAGACAGAGGTAACGTTCATTTCAGTTCTTTTGGCCTTAGCTGCAAGCGACACTGATCAGCCAGAGCCTTGGGACAGAATTTATTTGCAGAATCAGGGCTCCCTTCTCTGATTTTCTCATTTCTAGAATTCCTCCCTCGCTTTCTAGCAGCTGTCTTCTGGGTCTGTCCTCCTGTTCATCACAATTTCAAATACCCTGCAAAATCTGCCTGCTTTTGTTCATTCCTCAGAGACCTCAGGATTTTTTTTTTTTTTGGCCACGCCCACAGCATATGAAAGTCCCTGGGCCAGGGATCGAACCCACACCACATCGGCTGCAGTGACAGAGCCAGATCCTTAACCTGCTGTGCCACAAGGGAACTCCAGGATTTTTATATTTTATCTGGAGTTTATAATTATTATCTGAAGAAGGGTCAGTCTGCTAGGTACTTACTCTACCATGCTGGAAGAGAAGCCCAAACATAATCAACACATCGACTTTAGAATGCTATTTGATATATCAGTTTGTATACACACTTATTTGTAGTGTAGATTCAAATGCCATAAAAATAAATTTGGGGGGGGTCTGGAAGGAGGGGACCAAAAGATAAAGGCAAATGGGCAGAGGAAAGGTATATTGAGAACCTCCCAGCTGAGAAAACTTTCAGCAACTGAAAGAAATTCCAGAATTTCTTTGCAGCCAAGGAAACAAGGGAAATTATGTGGAAATTACATGCTTCTCAGCCTGATAATGGGAAACCTACAGCTTCACTGAGGAATTTGCTTTCCTGGTCTTGAACTCAGTGGAGTGAAGTGGCCTCTCCCCACCAGAGTGACACTCATTTACACAGAGTTACTCCTGGAATTTAAAGATGAAATAATTCAGGTAAGGCACGTCCCATAGAGAGCCCAGAAGATGATATAATGGTGACGGTGGCGGTGATGCAGGTGCTGGTGGCTATGACGACAGCCGTGCTGGCGGTAAGATACTGTCAGCATGTACCTTATCTTTGTAGAGAAGGTCACTTTCACCCACTGACAGATTTTAACCCAATATATCAGTTACTCAGAATGTCAAGCGTCACTTTCTTAAGCTGGCTCTAGGGTGAAACTCTCACCCAAGAATTAGCAAACCCAGCATCCCTGAGGCAGGAGGCTACCTGCTTTCTGGACCAGTTACTGGCCCCCGGCCCCTCAGACACTTCAACAGAACGAGCCCTCAGGAAAGGCCTGGGGAGCCGGCCCTGGGAAGGGCCTCCAGGATCTTCTATTCAATCTGCACAGAAGTGCCCATGCTTTTGTTTTGAGGAATTAATCAGCGAAGCAATGATCTGGAGAAGGCGCTTGGGGAGGGAGGGAGGGAGGCACGGTGCGTGTTAATCAGCCTTGCGTGTAAAGCCAGGCAGGGCCTGGAAAGCCGAGCGCAGCCACTAAGTTCTGGAGCCTTCTGCCACCCCTCCCAGAGGCCACCTGTGGGGGCTGTGGACTCTCCTCTGAGTCGCCAGTGGTGGGGGAGTACACCTGCACGGCACGCCCACCCCTGCCATCCCCCACAAGGTGAGAGTAGCTGCTGAGCTGGGACTCTGTCTGCAGAAGGGTCCCATGGAAGGGTTCGGCTGTGTTTGAGATCAGGGCTCAATCAGTGACTGCGATCAAGACTGAGGCTGAGGTCACAGGTGTGTGGTTAAGGATTAGGGATAAATATATGTCCAAAGTCAAGGCTCAGCCTATGTTTCCTTCTGTGGCCAGAGGCTCAGGTATGTTCCTGGTCAGGGCTTAGCTGAGATCAGAGTCAGGGTACTGGGGACCCTGATTAGAAACCTGGGGCCTCTGAGGTCTTCTCAACCAAGGAGGATGTCAGCTCTGGGAGGGACTTTCGAACGCATGTACGCATCTCCCAGGTGACTGCCGTCTAAGGAAACAGCATCACAATTACTTGGGGATATTCATTTAAAACCCGCTTCTGCCTCATCCAACATCCCTCTGAACCTGGGAAGCTGCATTTCAGTGAGTCCCGCCTCCTCCCCTGGCGATTCCAATCCCTGAGGTAGTACTTTTGCTGCAGCTTCAATGGAGGCTGGTTGGAAGGGTGGTTTTGGCTCCATGGGTTTGCTGTCTTTGAGCTGCGTCTTCTTAGCAGAAATGTGGGACTGGCCTGAAACCAGAGCCGCAGGTGTGTGTTTGCAAATCAGGCTGAGGCTGTCCTGCCCTGCCCTGCCTTGCCCTAGCACGGCACGTGGACAGAAAGAATGACTCCCACGGCTGGCAAGTTCCTAAAAGTGACCCAGACTGATCGGTGATGCAATGGCTGACTCATGGCTTTAAGATCCCTCCTAAGAGCTTGTCTAGCATCTGCTAGCATACCTCCAGGGACGGGCTTCTCACCACCACTCCAAGCACCTCATTCATCCATGAACAGCTCAGACTGCGATCAGTCTTTTAGGATGAGCTGAAATCTCTCCATCTTAGGAAGAGTTAATGAGACAGTCACTAGGCCCTACTTGCTGAAGCCTCCCCGCTCCCCTCACTCTGCCTAGAAGCATTAACTCCATTATCAAATGGTTAACCCTGGAGAATGAACTTTTAAAGGCTCAAAGCAAGGTAGGTTAACTAAAATCTTTGATCGAAGCCCCATCAACAGCATAAAACTTCTTTCTCTTAATTATCCTGGACGATCTCACAAGCATTAAAGCCAAAGGGGAGACAACGACGAGGCTGGGAGGTGGGTGGGAGGTGAGGAGCTGGGACGAGAGTATCTTAAAAGCAATAGCCGCAGGGATGGAGGCCGCCGTGGCGATGCTCCCGTCAGCTCTCCACGCTGGAACACCGAGGGCCAGAGAAAGCTACCCTTGCTGGAGTAACACCCAGCACTTCCTGTGTCAGCTGCTCCCCTGGATGCTGAAAGCGCAGGAGAAAGACCTTGAATCTGCCACTGAGGATGGACCAGAGTCTTGTGGGGAGACTGAGACCGGATGTTCGCGGTCCCCGTGACAAGCACCCCTCAGCCGGGTGGGCGGGATAGGGGCTGCGCAGTCACAGAATGGGAGCTCCCAACCCAGCGAGGGAAGGTCGTCCCTCGCAGGATGGTGACCCTGAGTCGGGACAAGAAGGATGTGACAGTCGGGGAAAGCCAACGGCAGGTTCTGGTCTGAGTGGAGAAGCCTGGAGGTGAGAACAGGGACAGGAGACAAGGTTATAACCCAGCTTCCAATTGAGCCACTGGCTATTGTCAGGAAGAAAGCTTCTGTATCCACGGACCAGGGGCTCTGTGAGCCTCTCTCTGCGCATGGGCAGTTGAGGGGGCTGCTGTAGCAAGGAATCGGGGAGAAAGGGGGTCATCAGGCCCAGAAAAGCAGGGGCCAAGGGCCAGGAACCTCTCAAGGCAGGTCCATGCCAGCATCCTGCAGGCCAGGCGAGGGCCGTGCGGTTAGCCACAGATCAAAGGGGGAATCAAAGCTCTCCTGAATCACCACCATCCTGCCTCATCCTTTGTTGCTTCTAAACCTAGGAAGCCACAGTGTCTAAAGATAAACTGAGACACGTTTAAATTTTTAAGAGTTTATCTGAGCAAAAATCAATTCAAACCTGGCAGCGTCAGACAGAAAATAGGAGCATTCCACCAACAGGAGCTGGAAGTAAGACTTTTTTGAGAAGACACAGAAGCAGAGCAAGGGGACCATTTGGTTATAGTTTAAGGGGTTGCCTGATTTGAGAAAACCCAGTTGGCTGTTTGTGATTGGTTGTCCTCAGGTTTTGATTGCCTAACCTCAAGGCAGTTACAGGCTTCGGTTTGCTGACATATGCTGCCCAGGCATGAAAACCACCCCAGTCTAACGGCCTCTTGTTTAACCAATTTACCAGCAGCCACCGAGGGAAGGTTCTGGTGAGTGATGCTCACTCTCTTCCACCTCCCAGGCTGTAATCATGCCGTTTCCTCCACCTCAGACAGACTCATTCCCTTCTCTTCAGGTCCTGTTCACCTTTCTGATTCAAATGCCCCCCTCTTCCAGGAAGCCCTCTGGCTGTCCCTCCATGGGAAATCCAGGGAGACCTCTTTCTCCAGTACTCAGCTCCCCAGCAGTCTAGCCTTTACCAACGTCACTTGAGTCTTGTGAAGCAGCACTGCCGAGTGGGAAACTGGCAGGTCTTGGAACCAAATGCAGGTTTATATCCCTACTCGACTTCTGGCTACACCGTGGTCTTCTACATGTCGCGCAGGTCTCCCTTAGCCTCTGTTTCCTTGTCTGTAAAATGAGGGTAACAATCTGCCCAGAAATCCCCTGGGGATCTTGTTAGAACACAGCTTCAGATGCGGTGGCTCTGGGGCGGAGCCTAATATTCTGTATTTCGAACAGGGTCTCAGGTGACGCCATGGCTACTGGTCCAGTGCCACACTTCCAATAGCGAGATGTGAAACATTCAGTTCCTGTGAGGAATACACACTGTTCTAAAGGGCAGACCCGTATTGGGGGCTCAAGGTAGAGGCTTTTAAAAATACCGTTATTATTTCCATTACCTGTGCCTGACATGCCGTAAATGCTGGAAATAATGGAAGTGAATATCAATACGCTTCGTCTCCCCTGCTACCTGGCCAGTGTCCCCGAGGGCAGGGTATGTGCCTAATTGCTCCATTGAAATGCCTTACACATAGCAAGCAGCTGGGAAGATAAGAACAAAGTAGCTTCTATCAAGCTTTGGGGGGGTTTGCTGTGGGGAGAGGCTTCTCTCCTGGGTTCTGAGCCTGGATGCAGAAAACGGTGGCCAAGGAGGGCCTCTGCCCCACCCCCTACCACGCCCCACCCCGCCCCCGGCAACCTTGTCTCCTGGAAGGAGGACCAGCTTCCTGCAGAAGCCTTCCTCCTCTGAGGCCACTTTCTGATGGAAATGAGCTCCCTGCCTCCGCGCATCTGTAAGCAGAGGGAAACAGTTGGCTTAGTAACCTTGGGGGTGAAAAAGACAAATAAAGAAGTCTCGGGAGATTTATCAGAGACCCCAGGAAGCTGTAAAACATATGTTGTAACATATTGGTCCTTGACAGCCTCTAACAACAAGGGAAGCCCTTCTCTGGAGCACAGGCTGAGGCCAGGTTAATGACAACCTGTTCCGACCCGCCTGGGGGCCTGACTCATCCTCCCCCCTCCCCCGGGTGGATCCGCCTGCAGAGCCTCCATCTCGGGCCTGTCAGACCAGCCGAGGAGGACTCTGCTCCCAGCTGAGGGTCTCTTCTGCCTCCACCGCGGCCCCACCAGATGCAGGTGTAAGCCCCAGCGGTTGACAGCCCTTAGTATCCTCGGTGGCAGAGCCCAGCTTTGTCCACCAGGTGCCTGGAGCCCTGGACAAGGACAGGGAGGTCAAATCCTTTGTCCCAAGGATGAAGAGAGCTGTCACAGCCTAGGAACAGCAGTTCTCTGTTCACACTAGAGTCACCTGGAGCGGGGAGGGGCGGTGCATATAGGATACAGATGCCCGAGGCGCCCCTCTAGGTGTTCTGAATTCTGGAGCACTGCCTAGGCATCGGGATTTTTAAAAGCTCGGGGTGAGCATATGCGCACCCAAGGGTGTGAACCACTGGCTTAGGGGAAAAAAAAGTTGTCGCTTAGCTTTAAACTCAAAACAGAGCTCGCAAAGACCTCCATGTAACAACAGTCAGAGCATTGCTGATTTGCAAGAGAAAGAGTTTTGTTTTGTTTTGTTTTTAATGCCACTCAAAAAGATCAAAGCCTGGAGAGCCAAGAAAACAGATTTGGAAGGATGCTGGACAGGAGGTGAGAGCAATTTTTCCACTCCAAAGGAAATTAAATGCTCTTGGAGAAATGAGAAAGGAGACCAAGCATGGGAGCCCTAAGTGAATGTCCCTCACCACCAGACAAGGCGAAGAGCAGAGGGTCTTCGGGACGTTTCCCCCCTGGAAGCTTGGCAACCACCTGCAGGAGTGACATCAGTGAGACAGAAGTGACAGCAGAGGAGCCCTCCTGAGTTGTTCTTCCCTCCCACGCAGCCCGGAGGCCTGTCCCCAGCCTGCGTCTAAAGACTGCTTTTGCACGGAAAATGCACAGGCTTCTGAACCTCCTGTAACGTCCTGCTTCAAGCAGGACACCAGCAGGACAGGAAGGGACACCAGCAGCAGGTACAGAGGCTGCCACCCAAAGACCAAGGCACCTAAGGGTAGTAGAGACCAAGCACACTTCCTGCAAAGGGATGCGAGAGGGGACTGGAAGGCATGCTTCACTCTCGAGGCCACTGAGCACTGAGTTACTTTGAACCAAGAGTTGCTTTGTTTCTGCTGAGTGGAAATGGGGGAGCCCAGGAACAGGTGAAGCTTAGTTATAAAAAATGAAGAAAGTTACATTTCTGCACCTCTGAGTGTAACTGTAAATCTTAAACCCACTCTGCGGTCCATCTAGACCATCTGGAAAAGAAGAAATATAAGCACCAATGAACAGAAGTGATGCTGGCCCTCAGCGGTAATCCAGGAAACACAAATCAAAACACCAGTAATACACCGTTTGGGTCCCTGGATGGGAGGTGTTTTAAAATCTAACGCCCGTGTTGGCAAAGGCAAAGGAACCAGGCTCTGCTGTATTGATGATGAAAGGCATGTCATCTTTTGCAGAGACATCTGGGCAATGAGAATTAAAAGAATTACAATGAGCAGACATTTGGTGCAGCGATTGTAAGAATTTAACCTAAGGAAATAGCCAACGGTTACAGAAAGCTTTGGGAATGGGCAGAGTTTTTATTATGATGATGCTAAAAAATTGGGAAACAAAACTAAAATGTTCAATAATACAGAACTAGACCAGAATATACTGCATTATGAGATATTCTGTGAAATACTGTAGACCATTAAAATAATTTTAGAAACATGTTTAGTGATTTGGAAATGTGTTCCCAATATATTGGTATGTGAGCAAACAACTTAAAAAACGTATTTTGATTCCTAATCATTGTATGAATACATAATAAATTTATATATAATTCATATATGTGAAAAAATGCATCTACCTCAGCATTACTAACAATACTAACATTGTTAGTACAACAATACTAACATTGGTTTTCCTAGGTAAACGCATTATTATTTTGATTGTATTTTCTTCTTTTTTTCTGAACTATATTTTCTAGTTTTTCAGCAGTAAACTCATATTATTTGTGATTTAAAAAGGAAACTTCCTTGGGAGTTCCCTTGTGGCCCAGCAGTTAAGGACTTGGCATTGTCACTGCTGTGGCTCAGGTTCAGTCCCTGGCCTGGGAACTTCTGCATGCCATTGGTACGGCCCAAAAAAAAATTTTTTTTTTGTCTTTTTGCCTTATCTAGAGGTTCCCAGGCTAGGGGTCTAACAGGAGCTATAGCCGCCGGCCTTCGCCACAGCCACAGCAATGCCAGATCCTAGCTGCGTTTGCGACCTACACCACAGCTCATGGCAATGCCGGATCCTTAACCCACTGAGCAAGGCCAGGGATCGAACCCGCAACTTCATGGTTCCTAGTCGGATTCGTTAACCACTGAGCCACAACGGGACCTCCCCCGGCCAAAAAAATTTTTGAATGAATTAAAAAAAAAACTTCCCATGGAAGAGGGTGGATTAAGCACACACTGAGTTCTGTTCTATTTCAAACCCCTACTAAAACAGCCACAAAATGATTTTCCTTTAAGGATAAGCCCATAGGTTTTTTCAGTTTTGTTTTTTAAGTGAAAGGATACAATTGCATCAAAAGGAAAGAAGCTGGGAGAGTTGGTGGAGTTGTAACTCAGACATCTGAATTCTCAATTAGGAGTAAGGAAAGCCAAGAACTAATCTGGTTTATGTCTCAGACCACCCACCATCACTACCCTGTACCCCTGAAAACGGAGGTTACAATGTGATTGAAACAACACCATTGGCTGAAAGTCTACCGAAGCAGTGACTAGAGCCCAAGAGCCTTCTTCACTCCCCCAAATGACTGAAAGCTTAGCCTCTGGAAGGTCTATTCTCTGGGGAAACAAAAAACATAGGGACCAACATGTTTGAGAGCACAGAGGATGGGTCAAAGTTCACCTGATCGATGTTGACCCACCTCCAGCCCCTTCCCGCCCCCACCTCCCAGAAAGCCAACAGGATATGGATCCTCTAAGCAAAACCTTTTCTCCAATTTAGGTCTTATTTTTCTCATCTGTATAGAAAGAGGTTTAATGTTATGCTTTGAAATATTTGAAAAACATGACATTCTCATGATGGATGTCAGAATTAGCAGCCCAAGTAACGCTAGTAGACTAGCAGGTAAGAAAGTTCCTGAAGAATAAAGTAACATTTGAGTCCAGAAATCTGGCTGTGTTAGCACAGGATGCAAGAATGTGACTCTGCATCAAGTGTAGACAAGAGCTCAGGAAAAAAAAAAGTTAACTTTTATTTCATTGAACTAGAAGTATGAGATAGCTACCAAGAAATAAGTGCCATCTGGGTCACATCAACAGAAGCATGGAATCTGGAATATGGGAGGTGACCACACCACTCACTCTCCTTTTATCACTTTTGACTCACCTGAGGTACTGAGCGTCCGACACTCTCACAGCAACAAGGGCATTTAGACTTGACCGAATGAAAGTGACTTAAGATAAAGCGAGGACCAGAATCCACTGTGTTGGAAGAACATTTGGAGGAGTTGGGAGTGCTCCTCCTGCAGAAGAGAAGACAGAGGGGCACAGAAGCACCAGCTTCAAGGAACTGAAGAAGGGCTGTCATGGGTCAGAGGGAACAGGGTTCAGCTGTGGGGCCTCATGATCCAGACCCAGTTCAAGGACTCCAAACAGGTAGAATCCACAGAGAGACGAATCACAGCTAAATTCGAGTCTGGGTGTCCCATACTCTTGGCTTAAAGCTGCCTTCAAAGGAAGGGGGCTGGCTGGATTCTGCAGAGCCTGGACAGAAATAACGATCCTAATTATAACAGCCCCTGCTTGTTGAGTGCTTTCTGCACACTGATCCTGAAATAAGAATTCTACATATATTTCATCTTTGCAGCAATTCCAGGAGGTAGGTCCCATTTACACTGAAGGAAACTGAGACTTGGAGAGGTTAAGCAACTAGATGGTGGAAGATCTGGGAACCAAGACTCTAACCTCTGACTCCGAAGTATGTGCTTAAATGCAACTGAACTTGGCAGAGGTGCCATGAAAAAGACAGAAGCAGTGGTTGACAGCATCCTAATGGTTATAGCCAATGCCCTCATGGCAGGTAGGATGGGAGAGGCCCAATTCTTTTTTTTTTTTCATTGATGGATAGTTGATTTATAATACTGTTAGTTTCAGGTGTACAGCAAAGTGATTTGGATATAGACACACATATATACACTTTTTCAGATTCTGAGTGTTTTACATACATCACAACACTTATTACAACCACTCCTAGGGACAGTAATTGTTATTCCCACCTCCAGGAGGGGAAACAGAAGCATGGAAGATTTAAGTGACTTGTCCAAGGTCACTGGTTAGTAAGTGGTGGACTGAAATGCTCTTAACCGCAACACTGCCCTGCCCCCCACACCTGAACTTGGACTTGAAGGTCTCTAGCTAAGTGGCCTTCTAGATTCCAGCATCAGTCACTCCCCGCTTAGGGGTCTCAAATACAGACATATCTTTTCCCCACGTCTCACCCCACACTCTCATCAAAGGCACAAATTGGCAGGGGGTGCCCTTGGCCCCTGCAGTGGCAGGGTTTTATTCCTTCCCAGCCCCAGTCCCACCTGACAGCCACACGGCTCCGCAGGGACCCAGTCACCGGCCACCAGCCACCCCAGGGAGCCCCTGCCAGCACCCCAGCCTCTGGAACCTGCCTCTGTCTCTCTGCCACTTCGTGCCAGTCTCCCACAAGGGCGGCTATTTTGGGTGAGAAATGGGGCAGGCAGAAAAAATTTCATTTAAGCAATTAAAGAATCACTGCATTTTTCATGATTAACTTCATGTTCGCAGATTGAATGCAAAAAGCTGTTAGCTGAGCATTTCCATTTCTGTACCTGACATGAGCAATGGGAATATTTGTTCTGCCCGGGAGGATTACACCTTCCATTAATCTCCGTTTTATTGAAAGTTTAAATAACAGACAGACACAATGTGATCAATTAGCGGTGTAATTCCAAGGAGATGTCATAGTAAAATTAAATCTCGAGCACATCGGCGGCAGAGATGCCTGCAAGTTCTCACCCGCCCTCCCTTCCTGATCGCAGTGTGTATATTTTAATTGAAAGTTTATTCTGCTATGTGCCTCGTCTACTAAATTTTAATTTAACATTGTAATGAGAAGGGTGTTGCTGAGGAGCTCTTCGCAGACAAGTTGAGGCGATTTCACAATTTAAGAGAATGAGGGAACCTGCCACATGGCTTGTGGGAGGAGACGAGACCGCTGGTTCTTCGCAGACAGTCCCAAGGTTTGGAGAACTGGCCCGGGGGGACGTTTAGCATCTGTGGTGGCAGGGCTGAAAGGTGACCACATCATACAGTGTCCCAAGAGATTTCAGGCAAAATAAGGACTGTGTCTCTTCTCCCGCCCTCTCTAGTGCCCCCAATTGGCGAACTGCAGTGCCAACCGTGTCTCTCTCACAGCTCTGATCTAGTCTGTCTCTATCAAAAAGATCGCCGTGACAACCAAGCCTGCCCGAAGCGGGGGTCCCGCACAGCCCCCTCTTGAGAAGTGTTCTGCGGACCCCACTGAGCCCTTCTCCCTCCAGCTCTCCTCCACGAACCTCTCCTTCCCCACAGAGCCTCGGCCCACCCCTCCATCAGACCAAGAATTTCCCCAGGGTCAGAGCAAGCCACCTGCAGCTGGCCATCTGAGGAACAAAGCCAAGTCCGATACTCAAGGAACAGAAGCCCGGTATCAGTCAGGTCCCAGCTGGTCACAGAACTCAACGGAGATGATGTGAAAGAAGAGACCCAAGAAGAGAATTTTCCTAGCATCGTGGGTAAGCAAGACAAGACATCCAAAGTCTAACATCAGTGGGAAGGCATTGCCACTTGTGGCCCCAGAGGGGCAGAGGAAGGGAATAAGGTTCCTTGAGCCCGGTGAGAGCTGGAGCCATTGAAGAGGCCACCAGACAGGACATGGAAGGATCCAGTAATTTCCAGGAACGTGTCCCCAAACTAGGAAAGTCTGAGGAGGATACACCCCATCCTCTCTCTCTCCCCATGTCCTCCAATCTTCTCTGGGTGCCCCGATGGCCAGACCCATCAGGGAGCTGGACAACAAGCAACTTCTGGGAGATATGCTCCCCACCGGCCAGCCTCCTGGGGCACAGAGCAGGTCAGAGACAGGCAGAGTCTAGATCTGGGGTGCGGGGCTGGGTAGGTGAAGAGAACAGAGATTAACGAGCACCAGCCAGTCTAGTTATAAACATTCACTCCCCTGGCCCCACCTCACCCTCCGCTGAGGGTGGTGGGGCCATCCACTGCCAATCACCCCTTGTTCTGCTTCTGCCATCCTGTTCACCTGCCCGAGCTCGGTCTGCACGTCCACCGGCAAACCTGCGGAAGCAGGATCTTCCTGTTCTCTCTTCCTCTCCTTGCAAACTCCTTTCTGCTCTCTTTTAACAAAGATTCCCACCATTCCCTCACATACTTTTTATCTAAATATCTGATCCGTGAGGCTTTGTGGCCCCTAAAGGCGCTTAGGTGACATCCACAAAGAAGCAGAAGGAAAAAACGCGTGGGATCCGCTCTGATAATTCAGAATCTGGGAGCTCAGGATAGGTACAGGGCTCTACAATGTCCCCTCTGCCGTGGGGCCAGGACCGCAGAAGCTTTCTCCACTGAGCTGGGTTTGAAAGCCCGCCCCGCCGCCAGCCGCCTTCCAGGGAGGTGTGACTCCCCTCATGCTTATGCACAGCCCGAGTGAGGCCCTTCTAGACAGCATCCGGGAAGAGGCAGCCTGGAACTAGAGGACACAGCCACTGTTCCCTTGTGGCAACCAGCTTGGCCGCAATCCCATCACAACAGCCTCGGACATAGACATTCAGCAAACGTGCTTGGAACTGAACTGAGACCTTTGCTCTGCTGTGCGCCCGATCCCAACTCAAACCCTAACCCCTCGCTCCTCCTCCACCCTAGGGCACCCTCCTGGGTCGCCAGAGTCCCCTGGGTGCTCGTGGGAAGTGGCTGCCTGTGCAAGGTGGCTTTCGCTGGCCGCTCCACGAATTCACAGCCTTGCCTGATGGCTACTAAGCTCTGCAGCCAGAAAGTGCAGCAGAGCGAAGGCCCAATTACAGCAGAGGAGAGCCTCCTACAAAGGGCTTAAATGTGCCAACAAGGCATTTCCCGAGGCCAGGGAGCCCCTAACGGCCCGCCTGCTGTCAGAGAGGCAGCCTGCAAGAGGCTGGAGCCATCAGGCCGCCCCGTGCTGCTGCCCGATGATGTCTGTCATGGATCTCTGGTTCAGAATCAGTCTGGTGGCAAAAGAAGAAAAAAAAAAGGAGGCGGGGAGCATCAGTACCAGGCTAGGAGACACGCAGCCATCCAGGAATTTCTGTAAAGCATGTATCTGGCCGGCTCCCCTTCCCTGCCCACAGTCCTGCTCCAGTGATGAGGGTGATGGTGATGATGAATAAAATACATATATATATTTTTTTAATATTTATGTATTTGTTTATTTTTATTTATTTATTTTGCTTTTTAGGGCCGAACACACAGCATATGGAAGTTCCCAAGATAGGAGTCGAATCGGAGTTACACCACCGGCCTACGCCACAGCCACAGCAACACCAGATCTGAGATGCATCTGTGACCTACAACGCAGCTCACAGCAACACCGGATCCTTAACCCACTGAGCGAGGCCAGGGATCGAACCTGTGTCCTCACGGTTACCCAGCAGATTCGTTACCACTGAGCCAGAGCAGGAACTCCAAAGAGACCTGTTATAGACACGTGGCACTCACTGTGTGCCAGGCTGGCTCCTAAGCACTTTGCGTGTATTAACCCTTTAGCTCTCACCACTCCCCTCTGAAGAAGACCCACCGGGGCCCCATGTTGCAGAAAAAGACACTTTCCCAGGTCTCGCTGCTAAAACACAGTGAACTGGGGAAAGTGCCGGAGGCAGTCGAAACAATTTCTTTTCCAAGAATCAGCTCATCATTTTGATGACTTGATAGTTCTTTTCTGCCAGAATGTTCCATCCAGTGGTCCATGTTCCAACAGGAAAGTTGGGGAACCAGCGGAGGCCTTTGCCACCAGGCCCGTGAAGCCATGATGGGACGGGCTGATGCCATGGCGTCCGGAGGCAGAGAAGAGCAGTGTCCAGTTCATCACCTCAAAGTCATGGCCAAACACCCAACATTCCAGCGTCTCCGCAGAAATATGCAACCCGGCTGTGTTTCGGCCTCACCCAGAACCCGAGTGGGACCCCTTGGATGCTGACGGGGACAATGTTTCTTTGCCTCTCGTCTCATCTCCACCTCCTCACCCGGTGCCCGGTGAGCCTCTGTTGCCATGTCAGGGGACCCAGAGATACTCCCGAGCAGGGCCTGCTGTGGTCCTCAGTCTGGAAGGGGAAACAGATTTATTCTAATCTACAAGTGACTGCGGCACCACGTGGCCCTCGTCACCGCACGCAGGTGAGCAGACACTGTGGCATCCCAGAGGAAGACATGTCCATGTCAGCATGGAGGCTTCAGCAGGAACTGAACCCCCCCCCTTGCTGCGGCATGAAGGATGTGTGGCCAGTTCGGGCAGGGTGAGGCCATTCGCAGACTTCTGAGCCCCCGCTGAGCCTGAGAAGCAGGGTGGGAAGCCCCGAGTCCCCTCTACCCCTCCCGGGGTATGGCCAGCCTCTCCTCCTGTCACAGGTGAAAGACGCAACTTAGCCGGCTGGGCCATGGCCAGGCCACCACTCAGAGGGAGCTTAACGGTGGGGAGCAGGACGGAGGCACAGATGGCTGGCTGGCAGGACCCGCTCCTTCAGCCGAAAGCATTCTTGCATTGTACTTGGATTCACAGAAGCATGAAACAGGCAATTTGGACTTGACCTCAGAGGTGACTCTTCGACGCTGGGAAGTATCAGTCTGGCCCAGCAGAAATAACAATGCTTTAAATTTGCCTAACATTACAGAGTTACACTTCAGTTCATTTGGCTGGTACCTGCAGATGTAATCGGTGTTCACATTCACCCCTGTGACTGCCCGAACTAATTCTCTGTGTCATGTGGTATAAAGCACACACCCAGCCACCAGCTAGGACTTTCTGCCCTAATCTTACGGTGCCCGGGTGGCCATAACCTCTGCATTTCAGGTTTGGTGGAGGGGCGGGGTGGAAGCCAAGATTCTGGTCCCTCAGCAGAATCAACTGTCCTCGCTCACTGAAGGGAATCGGAGAAAAGAGGCAGCCTTAATGAACGGCTCTCACAACGCCCCGCTCGGTGGAGCATGGTGGACCTGACAGGAAACGTCTCCGCTCCGAACACAAATGCCAGGGTCCAGCAAAACGCAGGCAGCCGGGGGGACACGCTTGACTGAGAAAGAGAAAAACGCCTGTGAGGGGAGGGAAAAGCCCAGTTACCCCACACTTGGCAACTGGTCCTTCCTGCATAAACGGAACCCGGGCTGGGCAGGGGGACCGGAGAGATGTCTCCGGAGAGGGACCGGGGTTGCTAGGGAGAGGGGTTCAAGACTACCTGCTCTGCATCCCTGAGGAGCTTGGGGAATGCAGTGGACTGGCGTCTGACTCACATCTGAAAAACTGGCCCTCGGCAGCATCACAGAGAGCTGAGGTGAGACTGCTCAGGGGGGTCTTAAAAAAGATATTGAGAGAGCCACCTGGAGGCTGTGAGGACCTCAAAGGGTCTGTGAGGAAAGAAATCAGCAGGGATAAGAGGCTAAGGGGACACCATAACTGCCCACAGAATTGGGCGTGAGGAAGATATATGAATTACAGGCTCCAATTATTCATTCCTTTATTATTTTTTTTTCTTTTTAGGGCCACACTTGCAGCACATGGAAGTTCCCAGGCTAGGGGTCACATCAGAGCTACAGCTGCTGGCCTATGCCACAGCCACAGCAACGCAGTACCCAAGCCACGCCTACAACCACACCACAGCTCATGGCGATGCTGGATCCACAACCCACTGAGCAAGGCCAGGGATCAAACCTGTATCCTCATGGATACTAGTCAGATGCATTTCTGCTGCACCACAATGGGAACTCTGCTATGAAGTTATTTTGTAGATGTGATTAAAGCCCATAATCAGTTGACTTTAAGGGATCCTGTCCTAGATAATCTGAGTGGACCTGGCTCCACCCGTTAAAAGCCTTAGGAGCAGTGCGGAGACTTCCCTAAAGGAGAAGAAATTCCACCTCCAGAGAGCAGAGGGCTCAGGTCAGGGAACTCGCCTGCTCTTCCTGATGGCCTGCCCTGCAGATTTCAGCCTTGCCCAACCAGCCGCACAGTTATGTGGACCAATTCTGTGCCATGATCCCGAATACAAATCTCGTCCTGGTTCTGTTTCTCTGTTTGAACTCTGACTGACGCAGATTTTGGGGCCTGGAAGGAAAGTGCCACTGTAGCAAACACCCAAAAATGTTGAAGTGGCTTTGGAACTGGACGGTGGGTGGAAGGTAGAATATTAAGGAGCATGACAGAAGAAGCCAGGGCTGTCTGGAACAGACTGTTCACAGAAATATGAGTGTTAAAGACTGCCAGTGATGGTCTAGCAGGAAGCGAGGAGCATGGTAAGAAACCTGTATCTTCTCCGTGAACGCTTATATCATCGCGAACAGACTGTTGGCAGAAACGAGAATGCTGAGGATGCTTCCAGTGGGGGCTAGGAAGGAAATGAGGAGCACATTATTGAAAGCTGCAGGAAAAGGGATCTTTGCTGTCTGGTGGCAGACAGCTTTAGCTGAACTGGGTCCTACAGTGTGTGGAAGGCAGAACCTGTTAGCGATGAGCTTGGAAGTTGAGATGAGATTTCTAAGCAAAGTGTTGAAGATGCAGCCGAGCTTTCTTCTGTGCTGCTCGTGCAAGGCAAGGGTGAAGAAAGAAACTGAGGAAAAAGAACTATTCGGAGAGACGGTTTGGGAATATCTCAGCCTGTCCACGCTGCAAACGATGATAAAATTAGAGGCTTCGCTGTCAGGAAAGCACACCCTGGAGAGAAGGAGGTGTGACCGTGGAGGCAGAGGCTGACAGGATGTGAGGCCGCAAGCCAAGGACGGACAGCCTCTGGAAAGTGGAAAAGGCAAGAAACGGATTCTCCCTGAGAGCCTACACCAGGAATGCAGTCCCACCGACCCATTTTATTTAATTTTTTTAATTTGTTAATTTTTTTTTTTTGTCTTTTTAGGGTCGCACCCACAGCATATGGAGGTTCCCAGGCTAGGGGTCTAACTGGAGCTGTAGCTGCTGGCCTACACCACAGCAACAGCAACATTGGATCTGAGCCACGTCTGCGACCTACACCATAGCTCACGGCAATGCCAGATCCTTAACCCACTGAGCGAGGCCAGGGATCGAACCCAAGTCCTCATGGATACTAGTCGGGCTCATTAACCACTGAGCCACAATGGGTACTCCCCCACCAACCCATTTTAGATGTCTGAACTGTGAGATCATAAATTCAGAACTGTAAGATAATACATTTGTGTAATTTCAAGCCACTAAATTCGTGGTCATTTGTTACAGCAGCAACAGGAAACTAATACAGAAAAATTTAAAGAGAACAATCTCTCTCAACTCCCTATTCCGATTATAAGCTTGAAATGCAGTTTGTATCTTTGAGTTTTACTCCAGGCTGGACTTATGTGTGTGCATGTATGTACGCATGCGCACATGAGTGTGTGTCTTTTTTAGGGCCGCACCTGCAGCATACGGAAGTTCCAGGCTAGGGGTTGAATTGGAGCTGCAGCTGCCAGCCTACACCACAGCCATAACAATGCTGTATCCTTAACCCACTGATCAAGGCCAGAGATTCAACCCAAGTCCTCATGGATCCTAGTCTGGTTCATTACCACTGAGCCATGACCAGAACTCCCAGGTTGGACATTTTAATTACTGAACTGAACCTGTATTGGGGTCTAAGATGCAGAGGATATATATATATATATATATATATATATATATATATATATATATACACATACATATATATATATATATACACACACACACACACACACATATATATATATACATATATATACATATACATATATATTTGGGGGGGCACACCCACAGCAAGTGGAAGTTCAAGTTCCCCAGCCAGGGATCAAACCCTTGCCACAGCAGCAAACTGAGTGAGCCGCTGCAGTGACCACTCTGGATCCTTAAACTGCTGCACCACAAGGGAACTCCAGAAGATATTTTATGATCCAAGTGTAAGTGGAGAAGTGTGGGTTTCCTGGAGAGCTCATCAGAAGCAGGGGGCTGTCAGGCCCGCAGAGAGGGTTTAAAGGGGAAAGTTGCTTTATGATGGGGTCCAAGACTCCTGCTTGTTCTGGAACATATCGGTGCTAGGACAGGTCAGTGAAGGAGAGAAAGGCATGGATCTGATCCCAGTGTGGGCAGGATGTGAGGGAGGGATGGGCTCCTGGGGCCCACAACCGGGGCTCAGAGACGCCATCACCGTGGCCATGGGGAGATTCCCACAGGAGAAGAAGATGTTGCTTTGTCCCATCAGCTCTTCTGGGTCCACCTCGTGACCTGGTCACCTGGCTCTTCATTCTGTGAATTTGCTCCCTCGTTCCTCTAGATGGTACTTTCAGCCTCCGTGTAGCCCTCCCACACGAATTCCCTCAAGTCCAAGAGCATCAGGGAAACCATCGGACCAGATCCCGCCCACTCGGTCCAGGTCCATTTTGCTAAAAATGAAAAAGGGACACCTTAGGAAGCCGCGGAGGACAGAGAGACCCCACACAGTGAGGCGGAACACTGAGCAGTTTCAATGACCAGACAGGACTGAGTCCGGATCCAAACCCAGCCACTTTCCAGCTGTGTATCTAAAGCAAGAGATGATCGTCTCTGGACCTCAGTTTCCTTATTATAAAGATGATAATGCCCAGTCACGGGGCTTTGATGAAGGTTAAAGGGGAGAATGTGGGATGAGGAGTAAGCGTTCAGCAAAGAGCAGCTGCACTGATAAGAATCAATGTTCTTTTTTTTTTTTTTTGTCTTTTTCCTTTTCTAGGGCCGCATGGATATGGAAGTTCGAAGGCTAGGGGTCGAATCTGAGCTGTGGCCGCTGGCCTACCCCACAGCCACAGCAACGCCAGATCCGAGCCACATCTGCGACCTACACCACAGCTCACGGCAACGCCGGATCCTTAACCCACTGAGCGAGGCCAGGGATCGAACCTGCAACCTCATGGTTCCTAGTCGGATTCGTCAACCACTGCGCCACGACGGGAACGCCAAGCATCAGCGGTCTGATCAGACCCCCACCCGCGTCTGCAATGCCACGGCCACCCCAGCCCCAGCGCCCCACCAACACAAGGACAGCCCTCCTGAAAGCCCCGTGGCCACAAACAGTTACTGTGACTATCGCATTTAGCCCAAATGTGCAACAGCTTCCTCTCTTTAATCACTTTGAAAGTGTTTCAGATTCCCTTCCTACGTGACTGAAATCAAAGTGGCGCCTGTGAAGGCGGAAAGCCTGACTGCCAGCGCGAGGTGGAGACGTGAAACAGTCAGGCTTTGATGGCGAGAAATTACGTCTTTCTTAATTCCCTTTACCCTATAATTACCAGGCACGACCACGTGTGTTAACAGCAAAAATAACTTGCATGGAAGGATTATCGTCTATACAGCCCTGGTTCGAGTCCTCAGGGCTGTATAAGAGACGCTCAGGGGATGCTCCAGGCAGCTCACATCCAGGCATCCTCCTCCCTGGCTCCCCGAGGCCACTGATGCCCCCCCCGGCCGACAACGGTCAATCAAGAGGCGTCCTTTCTGCCTCCTCCCCCGCCCCGCTCAGCAGCATCTAGCCGAGATCTTCTCTTTCCATGGCCATTCTCCCTGCCTTGCCTCCACCTTGTCTCCTTGGCCGCCTCCCCCCTCCTCCCTTTGACCCCCGGTGCTGGCCTCCTTGAGGTCCTCGCAGCATCTCTTCATCTCCTCTCTCCTCTGCTCTCTTTGCGCTGCCTTCCCTCGTCTCTCCTCCCTTCCCTTCACCCCCACTGCTCCACAGACCAGCTCTACCCTGAAGTCGCTCAACCCAGCCTCGCGCCCAGGCTCCCCAGGCTCCAGGACCCTAGCTTCCAGATGCCGGCTCAGTGTGGCCACTGGCATGTCCGGCTGGGTCCAGACTCTCCCCTCTCAGAGTGAGGACCCACCACCAAGGCTGAAACCTCCAAGCTCCCCCGTCTTCTCTCTCCAGCCCCATCCAATACCATCTGCCCAAGAGCTCCCGCAGTGCAGTTTAGGGGAAACCGCAGGAGCTTTGGAGTCATGTGAACCCCAAGTTCAGATTCTGGCTGTTACTTCAGTGTCCTTACCCATAAAACGGCATCTAGAGTCGTTTTTTTAAAGAGCTAAATGACATAATATGTGAACACAGCTAACACAGCCGCCCCCCCCACCACCCCACCGAGCCCCGCCCCTGCCCCTTTCCTCCCACCAAGCTACTTTCTTTTTTAATCTTTAAATGAAAACTCTGGATGACAAAACAGCAAACTGTGGCCATCGTTGGAGGAAACCCTGATGAAGGCAACTAAATTCTAAACACTGACCCCCTGCCTCCCTGAGGACCCAGGCGAGACAATGGGTTCAAGGCCCCACAATAATGAATATCTCGGGGTGGGGCCCCTCAGAGAGGATTCCCAACCTATGGGCAAGATTTCCTACAGAGGAGAAGGGGGTGGCTGGTTTTGTTTACTTGATTCACTCAGAGACACACTCAGATGCCTCTTTTTCCCTGAAGACTTGTTTACACGCTGTTCGTGGTTTCATGCCACAGATCCACTTGGGGAAGGAAGTATCCATGGCCCTTGCTTTTTCTTTCTTCTGAGATAAAAATCATTTTGATTTAAGCATTTTTAAAGACTGCACCTGAGGGCGCACAGTGGGGGCCGAGAACTTAGCTTCTTCTGCCTGGACTTGTCCTCCTTATCCCTTCTGGGCGCCCCGATCCCCTCACCCGTCCGGGGTCTCCCTCCCGGTGTCCGTGAACCTTCTCCCTCCCTCTGAGCCCACAGTCCACTGTCCGGGCAGGCATTACGACATCCCTGCCACTACTGTTTTGTTTTTTTTTAATTGGACTTCTACGTGTCATTTTTTTTTCTTGTTAGAAAATATAAGCCCTCCAACACTCGTCCTTGGAGGAAGAGCGGGCTGCCAGTTCTAGCAGAGGACAAGCCCTCTGGCCTTTTTCCCATGGGGCGCTCCCTCTCGATCCAAAATCCACGGCGGGCGGACCCCACCGTGTTTCACTCCCAGCCCAGCCAATGGGTCTCCGTGTCCCTGATGGAGGGGGGGAGGCGCAGAGAGGGCGCGCCCGTCCTCTGTGTACAAAAGCCCGCTGGCCATCCCGAAGCTGGCCTCGGAGGCCCGCCTGTGACCGAAGAGGTCCGAGCTGCGGCCCTTCTCCGCCCAGAGCCTGGTCTCCGTCAGAGGCAAAGGCCAGCGGCCTTCCTGTGCCTGCACTGCTGTCCTCCGTGCCCGACGAGGAGGCCGCCCAGCCCACCTCCCCGTGCGGCTCTGGTTCTCTGTCCACACGGGGCCCACTCGCTTTTTATTGCTCTTCACGGAGCCGTTGTCTCTGTGCTGGAGGAGGAGGCCGACCCTCCAGGTTTCTCCTCCTGGCCAGCTCGCTCTCTGTCTCTGTCTCTCTCTGTGTCTCTCTCTCTGTCTGTCTCTGTCTGTCTGTCTGTCTGCCTCTGTCTCTCTCTGAGAGTACCTGCAGGCCATCCAGCCTTTCTCCTCAGGGAGGCTTCCTCTGTCTTAAAAGGAGGGCCGCCCCGCAGGCACACCCCCAAGCAGAGCGCCGCCTCTCTGAGGCAGAAGGCAGGCCTGCGCTGGGCATTTCTCCTCCTAGCGCTCCGTCCCTCTGTCCAAAGAGGAGGGTCAGCCCTGCGGCATTTCTCCTCGAAGAGCTCTGGCCGAGTGCAGGCCGAGGAGGCCCAGGTCCAGCATAACCTCCTCGGGGAGCTCCTCTGTGTCTGTCTCCCTCTCTGTGTCTCTGTCCCCATGTCTGTCTGTCTGTGCAAGTGTGTTTTCTTCTCTCTGTCCATCTCTCTCTGTCTCTGTGTGTGTGTCTCTGCCTCTGTCTTTGAGAGTGTGTTTTTCTCTGGCCTTCTCTCTCTTTGTCCATATTTGACTGTGGCTCTGATATATCTGTGCATCTCTTTCTGAATCATTTTATCTCTGTGTTTGTCTGTGTGTCTGCTCTCTCTTCCTCCCTCTGTGTCTCTGTCTCTACCCCCAGCCCCCGTCTCTCTCAAATCTCTCTGTTTGTCCCTGTGGCCATCTCTGGGTCTGTCCCCATCTCTCTCACTCACTTTTCTCCTCAGGACCAGGTGTCACCTGGCCGCCTCTCCTGGTTCAGTGCAGGGAAAACACTGAACGATCACTCTTTGCTCATGCAAGGGGCTTGACAGCTGGAACAAACAGTGAGAAATTCAGAATTAATTGGGTGCTGATTATTTGCCAGGGGGGAAAAATGGCGAGATATATATGAAACAATAGACAACCTAGCAACGGTGGAAACCTCAGCCTAGCAACAAAAGGAAAGCTAATGAGGCGTGACAATGCCGGTAGGTTGGAGCCAGCCTCAGACTCCAACCACTGCATCCAAGAGTAAGGCACACAAATGTTAGATCTGCCACGAGCCAAGTGCAGAGCCACTCCGGGGCCCCCGGGGCCCCCCAAGAGCACAGACCCAGCCTCCCATAACCTCCATGACGGAGACTGCAGAAATTCTCACCCAGCACCCCCCACACGAACCCCCATTCACTCGTCCTCCAGAAAACAGTCTCAAAATCACCTGTCTGGGCACCAAGGAGGTGAACTTGACCCAGACGGGATCCCTACACCCAAAGGGCACCCAGTTTGGGCAGAAGGGGAGAGCAAACAGAAAACTCTAATACAATACACGAGTTCTAGCACCCGGCCCCAGAGCCCAGAGCACCCGCACTTAAGTCTACAGGTGGAATGCGGAGGGGGTGGGTCCACGAGGTGACATTTGGGCAAAGTCTGAAAAGATGAATAAAAGTTCCTCAGGTGAAGAAGGGAAAATAAGCCTAATATTCTCAGGGATGGCATGGTGGGGGACACCGAGGCGGAGGGGCACGGGGTCCCAACAACATCAGGAAACCATGGCCAAGGGGGTTCCTCAAAAAGTTAAACATAGAACTGCCCCATGGCCCAGCAGTTCCACTCCTAGATAGAGACTCAAAAGAGTCAAAAGCAGGGACCCAAATACTTGTACGCAAACGTTCATTGTATCTCTGCTTCCGAGACCCAGATGTTCATCAGCGGAAGCATGAGGTGTAGCCATACGGTGGAGGGTCTCTCAGCCTCAAAAGAGAGTGAAGTGCTGATATGTGTTAGAACTTGGGTGAATCTCAAAAGCATTCTGGAGTTGCTGTTGTGACTCAGTGGGTTAAGAACCCGACACCGTGTCCACGAGGATTTGGGTTCAATCCCTGGCCTCGCTCGGTGCGTTGAGGATCTGGCATTGCTGCAAGCTGTGGCATAGGTCACAGATGCCGCTCGGATCCTGCATGGCTGTGGCTGTGGCGTAGGCCGGCAGCTGTAGCTCCAGTTGGACCCCCAGCCTGCGAACCTCCCTATACCGCAGGTGCAGCCCTAAAAACAAAACAAAACAAGCAAAAAGCAATGTCGTTTTATGTGAAAGAAGCCAGGCACCAAAGGTCACATATGTATGAAAAGTCCAGAACAGGCAAATCCATAGAGGCAGAAAGCAGACCAACGGTTGCCAGGGGCTGGCGGAGGGAGAGGGGGGCAGTGACCGCTAGCGGGGAGAGGGTTTCCCTCTGGGCGGATGAAAGGGCCCTAGAATAGAGGTGATTGGGACATCAC
>PVHT020000086.1:1740877-1755486 GCA_004024745.2 Catagonus wagneri
CTATCGACTTTCAGAAACTCTGCCAGCCGCATTTGGGCTTTGATTATTTTTTCATAAAGGAAAAAGCAGAGCAAGTTGTCAGAGGCAAGGAGCCTGCCCCTCTGGAGAAAAGAATGGAGAATGGCGGGTGGGTCCTAGGCCGACTCTTGCAGCGTTTTAGGGCATTGCTCCACACCTCCTCCCCCAGACTGGCCTTCATCCATGCATTTTCCCAGCTTTGATCAGGAGTGGCACTCCTGAAAGCGCCTGACACAGGGCAGGCCAAGTTTGAGGATGGCAGGGGACTGGAAACCAGCCAGACCAGCCAGCACACCGCACGCAGCTGACTGGGGGCCTCAGGCAAAGTAAGGCAGGTGGGCAGGAGCGGGGGACAGGTGGGCTTGGACCAGAAGTGCCAGGACGAAGCACTGGAGCGTGATGATGAAGGGATCCAGGGCTGCAAGTCAAGATCATTGTTGCCAAAATGAACCCCGCCTAGGTATCCATCTGCCAGTTCACCCATCCACCACTGCTTCATGTACCCACCCAGCCACCCCGCCATCCTTCCACCCATCCCTCCGGTTACTATTTACCAAACACCCATTCTGTCTGGCAATGGCGCCTGAACCCAGCAGAAGATTGACTGGAAGACCAAAATACGAACAGACTAGGACCAGGGGACAAAGAGCCTCCAGATTCCCAGAGGAGCTAAAATACATAGGAGATCTGAGATCAGATGAAACATAAGATGTCTGGAGTCATAGAGGCAATGGCATCAGATCTGAGATGGGGCCACCGCCACGGGGAACAAAACCAGCAGAAGATTCTGATAGGAAGTGGTACACACAGTCGGAACTGGACACTATCCCAGAACAGGGGACGGAAGCTTGAAGGCTCCTTCTCACTGGACCCAGGATTGATCCTGGAGCTTCAGGGGAGCTAAGCCCACAGGTAGGATGAAGGCTGAGCCCAGCCTGAGAGGTTGTGAGACTCGGGACAGAACGGAGGTGAGGATTTGGGCTAAGGGGTCCAAGGCTTGGGGTCCCCTCCAGCCTAAGCTTTCCTCACTTCTGAGCATCCTCCTCTGGCAGCAGCATTAAGGTTACCAAGGACCGGCTGGCTCAGGAGCCACTCATACACTGTGCTCGTGAAGCCTCTTCTGACACCGAAGCGGGGCCCACAGAAAGCCAGGCCTGGGGTCTCAGCCTCAGTTTGCTCAAGATTCAATAAGTCAGAAACCAAGGATGGAGGCATGCCACAAAGGTGGGCAATGGGGCTGAGCCCCAGGACTGTCCCTGAAAGTTGGGGGTGGGGGGGGATGTCACTCTAACTGAAAGAAGCGGACTGAAAAGAAGAGAAGGTAGAACAGGGTGTCATGGCAAAAGAAAGGGGAGCAGACGCAGGTAAAACGACCAGCTCTGCCCCACAGAGGGGCACGGGCTTCGGGACCCGATGGAGCTTCTAAGCCCAGAGAGGCCGGGGCTTGTGCTGTCTTGCCGTGGTTCTGATGAAGCTGCATGCGTTCTGCCCCCGCAGGTGACTGTCCCAGCAGGGGACTCAGAGTCAGCCTTAGGCTCACCCAGGACCAGGAGGGAGCCACACAGAGTGGGGAGAGCTCCCGGGCCAGCCCCTTGTGCGTCCTTTTTGTACAAAGGCCAGACATGCCACCAGCTCAGCCCCCACCAGCCAGGAGGGGTGGCTGCTGCCCAAGGTCAAGGGGAAGCAGCCCTCTCCTTCCCAAAGGGAAGGAGATTCTGCCATTTGGAAAGTCTCCAGGAAGCCATGGGAAGAAGGTCACGGTGGAACAAATTATGGAGATAAAAGGAATGTCCAGATCTACAGAAGCTGGACCCGCACAGCAGCCCCTCGTTTTTCTCTTTCATCATCAGCCTCTAATTCTGGGACCTAAAATTACAAGATTGTTGATAATGAAGAGTGATTTACCAGAGAAAGCCCAGCCCTAATTAAGAGCGGGAGAAGCTGACCCTGCTTTTCAACCTCCCACCAAGGTCCAGCAAGGAAATTACCTGGTTCTGTGGAGCAAATAATGGCAGCGGGCACTCACGGACCCGGGTTGCCTGATGCCAGGCTCTCGTTGAATTAATATGTAGAGAGAGTTGCTTCACAATGTGCTGATAATTGGGGCATTCTCGGAGGCTGGGAGGATGCAGCGGAGCCGGGGCACAAAGCTGGAACTGCCCTGTCTGCTCTCACAGGGGCCAGAAGCTTTAAGACCCCTTCTGGCTGGACCCAGGCTCCAACCCAGAGCTTTCAGAGGCACTGAGGCCATAGGCACGGTGAGGGCTAAGCTCAGGTTGAGATGTTGTGAGACTTCACGGCGGGACAGAGGTGAGGACTTGGGCTAAGGGGTCCAGGCCATGGGGCCCCTCCAGCTTAACCTATGCTCACTTCTGAGCATCCTCCTCTGGCAGCATCATTATGGTAACCAAGGACCACCTGACTCAGAAGCTGTGCCTGGGAGACCTCTTCTCACCAACAGAAGAGGCAGGGCTAACAGTCATCTGTGCCCAGGGTCTAGGCACACCTTCCCCATCCCAAACCATACACTAAAATTCTAAACAAATAAATGTTCAACTTAAAATATAGTTGACCCTAAAATAGTTATTTTATACTTTGTGCTTAAACCAGACCTTGCTTTGCTAAGACTATACCATTTATGTAAGCAATTAACTGTCTCCCCTTTTTTTTTTTGGCCACACCCAAGGCATGCAGAAGTTCCTGGACCAGGGATCGAACCCACGCCACAGCAATGACCCAAGCCATAATAGTGACAACACCAGATCCTTAAGCTGCTGAGCCACCAGGGAACTCTGCCATTAACTATCTCGACATCAAAATGGTGACAGCTATCACTGGATTGCTTGCTGTTCAGGATCTCATAAAGCCGGTGACTTTATCCAAGCTCATTTCCCTTCATATTGGTGGATTTCACGTTACCAAATTTCAGCAAATTAGTTACAATACTTAAGTCCCTTAAGACAGGATGAGTAAAGGCCCAGAAAATGCAGTTACAGTAAAATAAACTACTTTAGAGAAGATTTGCAGTAAAGAGCCATGGGCAACCTTCTTGGTAGCTGCCTGGGGGTTGGGGTCAAATGTCAGTGCATAGCCAGAGTCTGGGTCTTTGATGAGAGTCAGAGCTCAGGTGGCGGTCAGGGTGTGGTCAGGGTTGGATGTCAGCGTGTGGCCTTGCGCAGTGGGTTAAGGATCCGGCGTTGCCATGAGCTGTGGTGTAGGTCACAGACGCATCTCAGATCTAGCGTTGCTGTGGCTGTGGTGTCGACCGACAGCTACATCTCTGATTCAACCCCTAGCCTGGGAACCTCCATATGCCTATGCTGTGGGTGCAGCCCTAAAAAAAAAAAAGGGAATGACATTCTCCCCTTGCTTTGGATGGACACTGAGAAAACCCAAAAGCTCAACTGTGAAACAGTAGCTGCTGGAGTCGTGGCCCACAGAGCTAGAAAAAAAAAAAAAAAGCTATACTCAATGCCACTCAACAAAGGTTTTTGAGCCTACTGTATGCCAGGTACTCTGCTGGTACTGGGAATTAATTCCCAGCCAGATACATCATCTCTAAACCTCCTAAAATGTAAAGTCTAGAAGAAATGAAAAATCTTATGTATCTTACAAATTAGAAATAGCCATTGTTATTTTCTCCAAATACCTATAATCCCAATCTTTTGATCCCAGGCAATTATATACATATCCATTTACTCAATCTGTATTGCATCATAGAGTTTTGAATCCAGTTTTTTTTTTTTTTTCTCATCATGGTACAAGTATTTTTCTATGCCTGGAGTTAGTCTTCAAAACATGTTTCGTTTTGTTTTGCCTTTTAGGGCCACACCCACGGCATATGGAGGTTCCCAGGCTAGGGATCCAATCGGAACTGTAGCCGCCGGCCTTCGCCACAGCCACAGCAACTCAGGATCCGAGCCGTGTCTGCAACCTACACCACAGCTCACCGCAACACCAGATCCTAAATTCACTGAGCGAGGCCAGAGATTGAACCCATGGCCTCATTGATGCCAGTCGGGTTTGCTAACCGCTGAGCCACAATGGGAGCTCCCACAACAGGAGATTTAATGGCTGTGAAACATTTCCTCATCAGCACCAGTATTTATTTACCCATTCCCCAATCGATTCCAATGTTCCATGATTACTGATAACACCGAGATAAACTTGAAACAGACTCCAGGCATGCTGTGTTGTAATCGTATTAGGATTTTAGAAAAATTACCCGGGCAGCTCTGTGGAGGCAGATTCAATGAAGATGGGAGCAGCGAGACCAGCTGGAGCTGGTTGGACTATTCCAGGTTAGAGGTGACAAAGCCTAAATCCCGGTGTTCGCCACGGAGGGGGAGCAGGTAGACAAGAAGGATTAGGAAAACGAGCCACCTGAGCGGCTTCTCCCTCTCCAGTTACAACATCTTGTAATCAGCTTAGAGCTTAGGTGTCCTTTAACTGTCACCTGATTAGCCCTGGCTTCCTTAATTGCCAGTCCCTTCAGGGAGAGGCCTGTCTTGTCCTCCGGAGTCCCCATAACATCTGCTACAAGTCTAGACACACATCGCTCAAGGGAAATGCCTTCTTCCTTTGATAGAAATGATTCCGGGAATATAGTTATGCTTCTTAAACTAGCCTTTAGATTACAGAAACGATTTTTTTTTTTAAGTCCACCAAGGTGGGTACTTAACGTAGGAGTGGTCCAGAGGAACCTGGTTAGTGGGCGGGACTAGACAGTTGAGTGGGAAAGGACCTGATCATTCATTGGACACAAAATCAGTCAATCACCTCTGCTCTGCCAATAAGCCATGATATGGAGGATGCCCTGGGAATCAGCAATTGGCATTCAGAGATGCTCCCCAAATGTCATGCAAACTGAGACAAGAGTGGTGAAGGGGCCGGGGGCGGGGGGGGGGGGGGAGCCAGGCTTTCTAGTGCCTTCCTTCAGGCTCAGGGTGTCCTGGGGAGGGCAAAGGAGACAAGTGTGAGCTTAGGATAAATATATAAAACCCAGATGGGAAGGAGAAAAGATTTCCTCCCCCAGGGAGACCAGGAACTAAAGGGATTCACCTAGAGGGTGAATGAAGGAGCAGTAAAGAAGTTCAGGGGGTCCAGCGCAGCCCCAAGCACAACATTCATCTCCTGAGCTCCATCTGTACACAGGCTCAGTGCAAGGTGCTGGCGAGGGCGGCGAACAATCCAGGCGGGATCCCTGCTCTCCTGCAGTTTAGAACCTGCTGGGAGCAGGCTGACATGGCTCAAGGGGATTGGAAGTGGTGGGACCTCCTTATAAATGAGCTCACTTCATCCTCTCACAGCCGTCCTATGAAACAGGTACTGTGGCGGCTGCCATTTTACAAGTACGCAAATGCAGACTCGGAGGAGTTACGTTAACCAGCAAACCAGCACAGTTGGTGGGTGCTCAGGCCAGAATTTGAGCCAAGATATTGCTAAATCCAGATTCTCCCCTGCCTTCGGCTCAAACGGGGGTGCCTAAACAAAAGTGAGGTCTTTCCCCAAGGATGTGTGGCAACATTTTTGATTGCCACACCAGGGGAGGGGTGCTCCACGTCCTTAAGTGGGGAGATGAGGGGTGCTGTCACACGCCCTCACGTGGCACCAGTGTGGATGAGCCCCAGGTTGGCATGTGTGCCATATCCACCATAAGCAGGGGCTCAAATCCCCCTGAAACTCTCAGCATTTATCCGAACGCACAGCCAGTCTGACCAGGCAGCCAGCTCCAGGCCCCAGGGAGGGGTGCGGGAGGAGGGGCTGGCAGCCAGAGGACCAGCCCTAACACAGAGAGGGCGGCGGTGGTTAAGTGCCCGGGTGCCAGATAAATGACAGTGACGCCTTCAGGAGGAACAGGAGGTGAGACAGGAGCCCACCACCACCCCCACCGCCACCCCCACCCCACAAGCAGCTGCCCCTCCTCCCGCCGCCCCCCAAGATGTTTGTCCTCAGGGGCATATTCATCAGCACCATCCAAGGCTACAAACACAAACAGTACTTGGAGCTGTCTGCTCTCCCCGGACAGCACTGAGCTAATATTTGTTTTAGCAAATGGCTGAGCTGTTCATCTTCTCTGGCAAAGGGGATTTGTTTTCCTCTCAGGAAATCACTGGGAGCCTAACTCAGAGAGGCCCAAGTCCAGAAGGCCACCGTCTCCTTTAAGGCCCGATGCACAGCACAGCATGCTCTGCAATGAAGAGGGAGGAACAGAGGGAAGTGGGGGCCACAGCAGCTGTGGTCCTACTGCGCATCGGGTTTTCTATGCATGGCCTCATTCACAAGAGCCTTGAGAAAGATGGGATTGATCTGAGGGAAGGGGTCCCTATTTCACAGAGAAGAAAACTTAAACAGAGAGGTTAGGTAACTTGCCCAAGACCACACAGCTTGTGAGGGACGTTGATGGAATTTGAACACCTACATGTATTTGATCCAAAGCCCCCACAGGTGCAGGACAGTGCTGCACTAGCAGCAGAGCAGAACCTCATGCACCTCCACGATGGGACAGAGAAGAGTCATGCAGGGAGGAGGGACTGAGGAGCGAGTCAGTAGAAATCTCTACAGACCCTGATCCTTTCAGGAATCTTTGTTCCAAGTTCAGAAACCCAAGTCAAACTCGTCTAAACAATATAAGGATTTATTTACTCAGGACCTGGTAGTTCTTAACATGAGAGTCTTCAGAGTTGGTTGAATTCAGTGGCTAACAATGTCATCAAGGGCCTGGTACTTTCTATTTCTCCTTTCTACCTTCTTTGGTATCAGCTTTCCTCATGGTGGCAAAATGGCTGCAGTAGTTCTGGGTACCCCTCCTATATCCCACCATCCAAAGAGAGGAAGCTTATCTTTCAATAAATCTCTCAGGCTAGTATGGACTCTTCTTTCCCATAACCCCCTGGGAAGCATCTCCTCATGGCCCGATGGCCCAGTCTGGGCCATATGCCCATCCCTGAGCTAATCTCTTTGGCCAGGGGACGGCCTTACACTGACTGGCTTAAGCCTGGGTTACTGAATAAGACACAGTAGCAAGAGGGATGAGATTAGGATTGTGACTGAATAAAAAGAATCAAAATAAACTTTTGGAACTAGAGTTGGGTCAATGCTCTAAAAACCACGTGGTCATTGCATGTAGCCATTTCAACCACGGGCAACAGATGGAGGAAACTTGGGGGAGGGAGCCCCCAGGTCTAGCATAGGTGTCCTCCGGTATTTGTTTCCTGTGCCTGGCTTATTTCACTTAGCATAACGTGCTCTAGGAAACCAAGGCCCTTTGAAGGATAGCTGACTCCAGAGCTGTGGGGAAAGTAAAAGCTGATCCTGGGATCATCCATCAGAAAGAAAAGAAATGTTCAAAAACCGATGAAGCATGTATTAGACATCAGTGCTAACATGAAGAGGCTCAAAAATGGTCAAATCTAAGATAACTGGAGAAAGATAAATAATGACTGTAATGAACTATAATCTGTAGAATACAGTACGTGTCCACGAGCCACGGATTAAAAGATGACAGAATGAATGAGGGGAAGACCTTTCTTCTTTTGCCTTTTTTTTTTTTTTTTTTTTTTTTTTGGCTGCACCCACAGTATATGGAAATTTCCAGGCTAGAGATTGAATCCAAGCTGCAGCTGTGATCTACACAATAGCTGCTGCAACACCAGATCCTTAACCCACCGCACCAGGCTGGGGATCAAACCGGACCCTCGGCCACAGCCCGAGCCACTGAAGAGACAATGCTGGATCTTTAACCCACCTCATCACAGTGGGAACTCCAGGGGAAGCCCTTTCTTACAACGGAATTCCAACTCATACAAACTGAAGGAACTATGGAAACAGCAATTCACCATTTGACAAACACCATGGTAGTAATTTTTCTTGTGAGGAATCATTAGTGGATGCTAAAATTAGAGGGCAAAAATATGGTGAGAAGCAAGATATTTACAGTCTCCCAAAGGATATTTATTAAGCCACCAGGGGAAAATGATAACTTTACATCAGAGAAGCCAGGTAGACACCGCCTGAGCTCAAGGGATCAAAGTTAACATCATCAGCGACGGGACATCTAAACACTGCGTGCCTCCTAAGAGGAAGCACCAAGAAGGACATGATGTCGCTTTTGTGGTATTCTTGTCAAAAATATATAACCTGAATTAATCAGGAGGAAACATCTGATAAATCCAAATTAAGAGACATTTTATAGACTAGTTCACCAGACAAAGAGAGACTTTTTTAATTAAAAGAGACTATGCAGACGTGACAACCAAGTGCAAGACGCGATCCTGGATTGGACCCTGGGCCACACCAAAGACCTCATGGAACAACTGGAAAAATTTAAATAACGTCTCCGGTTTGAATAACAGCACTGTATCAATATTAATTACCTGATTTCTATCACTGTACTGTGGCTGTGTGTGATGTTAACACTTGGGAAATCTGGATTAAAGGTTCGTGGAACTATTTTATACTACTATTGCAGTATTTTTCCAAGTCTGAAACTGTTCTGAAATGAAAAAGGCTTTAAAATTTTAAAAAGAGGAGTTCCCTTCGTGGCTCAGTGGTTAACGAATCCGACTAAGAACCATGAGGTTGCAGGTTCGATCCCTGGCCTTGCTGAGTGGGTTAAGGATCTGGCGTTGCCGTGAGCTGTGGTGTAGGTTGCAGACGCGGCTCGGATCCGCGTTGCTGTGGCTGTGGCGAAGGCCGGCGGCTATAGCTCCTGTTAGACCCCTAGCCTGGGAACCTCCATATGCCACAGGTGCGACTCTACATAAAGGCAAAAAGACAAAAATAAATACATAAATAAATAAATAAATAAAATTTTAAAAAGAATCTTCCTTCCCCCAAGGATCAGAAATGTTCAATATTCAAACTTGTTTGCTATGCAGCATTGCAATTTAATAACACCCCTCCACCCCTCCCATGCCTTCGATAAAATGCCATGACACCCAGGTCCCGTGCTAGTGCTCTTTGAAGGAAGTGAAGTTTGCTCTGACAAATAGGCATGAAAGTGATCATTAACAGGTCTACAAATAACAAATGCTGGAGATGGTGTGGAGAAAAGGGGACCCCCCCCCATACTGTTGGTGGGAATATAAATTGGTACAACCACTATGGAAAACAGTGTGGAGGTTCCTCAGAAAATTAAATATAGAACTACCATACGATCCAGCAATCCCACTCCTGGACACCTGCAGGACTGAGCTAAAGCTCTAGGACCTGAGTCCTCATCCCGCCAGATGTCACTGAGACCCCCAACCCTCAACATCTCCCAAATGACTAAGAAACAAGGGCTGAAGCCATGACTTCTATAGGCCCCCCCTAGTAAGAAAGCCCAGGAAAGAGCAACAGGGAAGAGACAGAGATAGACACAGCGACAGAGACAGAGAGACAGAATCAGGAGAGACGGAGATGGGGAGACAAGGAGAGCAAGGGTGATGTGGATAGAGACGGAGCAGGTGACAGCAGGGGGCAGGGACAGGTAATGCTTTAGAGCCTCTGAGACATGGGGACAAAGACAGGGTTGTGATAGAGACAGAGATGGAGGGGAGGGAAAGGGGGAGGGATGGAGGGGGGAAGGGACAAGATGCAGCAGCAGAGACAGAGACAAAGAAAAGTCAAAGCAGACAAAGGACAAAGCCCGGGAGACTGAAATATAGTGATGGGAGGGGAGAGAAATGCTCTGAGAGCGAGGTGAGCTTGGAACAGGTGATCTGCAAGTTTCAGCCTGGTCTTCAGAGTCCTTGTTTCTCTGACTTCAAAGGAGGGGAAAGAAGACAGAAGGAAGAGTTTGATGGGAAGAGAGAGAGAGGAGGGAGCAGGCTGAGCCAGGGAGGAGCTGTGGGGGGAAAGGAGGAGGGGAGAAGAGAGGAGCACCAGCGTGGAGCGGGGAGGAGGGAGAGTGCTGAGAGCGGGAGTGGAGGGCATCGGTGTATTTGTCTCTGGGGTCCCTGGGCCCCCCTGCTCTCTGATAAACACATCTCAGCAGCCACAAAGGACAGGCTCTGTCTTCAAGGAGTTTAGGGCTCAGGTCCCCAAATCTCAGGAGTGTGATGGGGTCACGGGGGAGGGGTCCCTACAGATGGATCTGGGGATCTGGCACCTACAGCATGGCTGAGAGGATGGGGACCTCACCCACCCTCCCAGGTGAGGTGGTCCATGGTGACTGGCTTTACTTCCTGACTTCCTTCTGCACCCAACTTTCTGGTTATGTCTAGCACTTATTATTTTTAAATGAAAATGCATTAAAATTATTTTTATTTTGAGAATTATCTGAGAATTTCACAGCCCCTCTTGAGAACACCGATGGTATCCTAGGGGAGCTGTCAACGGAACTGGGAACCCTTCTGAGACAGACGTGTACCATCTGCCAGCTTCAGAGCTGCTGCCAACAGTCAGTGGTATCTGCTCCCGGTGGGGGCAGGAAGAGACTCCGAGTGACGACAGTCTTTCTCCCAGATGTTAGAGCCAGCATGTGGCTGGCCTGAAGAAGAGGCCAGGTCAGGGTTGAGCCTGTGACTGTAGCAGCTTTGTCTATGGCCAATGTCATTTGCTAGGCAGAATTCACTCTCTAGAATCAAGTTGGGAGGCCACAAAGATTCCTTACAGGAGCCCTGTCCTGGCCCAGCAGCATCACCTTCCTGTTAACGCCACGTAGCTGAGATCCCATCAAAGCTGGTACCCGAGCCTACGCCTCATCAGGCTCACATCACCGGCCCTGGACCTCCCAGAGGGCTCCTCCTCCCGGCACCTGCCTCTCCTCTGCCACCAATCTCCCAGAAGAGCTTTAGTTTTACAACATCAAATGTGTCCAACTACAGGCACTGTCACCCACAGAAGTTCCAAGAAGGAGCCCTCTTGTCTCTGGCTGCCCAGCCTGCCATGCCATGGCAGACCTCCTCCACGGTGCTTCCAGATAGAAACAAAGAGGTTCAAGCACAGATCAGCTCACTTTGTGAGAGTGCTTCCTTAGATCCAGCAGATCTGCTCCAAGATGGGACAGCAACAGTGAACAAGTACCCGGCAACGCCGAGTCTGTACCAGGACTCATCCCATTCCCATGACAACCCCTGAGGCAGACATTCGTCTGTTGTCTTCCTTTTACGGATTAGGAAGCAGAGGCTCAAGAAGATGCATAAACTGTCCCAGGGGCAAAAGAAACTGGACAACCACTCACCCTGGAGGCTGGAGGGGTGTGTGTGGGAGGGATCTGATGTCAAGCATCAACTGGGGCGTTTAACCAGATGAGCGCTGCGTTCTCACTCAGCCCCAGCTTCTGTGAATCTATGGCTGAAAGTATCACAGAGGGAAAGAAGGACATAGAGCTGATCACCAGTTCTTCTCACAAACAGAAGCATCTTAAGGAGTTCCCATTGTGGCTCGGGGGGTTGAGTCATACTAGTATTTATGAGGGTGCAGGTTTGATCCCTGGCCTTGTTCACTGGGTTAAAGCATCTGGCATTGCCACAAGCTGCTGTGTAGATCGCAGACTTGGCTCAGCTCTGGCGTTGCTGTGGCTGTGGCACAGGCTGGAAGCTGTAGCGCCCATTTGACCCTTAGCCTGGGAACTTCCATATGCCATGGGTGTGGCCCTAAGAAGACAAAAAGGGGGGGGGCATGTTTGTGCAGAAACACACCTCTGTGAGTGTTGGGTTTGGAAACGCGGGCCCTCTGTGCGTAGCCTGGAAGGTCAGGACCCAGATAAAGACACAGCTGGTGGGCTCTATGTGAACTAAGGGGAAAATGGGGATCTGAGGGAGGGAGCCAGAGAGAAGAAGGAAGGAAGGTAACAGAGCCTGGAGCCCAACGAGACAGGATACGAGCAGATACTCCTTATCATCCAGGAACAGCCCCAGGACTTCTGTGCTCAAGGATTCTTAATACCCACGTCCCACCCTTCACTGTTCTGCTCTCAGAAACAACGTCCCCCATGGTCCCAGCAAAGAGAGTTAGGTTTCACACGCCTTAACCTCGCACTCTGGGGTGGTGAAGAGGCTGGGAGAGAGCCCAGTGAGGTGAGGTGATTCTCCAGAGAGGCAATTTCAGCGGAGCAAAGGGACAGAACATTCAGGAACTTAGCAGAGGCTAAGGCTTAGCACCTGCATCCAAGAATCCTTCAGGGGTTCGTTCAGAGAGATGCTGGGTGTCCTCCCCCACAACAGACACACTTCTGGTCTCAAGACGGCAGCCCAGGCTGCAGCCCGTCCTCCCCGCCCCCACATCCATAGCAATTATGTCGATGGGATAAAAAGAGAGACAGGCTGCGTGTGTGGGGGTGGGGAGGAGACGGGAACCCTCTGTGCTTTCTGCTCAATTTCACCGTGAACCTAAAACGGCTCTAAAAAATAAATCCCAATGAAAATGTTAAAAATAAGAAGAAAGACCACATGAAAATAAGTGTGTACATACAGAGCCACCCTTGGAAACTAGGAAGGGACGTGTTTGAGATCTGGAAAACTGAGAAGAGTTTGTAGGAGAAGGAAAGATGTGGAAGGAATCTTCATTGCCAAGTTGAAGAGGGCCATGTAGGCTGCACTCAGGAGAAACGGTGACGCAAGAGGGAGACGGGAAAGCGGACTGCCTCCAGTCAACGCGGTGAATGTGGGGGCCCGGGGGCCGAGAGCAATGCCCAGGGCAGTTCACCTTGGATGAATAAGGATCACCCACCTGCAGAAGACCAGCCACCACGGCGCCCTGCCCGGTGCCATGACCCATCCAGCCATCCGCAGCGCCCTCAAAAGAGCCTGCTTCCTACTCAACCCCACGTGGGCTGCCCAGCGGCTGAGGAGGAAAGCTCAACTCTGAAGATGGACACGCGGTCGAGAGTCACTGTACATGGGAAGGGCCTGGAACCAATCTGACTTAACTCTTGAGGAACTTAACAAAGGAACCTTGGGCAGACCAAAGATTTGGGAACTCTAAGTAGTAGTAATGGCTTTTAGAACCATCCTTCACTGCCTGGGGCCGAGGCAGAGGTCCTTAAGACTGATAAGACAGGTGATCTGGGTGATACGGGGGGAGTGGGAGGGAAAACGGGAGAAAGATAAGGTCAGCCCCAGGCGATGGGGGTCCAGGGGTCCAGGATTTGTTGTCTGGATGCTTCATACCCACATGGTGTGGAATCTCTTCTTGGCTCTGGCAGGACTCCCTAAAGGAATGCTTTTCATTTTCAGAAAATTCTTTTTTTTTTGCTTTTTAGGGCTGCTCACACAGCATATGGAGGTTCCCAGGCTAGGGGTCAAATCAGAGCTACAGCTGCCGGCCTACACCACAGCCACAGCAACTCAGGATCTGAACTGCCTCTGAAACCTACACCACAGCTCACAGCAACACCAGACCCTAACCCAATGAGCGAGGCCGGGGATCGAACCCTCACCCTCATGGGTCTTAGATTTGTTTCCGCTGCGCTACAACAGGAACCCCTTTTTTCAGAAAATTCTTGGCACAGTGTTAGCATCTTCCAGCACCCCCAAATGCCAGATGAAATCCCGGAGGTAAGCAGACCACAGCACGGGAGATAATGGATCACACTTTCTGGATATCAGTTTCTATTCGCGGCAAGCCAAGGTCTGCATTGTAGACGGGGTTTGTGCATGAGGAGAGAGCAAGCAAGTGGTTCAAGTGAAGTTTTGGCTGCTGACGGAGGATTACAGACAACCACCATCCACTCTTGGAGCGCTGTCTTAGATTCACACCCTGAGGTCGGCTTCACTGGCCAGCAAGCTCATTAGCAGAGTCTACCTCAGCGGCTTCCAATTCAGAAACCATGGCGTATCGCAAAGGACGCTCGAGTCCGCATGCACTCCAAGCACTTCTGCAACCTTGATAAATAGTATGCTTATGTATCAGTGCACAGTGATGCTTCCAGCAGGTACAGATGCTTCAGAGGGCTGAATTCAAGGCAGCGTTGTTAACAGAAGTGTTTGCTCAATCAAGAATTACCCAGATATTTTCTATCCATGAAATGAGGAGTATAAGGCTATTTTCCTAATTTCTAAAAAAGTATATACTGCTTAGAGAACACTATTGTATATATGCTATATGTAATATAAAAATATATGCATATGTATATATGAAATGTGTTCAACAAAATACATGATAAATTCAGAGTTAAATGTGAATCTGAGTTAAGCTTATTTCTAGTTAAAAAAAAAAAGAATTACTACAGATATTGCTAAAGGGAACCCGCCTACACTGTGCGTGGGAATGTAAATTGGCACAAACACTATGGAGAACAGTATGGAGGTTCCTTAAACAACTAAAAATAGAGTTACCATATGATCCAGCAATCTCACTCCTGGGCATCTATCCGGAGAAACTATAATTCAAAAACATACAGGCTCCCCAGTATTCACAGCAGCACTATTTACAATAGCCGAGACATGGAAGCAAACTAAATGTCCATCAACAGAGGAATGGATAAGGATCGGTGCATATATATAATGGAATATTACTCAGCCATAAAGAGAATGCAGTTACGCCATTTGTAGCAACATGGATGGACCTAGAGATTATCATACTAAATCAGAGAAAGACAAATATCGTATGATACCCCTTATAAGTGGAGTCTGACTTAAAATGATGCAAATGAACTTATTTAC
>PVHT020000086.1:1760573-1839986 GCA_004024745.2 Catagonus wagneri
GCCGGATCCTGAACCCACTGAGCGAGGCCAGGAATCGAACCCACAACCTCATGGTTCCTAATAGGATTTGTTTCCACTGTGCCACAACGGGAACTCCAATTTCCAGATAAGTTTTTAAATATCAACTTCACAATAAAAATATTGATAATTGTGTCCAACAGAAAAGACATAATTTTTAAGCCTTTTGAAATAAACATTCATATTTTCCATAGATACTAACAAATCTATAAACTAAATAATCTAACTTCCTAGTTCAGAAAAGATGGGTTGGTCCTAGTTTCGAATGGACTAATCAACAGCTTTGTGTTGTACTAAATGAATGACAGTTTACTGGCAAACTAAGAAATTCCAGTGTTGATGTAACAGGTGGTAAGGGTAAATAAAACCTAAAGAAAAGTCAGTGAACATGTAATTAGACTGGCATTTCCCGTTGTGACTCAGCAGGTTAAGAATGGGTTGTCTCTTGGAGTTCCCATTGCAGCATAGTGGAAACGAATCCGACTAGGAACCAGGGGGTTGTGGGTTTGTTCCCTGGTCTCGCTCAGTGGGTTAAGGATCCAGCATTACCATGAGCTGTGGTGTAAGTTGCAGATGCAGCTCAGATCCTGCATTGCTGTGACTGTGGTGTAGACGAGCAGCTGCAGCTCCAATTACAACCCCTAGCCTGGAAACCTCCAAATGCCAGCGATAGCAGCCCTAAAAAGCAAAACAAAACAACAAAAAAATGGGTTGTCACTGTAAGGACGCGGCTTCAATCCCTGGACTTGCTTAGTGGGTTAAGAATCTAGTGTTGCCACAAGCTGTGGCGTAGGTTGCAAAAGCTGCTGGGATCTAGGTTGCTGTGGCCGTGGCTGTGGTATAGACCAGCAGCTGGAGCTCTGATTTGACCCCTAACCCAGGAACTTCCATATGCCGCAGGTGTAGCCCCAAAACGAAAATAATAATAATACTGAAGAGAGGGCGGACCAGATAAGATATTTAAGTCACAATGAAAGAGATCTGAGCTTAAAGTCCGGTGACGTCTGTTTTAAACTCTGTTGCTTCAAGTCTGAGCTTTGAAATAAGGAGCCCTTTCCTTGGCACCTTCACATACATTAAAATCCTTAACATTTCTTTGTCTTCTACTTCTGCTTTCACTCCAGTGTGCTACAACTACATGGTGGTACATTGTGATACAACAACATAATAAATTATACAATGTAATATAGACATAATTACAGTTTATCACAATTTGTGTGCACCAATAAAATACACAAAACATTTGTCCATAAATTGTCCTACATGATCTCCACAGCTCTTCGGTTGTGGATATCACCATCCAACTGTTTCAGAGAACGTAACTGGCTATTCAGGGATTAAACTGGAAACCAGACCCTGACTGCAGATGTCAAGTCAAGCCCATGGGCATCACTGGTCTGTAACCTCAGCTCCAACCTTCTTACGTTCTTTTTATGTCTTCTTGATTATACAAGTAATTAAAAATAATTATCAGTGAAAATAAAGTAAAGCAAACTTCCCTTGACCATGACCCTTAATTTCAAGCTCTTTTCCCCAAAGGTACCACTATTCTCAGTTTGATGACTACACTTCCAGAACACTGTGTATAGATAACATAGATAGATAGATAGATAGATAGATAGATAGATAGATAATGACTATAGTAACAAACCATTCAGATCGTTGTTTTGTGATTCGGTGTGTGTGTGTGCGCGCGTGTGTACACATGCACACACACATGCACTCACACACACTGTTTTACTCCCACATGATCCTGACAGAGGACCTGAACTGAGGACCCCTGAACCAGGAGGCTCAGGGAGAGCTCAGGCACATCACTGAGAGGTCGAGGTGATAGACAGCAACCTCATCTCGTTCCTGTCATATTAGAAATCTCAGAAATACTTGCTGGGCCAGGAATCGAACCCCCACCACAGCAGTGACCTGAGCCACCACAGTGACAATGCCGGATCCTTAACCGCTAGGCCACCAGGAAACTCCTGAGGAGATTATTTTTTATAGGGAATAGAGTCTTATTTTGTCTTTGGACTTCATCTAGCTTCTTAAACTAAAAGATGAATTTGATTTTAAGCTCTTTCATTTTCATAAAAGTAGAATTTACGGTTAAAAACTTTCCTTAGAAGACTACTTTGTCTATAACTCACAAATTTTGCTCCACAATATTATTTTTATCGATATATAAAGAGATTTTCATTTCCGTTCTGATTTCTTCTTTAACCTAAGAGTATTTTAAAATGTGTGTCCAGTTTTCTAAAACTTTCACATATATAAGAGTCTTCGGTTATCTCTTGGTTGTTCATATCTAATTCTATTTCATTTTGCATATGGAAATGTCCTGTTTAAATCAGCCTATGTGAAAATTGGCCCGCTTCTGCCTTTTAGAATTTATTGAGATTTCCTTTGTGATCCTACCTGGGTTGATTTTTAATCTAAAATATAATTACACGTAATATAATTGAAAAGAAAACTATATTCTCTGTTAGGCACAAAACTAAAGAAATCAAAGTTCGGGTTTTCTATTCAAATTTCCTGTTTCCCGAACTATTTTTCATCTATTTGCTAAGTCAATTTATGAGTAAAATATGAGGATCTGTCGATTTTTGCTTGCATTTCTGTTTTAGTTTTACATATGATTGAACCTTTGTGCCCTTCCCCTTGTAGTTCTATCTGGTTTTCCTTTAATATTTCAAATCTGTATTGTTGGCTCATAATGGTTCATATTTGTGATCATTCCTTGATGGATTATTCCTTTTATCTGTAAACATTGCTTCACTTTGCCCTTTGTAATGCTTCTCACATTAAGTTCCATTCTGCCTTGTATCAATATTATTAGTCTAGATTTTTAGCTAATATTTCTTTATATATATATATATATATATATATATATATATATATATATATTTTGTCTTCTAGCCTTATCTAGGGCCGCACCTGCAGCATATGGAGGTTCCCAGGCTAGGGGTCTAACAGGAGCTGTAGCTGCCGGCCTTCGCCACAGCCACAGCAACGTGGGATCCGAGCCGCGTCTGCGACCTACACCACAGCTCACGGCAACGCCGGATCCTTAACCCACTGAGCCAGGCCAGGGATCGAACCCGAGTCCTCACGGTTCCTAGTCGGATTCGTTAACCACTGAGCCACGAAGGGAACTCCTCTTTATATTTTTTCATCTCTTTATTTTAAATGTTCCTTTGTCATTTTGTTAAGAATTTCTCATGTAAGCAACATACATCTGGATTTTAGCTTTTTTACTAATTCTGTGGGTCTCTCTCTTTTAATAAGTCCATTTAGCACATTGTTACGATTACCCGTCAAATGATTTTGCGTTTTCTGCACTTTTTTATTGCTCCCATTTTTCCCTTTCTGGCTTTGGTGGAATTGATGAAATCTGATTTGCTTCATTTTTTCTTCCAGGTTTGGAATGTATATATTTTATTTATTCTCCCACTAGTATTCTTAACTTTTTTTTTTTTTTAACAGCCACACCTGCCGCATATGGGAGTTCTGGGCTAGGGGCTGAATTGTTGGAGCTGCCACTGAGGCCTGCATCACAGCCATGGCAACACACTATCCTAAACCCAGCAAGAAGGGCCAGGGATCGAACCTGCATCCTCACAGAGACAACATCGGGTCCTTAACCTGCTGAGCCACAATGGGAACTCCTGGTACTCCTAGCTTTTAATCACACTTACTTAAACTTACATTTTTCTTAATAATGACAATGGAGTGAGAGGAAACTCTGGGAGATGATGGATATGCTTATGGTCTTGATGCTAGTGGTGATTTCATGGATGTATACTTAGACCCAAACTCATCGAGTTGTATGCATTAAATATGTACAAAGAGGACAGCTCATACATACCTCAATAAACTAATTTTTTTTTGTCTTTCTGCCTTTTCTAGGGCCTCACTCGCAGCACATGGAGGTTCCCAGGCTAGGGGTCTGATAGGAGCTACAGCTGCCAGCCTATGCCACAGCCACAGCCACACCAGATCTGAGCCACCTCTGCAACCTACACCACAGCTCACAGCAACGCCAGATCATTAACCCACTGAGCAAGGCCAGGGATCAAACCCGCAACCTCATGGTTCCTAGTCGGATTCATTAACCACTGAGCCACGACGGGAACTCTGATAAACTAATTTTTTGAAAAATATTTTTCTTTTCTTTCTTTCTTTTTTTTTTTTTTTTGCCTTTTAGGGCCGCACCCACAGCCTATGGAGATTCCCAGGCCAGGGGTCCAATTGAAGCTGTAGCCTCCGGCCACAGCCACAGTCACGCCAGATCCGAGCCATGTCTGTGATCTACACCACAGCTCACAGCAACGCCAGATCCCCAACCCACTGGACAAGGCCAGGGATCGCACCTGCAACCCTGTGGTTCCTAGTCAGATTCACTTCTGCTGCATCACAATGGGAACTCCCCAAAAAACATTTTTCCAATGCTAATTATTAGCATTACATAAAAAGAGAAAACGTAGGGAAAATGATCCTTGACATGGGTCTTGGCAATGATTTCTTGGAGATAACACAAAAAGCGTAGACTACAAGAGCTAAAATAAGCAAGTAGACGATATCAAACTCAAGCGCTTCTGCACAGCAAAGGAAACAATCAATAAACTGAAAAGGCAACCACAGAATAGGAGAAAATACTTGTAACTCATAATCCAATAAGGGGTTAATATCCAAAACATATAAAGAACTCACACAAGTCAATAGCAAAAAAAGCAAATAATCCAATTTAAAAATGGGCAATGGACCACAATAGACAATTTTTCCAAAGGCATACAAATAGCCAATAAATGCATGAAAACGTGCTCAGCATCCCTCTTCAGGGATGTGCAAATTAAAACCACGAAATATCACCTCACACCTGTTACAATGGCTATTATCAAAAAGACAAGAGATAAACAGTATTGGTGAGGATGTGCAGAAAAATGAAACCCTTGTGTATGATTAGCAGAAACATAAATTGGTGCCAACGCTACAGAAAACAGTATGTTAGTTCCTCAAAGTTTTTAAAATATAACTACCAGCTGATCCAGCGATCCCATTCCTGGGCAAAGAAAATGAAGAGTATCTCGAAGAGATATTTGCACACCCATGTTCACTACAGCATATTCACGATAGCTGACGTATGCACAGATGCAGCTCCAATCTAGCATTGCTATGGCTGTGGTGTAGGCCGGTGGCTGCAGCTCCAGTTCAACCCCTAGCCTGGGAACTTCCATATGCTGCAGGTGCGGCCACAAAAAGAAAAAAAAAATTTTTTTTTAAGATAATTATTTCTGTCTCTTCTCAGAAGTTCGTTTTGGGGGGAGAGGGGGAGCTGCAGCATATGCATTAGCTACCACCTTGAACTCGTTTATCTAGTTACTTTTTAAAGTTTGTTATTCTCAAATTGCCAGTCAAATCAACAGAGGCTGTTATTTGGGGGAGGATCATAAAACAGAGAACAGAACAGTACTGTGGCATTCATGCACTTGTCTCTGTTAAGCAAACAGGAATGTTTGGGTAGCCAAATATTTTGACAAAAGCTTTGGAATTTCCTTCTTGTACTTTCCCTAAGGAATAATTTTTCTCAAGCCCAAAGAGACTGTCGATAGTGCTTGGCTTAAATATATGAATATTCTTTCAAATAAGTTGGGTTTATTTTAGTCCACCCCCCCCCACCCTCCCCTGCCGCAAGAAGCAGGCACTGATTTTCATGTCCCTCTGCAGAGAGAAAGAAATACTGTTTTTCTCTCAGTGGTTAGTACAAGAATTTCTGGTAGGTCTAGGAAACTCATCTTTGTGGGGACAATTTCTGGATAATCCCACTTGGGATAGAGGCTGAAACTCTGGAGGTGAGGGCTGAGGTTAAGTATCTCGTAAGGAATGAAAACCTTTTTTTTTTTTTTTTTCTTTCGGCTATGCCTGAGGCAGGCAGAAGTTCCCAGGCCAGGGATTGAACCAGCACCACAGCAGTGACAATGCCACATCCTTAACCCAAGGAAAACCTTTTCCTCTACTCTCTGACAGTCAATACTTGGGGGGCCCGCAAATGAAACTAAACAAGGGACAGATTTATTTACGCATGTAATCCTCAGGCAAGCAACAGTGCCCAGTGAGGGGTAATTCAAAGGGGTGTTTAGAATTGGGGGCTTATGTACCTCACTTAGTAGGGGAAAGCGAAGAGAAGAAAAAGGCTCCTATGGGAAGTACAAACAGGTTTCTTTAGGAAAAACAAATGAGTTTATTAAGAGAACAAAAGAGAGAGTTTGTGGTAATTTTTGTCATCTAGGTCTGACTGGCCTTTGTCAGGTCCATAAAACTGATTTAGTGGTAGCCCCATTTTCCAGAAGGTGCTACTCTTAGTCAGATAAAGGGAGCTCTAAGAAGCCTTTTTTTCTGGAGTTCCCACTATGGCACAGCAGGATCAGTGGTGTCTTGGGAGTGCTGGGACGCAGGTTCGATTCCCGGCCCCGCACAGTAGGTTAAGGATCCAGCATTGCCACAGCCGCAGCATAGGTCACACCTATGGCTGGGATCTGATTCCTGGCCCAGGACTCCCTATGCCATGGCGCAGCCAAAAAAGAAAAAAAAAAAAGGAAAGAAAAAAAAGCTTTTTTTCTGTCTCAGTAGACTCTCAAATGTCTTCAGCTTAAAATAATCTTCATACTAACTCTGGGGTTCCAGGTGGGTTCCCACAGTAGACCCAAAGGAGCTTGAGAAGCTGGGGAGGGAAGCTGCTGATCCTGAAAAAGAAAGGAAGAGAGCGAGGAAAGGAGAGAGGAATAGCAAAATGGCACAACATTGTAGATCAACTATTCTTTCACTGAAATAATAAAATTAAATTAAATAAATAGAAATGTTAGAAGACCCTGCAGACTGCTTGGAAGACACCTCAGATCTTGAGTAAACACACCACACTCTCAAATTGTCTGTGCTGAGCAACCTTCTGTGGAAACTGATGCAGACGCTGAGCTCTGCCTCCAAGACAGCAGGAGGCTACACACATGGATGCTGAGGAATGAGATCATCAGGGGTTCTCCAGGATTGTGGGGGAAGCCCTGGCCTTTCACAGGCTATGAATTAGGAAGGGAGAACCAAGTTTAGCTAAATTTCCAGGATCCAGGGAAGCCCCACTAGGCAAGTGTAATATGCTAATACCAATCCAGACTCCCCTCAAGAGTGAGGGCTTTGAGTTGGGTGCCCAGTAAAGGGGACTTGGAGTCACCTCCGTTCTGTGCTCCAATATCCCTGGGAACTCACCCCCCTGCCCCAGTGGCAACAGTCCTAATTCCAAACATGCCATTCATATCAATCTTTAAAATGACCTGGAAATACCGTCTATCAGCATACGAACCACGTGCCCCACACTTTACCTCATCCTTCTAGTCCTAATCAAGAGAAAAATCCTTTGTCAGGTTTTTTTCAACAGCTCTTTAGAGGCATAACTGACCCTCAATAAACTGCCCATATTTAATGTGTCCAATGTGACATATGTATGTATACATCCATGAAACCATCGTTGCAATCAAGATGATAAACACGTCCATCTTCTTCAAAAGTTTCCCTTGCCCCTTGTTAATCCCGCACCCCCATCCCTTCCCAAACAACTACTGATCTGCTTCCTGACGTTGTAACTAGTTTGTATTTTTTAAAATCTTATATGAAATGTGTGCTCTTTCTTTCTGCCATCTTTCACTCAGCATGAGTTTCATCCACATGGTTGATGATGGTTTGTTTCTTTTTATGGCTGAGTAGTATTTCATTGTATGGATATACCACAATTTGTTTAACCATTCATCTATTGAGGGGTATTTGTGTTGTTTCCAGCTTTTTGCTATTACAAACAAAGCTGTTAGGAATATTCATGTACAATTCTTGTATGGGTATCGCATTTCATTGCTCTTGAGTAAAAACCTAGGAATGGGATGACTACATAGTATATTTAACATTTTTAGAAACTGTCAAACTGCTTTCCAACATAGTTGTACAATTTTACATCCCCATCAGCAGTGTAGGAGAGTTCCAGGTCCTCCATATCATTACTAACACTTGGTAGGGTGAGTCTTTTTCATTTTTCACCATCTGATTTGCTAAAATTTCCATTAGAAGTTTTGCATCAAGGTTCATGACGAATATTGCTCTGCAATTTTCTTGCAATGTCTCTGATTTTGTTTTAGTGGCATGCTGTTGTGTTATATGTGTTTTCGGGTTCATTCAATTCAAAATACTTTCTAATTATGCCTCTGATGTCTTATTTGACCTTTGGGTTATTTAGAAATACGTCATCTGGTTTCCAAGCATTTGAGGATATTCCAAAGATCTTTTCATTATTGATTTCTAATTCAATTCCATTGTCTTCAGAGAGCATACTTGGTATGAACTTGATCCGTTTAAACTTATTGTGACTACTGTGTCACCAATAGAGAGAACAAATTAGTAGTCTTCAGTGGAAAGAAGGAAGAGAGGAGGGGAAATAAAGGGGTAGAGCATTAAGAAGTGCAAACTATTAGGTACAAAATAAACTCTAAGGATATAGTGTACAATGTGGGGAATATAGCCAATATTTTATAATAACTGTACATGGAGTATAACCTTTAAAAATGGTGACTCACTCTATTCTAACTTATATAATATTGTACAACTATATTGCAACTTTAAAAAGGAGAAAAAAAAAGTTAGCCCCTATCATCTTCAGCTTTCTTTTTATTCTTTGTCCATAGACACAAAGTCAGGAGTTATCCTTCCCCCATCTGGAACTCCAAAGCATTATCCATCTCCTTCGAATGGGATGCTCACATTCTGCCTCCTGTGACCTTTATTTCTGAGGAAACTCTGCCTTCCTTCTAGACAGGGAGCTGCCTGGGGCACAGAGACTGTGTCTGACCCACCTCTGTCTTCCCCCAGCTGCCGGGTTCACATGAGGTACGTAGTAAATGTGCATGGAATAAAAGGATGAATGAATAACTAAATGAATGACACTGCAGTTACATCCGAAGCTGTGAGTGAGAAAAAATTAATTTGCAGATGGAATTATTACATTGTGTACCCAATCTTGCAAAACAATGAGGCACAGCTTGTAGGAGTTTCAGACACTTTTTCAGAAATTTAATTGCCAGTTAATTTTCCTGCAAAACACAATAAGCTCTACAAGCTAAAGGAAACAAGATGCAGCTCTGAAAACCTCATTAGGCTCTGCCTGAAACTACAGTGGCTTTTTCCGAGATAGCAACTTAAGAGCACAAGCTGCCACAGTTGTCACTACCTTTGCTCATAAGCAGGAGGCCTGGTTACCCTGATTCTTCCTCTCCCTCAGTCCCACCAAAAGGGTATGGGTCCCACCTGTGAATACGGGGGCGAGGGGGTGTGACCTGAGCCAAGCCATCCTCAATCCTTCTCCTGCTGTGTACTCTTGTGATCAGGGCTCAGTCTGTGACCAGGAGGAGGGCTCAGCCTATGATGAGAATTGTGGCTCCGTCTGTGACCATGATTAGGGCTCAGTCTCTGATCAGAATCAGGGTTCACTCCTACACTGTTGGTACAACCACTGTGGAAAAGAGTATGGAGGTACCTCAGAAAACTGAATATTGACCTACCCTATGGTCCAGCAATATCTTTCCTGGGCCTATATCTGGACAAAACTCTAATTCTAAAAGATATATGCACTCTTACGCTCATAGCAGCACTATTCACAATAGCCAAGACATAGAAACAAATGTCCATCAACAGATGAATAGATTAAGAGGATGTGCTACATACGTACAATGGAATACTACTCGGTCATAAAAAAGAACCAGTAATGACATTTGCAGCAACATGGATGCAACTAGAGAGTATCATACTAACTGTAATAAGTCAGAAAGAGAAAGACAAATACCATATGTTTTATACGTAGAATCTAAAATCTGGCACAAATGAACCTATCTACAAAATAGAAACGGACTCACAAACATGGAAAACAGACTGGCCAAGGGGTGGGGAGGGAGTGGGATGGACTGGGAGTTTGGGGTTAATAGATACAAACTATTACATTTAGAACTGACAGACAATAAGGTCCTCCTGTACAGCACAGGGAACTATGGCCAGTCTCCTGGGATAAACCATGATGGAAAATAATATTTCAAAAAAATAACATATATATATATATATATATATATATATATATATATATCCAGAATCCTGGTGTACCAGAAAGAGTTAAATCTTGCCCTGACCTGTTTAAGCAACTACCTGGCCAAGGACCTGGATTTGTTACCTTCAGCTGCAGGGTCACCCACGCAGAGATCACAGAGCCCCAGACGGCGCGCCTGGAGACATGTGTCCCCGGGGCCAGGCTCTGTCAGCTCCAGGACACGTCACCTGCTTGGGTTTCACAGCTAAGTGGGTCAGCATTTCCCAGCCACTCTGCTGATTAATAGTGTGCAAAGTGACCATCTCTCTCACGCGGCGGCCGGGGCACCATGACTCAAGCCTGGGCGATGCCCCAGTGCCAGCAATGAGCTCATCCGTGAGCTCCCGTGAGGCTCTGGGGGTGTTAAATTTCCCAGTCTCCCAGTCGCTCCTCTTTGGGGGACATGTGTGAATTCTCTGCGTCCATTTGTCCCCTGCTCAGTCTCCCCTCTCTGCCTCCTCCAGTGTCCCGTCTGAAGGACACCTTTGAAATGAGGGATGAGACGTAATGAAGCTAGATACAAAATTAATCAAATCTGACACAAGAATGGATGTGGAATGCAATCCCGTCGGCATATTATTCACCTCCTCGGGTTGGAGTCCTTTGTTTATTGTTTGCAGCATTTGTGAAGGACACGGGCCAGGAGCTGTCCCAGGGAGTATTTTCCGAAATGAGGACTGGAGAGGTAGAAAGCCGTTACCGAGGAGGGTGGATCCAGTATTGAAATATACTGAGATTCCTGGAGGTTGATTTCTCTTCTGCTGATCTAAGTACAAAAAAATGCCCCAAGACACCTTTGGGAGTCCCCGTCGTGGCTCAGCGGAAACGAACCTGACTAGTGTCCGTGAGGACACAGGTTCGATCCCTGGCCTCGCTCAGTGGGTTAAGGATCCGGCGTTGCTGTGGCTGTGGTGTAGGCTGGCAGCTATATCTCCCATTGGACCCATAGCCTGGGAACCTCCATATGCCAAGGGTGTGGCCCTAAAAAGCAAAACACAAGACAAACAAACAAACATGAGTTGAGATTCATTTAACTCCCCCAACCCCCCGCCACCGCAAGAAGGAGCCTAGACAGACATCCCTGGGTCTTCTGCCTCCGGCGTTGCAAAGGTCTTTTTTGATGCCAAGCCTTTGATATCCCCCCACCTTGTGCCAATAAATCCTCTGTAGCTTAAGTTAGCCCAGAATGAGCTTATGTTGCTTGCAATCAAAGACCCCTCACTGGCGAGGGTAGTTAACTCCCCATCAGAGGAGCAGAGGCTGCATGCACAGGGCGTGGGCTATGGGGAAGGGATTCACTCGCATGCAAAGTGGTGAGTGACACTATTTTCCAAAGAAATGATTCCAGAAGCTCAAAGTGGCTTCAGAACCTTGCCGCTTCGCCACGCTGAGTGGCGAGGTCAGGTGTTTTCTCCTCTTGGACCTGGGCAGATATGTGTGTGACTGTCTCAGTCCACGGAGTAGGACTGAACTAACAGCATATGACCTCCAAGGCTAAGACCTAGGTGCCACGTACCCCACTTCTGCTTGCTATTGGAGCCCAGTCACCACGCTGCGTGTGACCCCCAAACCAGCCAATCTAAGGAAACCACATGGGGAAGCCAAGGGTAGGCGCTGTGGCACAAAGCCCAGGTGACAGCCAGTGTCGACGTCAGATCTGAATGGAGACATCTCTAAGGCTGAGTTGCAACCCCCCCACCCCACCCCGCCAGCCTTCAAGTCGGCCTGACTGAGGCCCAGACACCCTGGAGGAGAGACACACACTGACCCTGCTGGGTCCTGTCCAAATTCCTGACCCACAGAATCTTTAAACACAGTAGAATGGCTGCTCTGCACCACTGGAACTGATGTGTGTTGGAAGAGGGGACCTTCAAGGTCATGTCCAACCTAGAAACCCTTAGCCCAGTCACTTCCCACAGGAACTGCTCCCACACCCATGGATATACCAAGGCCGGGCTGCTTGTTGCGGATGACCTCAGTGCTTCCGAGGCAAGAGTCTGAGCAACCCCTCGAGCCCAGGATCTGAAACACTAAGCCCACATGCTCAGCAGAACACTCGTTGGCAGAGGAAATGTCAGGCCTTGGCTGGAAAAAAAAAAACCCTTCTGGGATGTATCCCCTTTAGAAACTAGAAGAACAAGAGGGGAATCATAAATTCCTCTGAAGGGTGCATCCTATTTGTTATTCAGGGAGGGAGTATTTGTATCTAAGGAACATCAAACACAACGGCAGCGCCTCCTTTATGGGCCGGGGAGAGACGGTGAAATAAACAGGGTATGCAAAAATGATAGCATCGGGAAGTTATCTAGGGAGAAACAAAATGTCCTGAACTGGCTGCGAATTTCATTAAAGTAAGTCTTTGTTAAAAGTAATATTGTGTTCTTGTCACCGCTGCAATCGGGCCATCTCTTTCCCAAAAATGGAATGGTCCTTGCGCTGGGGACAAGGGCAGTCGAGACTCTGTCTCTGTCGTGTGTGTGTGTGTGTGCGCGTGCGTGCGTACACACGTACACACACATGTCCCCATTCCCAGCCCCCTGTTGTGTCTTTTTGTCTCTGTGTTGTGACTAAAAGGTCAGACTCCTAGGTCAGGATGCTGGATTCCAATCCTGTGTGGCCTCAGGAAATTTCCTCACACTTGCCAGGCCTCAGTTTTCTCATCTGAAAAAAAAATCATCCTAGTACCCATCCAGTGGATTGTTGTGCAGTTTCATGAAATAACTAGCATAGTCCTTGACACTAAGGGAACCTGAATTCAGTTATTACCTTTATCATTAAAACTGCACGATCCTCCAGGCCTGTGTAAGTAGCTTGTTAGATAAGGCCCCACGTATCGATGTTTGTGTATATATATATACACTTCTGTGTCTATGCAGCTGCCTGTACTTCTTTCCCCACCTCACTAATGCCCAACTAGTCCTGTTCCTGTGTCTGAAACGCGACTTTTCCCTCTTCCCTGGCTGAAGAGAGTTGGGAACCCTTGAAGCGCCACGGAAGAGGTAGGAAATTATGAGCCCAGTGGGTTTAGAGTAGGCCTGGTAAGTAACTTCAGCTTCTGCAATGAACAACTTCAAAATCTCAGTGACTTTATGAAAAGATGCTCGACATCACTAAATATTAGAGAAACGCACATGTAAACTACAATGAAGTATCACCTCCTACCACTCAGAATGGCCATCATTCAAAAGTTTACAAAGAACAAATGCTGGAGAGGGTGTGGAAAAAAGAGAATCCTCTTACACTGTCGGTGGTATTGTCTAGAATTCCCAGTTAAACTCCAGGCTCTGAGAGGGCAGGGATCCTATTTATGACCCATTCACTGCTGTCTCCCCTGCAGCCAACACAGTGCCCCACACATAGTAAATACTCAATAAACAGTTGTTGAGTTAGTCATGCTCTTAGAGCGGTCAGTCGTATTCTCCTGTGCCCCCTTTATTGCCCTGATTTCCTCCACTTGATAGATACTCCCCGCAAAGGAGTTCCCTACATGGCTCAGTGGTTAACGAACCTGACTAGGATCCATGAGGTTGTGGGTTAGATCCCTGGCCTCGCTCAGTGGGTTAAGGATCCAGCTTTCGCCATGAGCTGTGGTGTAGGCAGCAGATGTGGCCCGGATCCTGCGTTGCTATAGCTGTGGCTGTGACGTAGGCCGGCGGCTGTAGCTCCAATTGGACCCCTAGCCTGGAAACTTCCACATGCTGCGGGTGTGGCCCTAAAAAGCCAAAAGGAAAAAAAAAATAAAATCACGAGAGACTGTCCACAAAGCCTCCATGCATCTCAGGACCTAGATCAGGACTTGGCCCACAGGAGAGGAAAATGAGGGAATGACTCATATGGGCCAAAAATCGTAGCTAACTTCTTTCACATCCTCATCCATCGGCTTTGACAGCACACGGAACCAGTTGGCGTGTGAGCCAGAAATTAGACAGAGGTGACGCTGGGGGCCACGTTCTGTGTGAGTTGAGTGGTGGGATCCATTTCAGGTCCCAGGCACCCCCTGCAGAGCCATCCTCTCATTAACCAGGCCCTGGAGAGGGTCAGGTGTTTTCTTCTGAGATTCAGCCCTCTGGTGTAGTTAATTAGTCATAGTTTGGGGGTAATTGGCTTTTCTCCTCAGGACACTATTATCTAAGACCTGAACTAATGCAGGCTGCCCGGGAGTCAGAAGCAGATCCAAGGCGTCAGCAGGTCCTCTGAGCTCCAGGGAGAATCCAGGCGGGAAAGAGGCCAAAAGAGTGTGTTTCTTCAGATCACAGAGGGAGAGAGAGTTCGTGATTTCACAGCACATGTTCCTGGGCATGAAGGGAAAGAAAGTCAAACAAAGCAACCGTTCAGCAACAGATGATGAGCAAGATCAGATGGGAAAATCTCTTGGGGGCTGAAAGGAAAAGCTGCCGAGACGCCTCTGTCGAGGGTGTCATGGCTCCCACCTGCCTGAGACGTCTTTATTTTCCAACCTAAAAAGCTTCGTCCGAGGGAAGATCAAATCCAAAGCGCTATCTGGTGCCGTTCATCCGAGCCAGCAGGGGCGTGTCTCCGAAAGCAGGTGGATCAAAGCTCAGCAAAGTCTTGGCCCAGTCACCATTCAGGACCACGGGGAGCAGGAGGCAGGGAGGCAGACCCCGCTTTCCACAAGGGCCGCCACGGAGCTGGGCCGTGAGTGACAACACCAGCCAAGGATGGTCCACCTTCCACGGGAGGCCAGGGTCAGGGGACGGCTCTTCAGCCAGGAACTCACGTCACAAATGCCACCAGGGGAGAGTCCCAAACTGACTCTGCCTACGGAAGGGTTTCCCAAACCTCAGCCACTCGTTTGTCCCCAAGACATAGTGACATCAGGTACCCCCTCCATAATGCAATGAGTAGGGCAAAACATCATTTCCGTGATACACATGTGACAACATCGGACAAACCCAAACTGAGACAGTCTATGAAACAACTGGTCAGTTCTCTGCAAAAGTATCAAGATCACGAAAGATAAAGAAAGCTTTAGGAACTGTCCTAGATCAAAGGAGATTAGACAGGATTATGACATGCAGCGTGGGACCCTGGATCAGATCCTAGACCAGAAAAAAGATGTTACAGAGAAAGACAATTATGTGATAGCACTTACATGTGGAATCTACTAAAAGGATACAAGTGAACTTATTTACAAAGCAGAAATGGACACACAGACTTCAAAAGCAGACTTACAGTTACTGAAGGGGACAGGTGGGGGGAGGGATGTATTGGGGGTTTGGAACAGGTATGTGTGTGTGTGTGTGTATACATATATATATATATATATATGGAATAGATGGTCAATGGGGACCTGCTGTGTACACAAGGAACTCTACTCAATATTCTGTGATAACCTATATGGGAAAAGAATCTAAAAAAAAAATGGATATGTGTGTATATATATATATATAATTGAAACACTTTGTTATACAGCAGAAATTATCAGAACAGTGGAAATCAACTATACTTCAATAAAACTTTAAAAAATGAAAAAGAAAACAGAAAAAGGATCTTAGTGGGAAAACCGGCAAAGCTTGAATAAGATCTATAGATCAGTCAATAGCATCGAATCAGTGTTAATTTTCTGGTTTCAATAATTGTATTACGGTCATGTAAGAGGTCAGCACTGGAGCAGAAGGTATAAAAGAATGCACCTTACTGCTCTTTGTTAAGTCTAAACGTATTTCCAAAGAAAAAAAACACTGTAAATCAACTATAATGGAAAAAATAAGTCATAAAATAAAAAAATAAAGAATTCAACAAAGGAAAAAAAAGAAATTTAATAAAGGTAATACTTTTTTTTAAAGAGAAAAAAAAAGAAAAAGAATCTGACCACAGACTTTTCTTCTTTTTTCTTTTTAGGACCACACCCCGCCCCCATACGGAAGTTCCTGGGCCAGGGGTTGCATGGGAGTTGCAGTTGCCAGCCACAGCCACAGCCACAGCTACAGCCACGCCAGATCCAAACCTCATCTAAGACCTAAACCGCAGCATGCAGCAATGCCAGATCCTCAACCTACTGAGTGAGGCCAGGGATTGAACCCACAAACTCGCGGATACTAGTCAGGTTCTAAACTTGCTGAGCTGCAACGGGAACGCCAAACTTTTTTTTTTTTTACTGAGTTTTCTTTTTTACTACCACCTCATAGTTACCAGGAGAATTGCGACATTCTTTGTAAAGTGCTCTGTACGGGGCTTGGTACAAAGAATGGTCAGGAGTGTTCACTCTGGTCAGTTTTTTAATTCAGAAGCTGGTGCAACTGACAGGTAACCCAGAGCTGTCACAGCACAAGCAACAACGCTGCCGGGGTGGTTCCTGCATTGGAGGTTGGGGGCGGAGACGTGGTCATCCTACTGATGGAAAAGTTCCCACGTCACAGGTAATTTCAAGATACTGTTTTAGGAACATGGGTTATATTTTATTATTCTTAAACTGTATGTTTCATACGCCCTTGTATGTATGACATTTTATAACTTTTCAAAAGTAGCTCTTTAGCTCATGAAATATTTTTTTTTCTTTTCCAAGGAACCTTGCTATCATTTACCCAAAATGCAAAACAAGGGTCATTAGCCACAATAAAAGCAACTGGTAAAAATGAATACAGTGGGAGTTCCCTGATGGCACAGCAGGTTAAGGATCCAACGTTGTCACTCCTGCGGCCCAGATGGTGGCTCTGGAACTGGTTCAACCCCTGGCCTGGGAACTTCCACTTGCCGCGGGCGTGACCAAAAAGAAAAAGAATACAGTGAAAGCTAGGTACTGCTGCCCGTTGAAGGCTCTGAGCTCAAGACCTCTTTCCTCTCTGATAAAAAGGAAAACTAGCAACTGCTAGATAGTGTTAAAATACATGGGCATCCAATTGGGGCTTTCTCCTTAATGCGATCAGAGCAGCGAAAGAGATTTGAAAAGTGAATAATTTTCTTACTATGTGATTCAGTGTTATTTAGTGTCTTGTCTGAGCATCTTTTAAAAATCCTCTCTGGGAGTTCCTGCTATGGTGCAAAGGGATCGGTGTCGTCTTGGGAGCCCCAGGACGCAGGCTGGACCCCCAGCCCGGCATAGTGGGTTAAGGATCCCACGTTGCCACAGCTGCGGCTTTGGTCATGTCTAAGGCTCGGAACTGATGCCTGGCCCAGGAACTCCATACGCTGTGGGCTGGCCAAAAATCATCTCTGGTGCCTCCTAAAATCATACACCAATTTGGGAAAACACTGGTGTTTTGCAACTTCATGGTGAGGTTTGAAGACCATGGGACTGTAGACTGAAAGTCAAAAGGCTCAGGCTGGAGTCAGGAGTCATCCTCCCAATATTCTCCCTGTTGGGGAAACAGCAGCTGTCATATCGATGGTGGGAGCACAAACCGGTTCAACTTTTCTTTGAACATATCCTCTGACCTCATATCATCTCTCCTTCTAGGTCTTTGTCCTACAAATATAATTGTGAGTCATTACCATAATTTTGGTAATAGGAAAAAAAAACAGAAGCAACATAAATGTCCTTCAATAAGGACCATACTCCATAACAGACAGTGGAGAATTATACAGCCATTGCAAAGAATGGGAGACATGAACAGGCCTCAGGACAGAACAACTTCCAACACATATTTCTATATATATAGAAAGCAAGGTGCATAATAGTTTGTGCACTATTTAATATATATATGTATATATTCCCTCCGTATGGGTTTTTTAAATGAACATATACACAGTATCGTCAGCTACTGCTGCATAACAAACAATCCCCAAACTTAATGACCTACAGCAATAAGCACTTATTATCACATTCAAAGATGTGCAGTCAGTTGAGGTAACTCTACTTCTTGACTGGGAGACTACAGAGAGGCTGGAGCAGCTGCAATCGAGATGTTTCTCATTCTTCTAGGGCCAGCCATCTACTTGGAGCAGGTTTCTCTTGTGATCTATGAACCACAAGAGGAGAGGTCCACTAAGGAAGCCTATTTCAAATCTTTACTCAGGTCACATCTACTAACATCCCACTAGCTTGAGCAAATCATGGCCAAGCCCAGCATCAGTAGGGCCAGGAAGTATGCTCCTGGCAGGAGGAGGGGATTAAGAATTTTATTCCTTAAAATCCCAAAAGTCATCTATACATGAGCTGCGTATGTTTATACACTGGACACGGAGAGAAATTCTTAAGAAGAGCACACAGGAAATTAAGAATAGGTTGTATCCAGAGAGCAGAACTGGGAAACTATGACTCAGGATGAGGGTGAAGCTAATTTCATCATCCTTTTGCAATGTTTAAGTTTTGTACAATTTACATGTATAATTTCCACAGAAGAATTAAACACCACCTTTTACATCCATCTGGTCTACGAGGCATTCCCATATCAATTATTTTATTTGATGCTCACACTAGAGTGAGAAAGGCATAAAAGAGACCATGTCCCTACCTTGTGGTTGAGAAGGAAACTCAGAGCCAGTCAAGTCAAGGGACTTGCCCAAGGTCAAGGGACAGCTAAAAAGGAGCGGAACCAGAGATTGAAGCCAGATCCATCTTATGCCATGGATCGAAGCATCCCATCATGCCTTGCAGCTTGCCACGATCCAGTAACCACCAGCGCTGTCTGGCCCGTGCACCAGTATGGGGATGAAACACTAGTCGCAACACACACCACGTGGGAAGAGGCTGAATGTGGACGGCCCCTCAGAGAGCATCTTGTCCAGCCTGGCCATTTTACGAGTGGGCAAAGAGATACCCAGAATCACAAAGCAGGTGCCTCCATCCCCCTGTGTCTCAGGCAGGACCTTAAAGCCCACCTGACAGGCTGTTTGGGGAGTTATGGAAGACCATGTAGGTGCATGGGTTTTGCAGTCCAGAGACCATGGGGTGTGATTTCAGGGCTGCCTTTTTTTTTTTTTTTTTTTTTTTGCCCAGCGTTCATTCCCCACAGGAGAGCCAGGACACTGGGCCAGGAAAACAGAAATTAGCCCATGCTGGAGCAGCCTAGTTCTTAGAGAAGAAAAGTGACCACTCTAAAAAAAAAGCCAAAAAAAAAAAAAAGGAGTCCTTTGAGGAGCAGCAGGGGAAAGAATTCGGTGTTGTCAGTGCAGTGGCTCGGGTCACTGCTACGGCGCAGGTTTGATCCCTGGCCCAGGAACTTCCTGGAACTTCATGCCACAGGCATGGGCCAAAAAAATAAAAATAAAAAAACCAAGGACACTGAGCCACTTAGGAGCAAGCTGCCCTGTGAGAGCACTTGGTTTTGTACAGCAAGTATGAGAGCGGTTCTGCAGCAGCCCCGGCTGAACTGGGCAGCTCCTCCACAGCCCAGCGCATAAATCGCTCCCTTACCAGTCTGGCCCTCCTCCCGGCCCTGGAAATCCCCTCCCCCCAAGAATCTCCTTCCCCACCATGTCCCCAGAGGACACCATCCCCTCTCACCACAGTGCCCTCCACTCCCGTCATCATCACTCAGCCGGCAACAAAGAAACGGGTGGGAGGGAACAAACGGAGGTGCCAGATGCTGGGGAGCGAGCAGAAGTGAGGGGGGCCCCCGCAGAGCCCCACGAAAGCCATTTTCAACTTTGCATCAAATGGAAATTTCTGTGAGCTGCGCTGAAAGCTCCTACAATGACTAATGTCGCCAAGCGAGCTCTAGGAACAAATGGATGCTAATTATTTTGTGGAAGGCGAGACAAGTGGAGAATTTAAACAGGGGGTCCGACTAAACAGATGGTAGAAAATATGAAGGCTCAGAAAGGCAGGGCCTGGCCCCCCTTGCTCAGCTCCGAGCAGACCCAGGAGCTGCAAAGTTAGCTGTCTATACAGGCTCAGCCGGCCTCCTGGGCCCCCACCGGCTCCGTGGCTGAACGAAGCCAGGCTTATGGAACCTCCTCTGGGCAATGCCAAGTCCATGTGGCTGGGGTGGAGGGGGTACCACCGAGCAGCCCCGCAGGGACGCCAATCATTGACAGTCCAGGGCTTTGGGAATGAGATGCTTAATGCATCTTTTAAGCCCACCTTCCATGGGGGAGATGCCTGACAGGAATGCATTTGGTTTTCCAGGACAGGCTGCACAGGGCTTGAAACCACAGAGGCAGGGGCTCAGCTTCCCACCTCCTTCACCCAGGCCTGGCCAAAGGGTCCTGGCCAGGCTAACTCCCCCCGATGGAGCCATCCTCCCAGCCTGGGAGTGGGTGGTCAGGGCACTTTACCACCAGCCTCAAGTATAAAGTGGCTTTGAGTTCCCTGAGGATGAGGCTTAGCCTGGAGTCAGCGTTTGGGAAACACTCGCCCACTGGAGACGAGCTCGTCCCTGGAGAGCAGGATGGGTGCCAGCCCCCACAGCCGATGGGGCCCAGGCTGCTCCACACCCACAGAGAGAGCCGGGCTCATTAAGAAGATGCAGGAGGTGGTGGGGTGACTCTCAACTTGCCTCATTCTTCCATCCACGCAAGAAACTTAGCCCCAAAGCAGTCTCAAAAGCAGCAAGAGGAGAACCACGGGCGAACTGGAAGAGTCCCCAAGAATCCAGATCCCACCCACTCCGCTCCTCGCCCTGCGCGAGGCAGGTGCAGAGAGAGGAAGGCTGGCCACGGGCAGAGCCGGCCCGGGAGCCAGTTCTCCCGAATCCCAGTGCTGTGCCCTACCCGCATCCTGTGGTACAATGACAGTAACAACGGCACAGGCACTTAGATAAGGGTTTCCCATGTGTCAGGGGCTATAAATTAACTCACTTAATCCTCTCAACAATCCCATGAGACCAGGAACTGGTGTCATGTGCATTTTGCAAATAAGGAAACGGAGGCACAGAACAGTTAAGCACTTTGTCAAATCCACAGCAGAACTGGGATTGGAGCCATGCGTGCGGTCAGGCTGCAGCATGGGTGCCCACACATGAAGGTAGAATCCCTCCCCCAGCCCTGTGACGAAGCAATGCCAGTGTCCTCAGCCAGCTCTTTGGGGGGATCCTCCAACAGCGAGGACCTTTCTGGGGCAGAAGAGGATGCCACAGGAAGAAGTCAGCTTTCGGGGGAAAAGGACTAACACGGACGTGTTTTCTGAAGAGCATCCACTCAGTCATCACCATGAAGAAACATATAAATCACCCACCTCCACTATTTGCCATCACTAACCTGCCGCCCTGTCCCTTTCAAGTAATGTAAACATCTTGGTTTTTCCCAACCAGTCATGATAACTGGTGCAGAGAAAGACCAGTGGACATTGGAAGGAAGAAGAACTGAGTTCTGGTGCTGGTTCTGCTGCTCTTCTGAGCTGTGTGACCCCGGACAACTCCCTGTGCCTCTCTGAGCCTGTGACTTCTCAGCGGTGTCATGGGACCGAACACTTTCGCTCCCACAGCACTGAGCATGCTCTGCTCCAAGGCTGGCAGAGGAGGGAGACAAGGACAGAAGTCGTCACAGTGCCCAAAGTGGGACAGGAGTGTTCAGCCTGCGTGGACGGGGTAGAGAAGGTCATCATGATGCTGAGGAATCCTGGAAGACAAGTCAGAGGTCACCGGGGTGGAAAGGGCACCCAGGCAGGTGGTGCAGTCTGAGCAAAGGCAGCACGAAGCAGGCACGTTGGGAGAATGGCAAATAGTTTTCGGTGGAGCTTTGGTAGCGGCAGGGGCAGAGAGCAGGGGGTGGGGGGCAGGTGAGAGATAAGGACTGTGAAAGCACTTTGTCATATGACAGTTTGCTAGGTCCTTAGCCAGCACCCACCCAGGGGCTGCAGGTTCAGCTGGCTTCAGGGTTCTGGCAGGTGATGTAAATGAGAAAAGTGGGGTAGCATGAGACAACAGGGAGGGGTGAGGGCTGTGGCAATTAGAGGGTTGGACCTGCCTGAAGGGATCTAATTTGGGGACCCCCGTGAAATACATCTGTACATTGACCATATCACTCCTGCTCTAGTCGGATCTTGTCACTGTGCAAAGACAGGTCGTGGCCCGCTGGGCACCCCCCACCTCGCACCTCCCCACTCTGGGCACAGCATCATCTCCGTCCAGGGCATCTTCCCAGGTTCCCTCCCTCCGCCTTGCTCTCGCGATCTCCTCTGCAGTGGATCCCGGTCCCTGGCTCAGTGCCCTGCTCTTCTCGCCCTCTCTGCTGCGCCACCGAGAAGTCTGCTGGCCACCCCTCCCCTGCCCCAGGCCCAGGCTTCCCTCGATTCCCCCCCTAATTCTTGCTTCATCATCACCACTGATGAGTGGTTAAGACGCACTCTCCCTCCACTGACGCTCGACACCCAAATGGGTCCCACAGGTGGTCTGCTTGGGCCACCCCCTCCCCAGTTACTTTTTGACAATAGTGTCTTTCTTGCCAGCATGCCCACAAGTTGCCATAGTGACTGGGTCAACAGGTGGGGGGAGGGCAGACTTTCAAGTACCAGCCGCCAACCACACTGCTGCTGCTCTTTCTTACTAAGTATCCTTGACTTTGCTCGACTTAGATGACCTCTTGCCATCTGAAGTGTCGGGGGAGCGGACGTTGGGGCCCCAGCCTAGGGTCATCAGACACACCCAGACACGTGCAAATGCCAATCAAACAGCGGCAGGACTCCTGGAGATGGGGTGAGGAGGGAACTGATACCTGGGAGAGAAGTTGTCGCCTACCTTCACGCATTGGAGAACCCAAAACTCAGCCCCAGCCCAGATGCAACCTCTGCTGCATGTTTACAATAAAAAAATTTTTTAAACCACAACAATGCAAGACCAGCGTGAAAAATTTAGAAAAGTGTTTAAAATCAACCCAAAGCGCCTCCTACCAGAGAAAAACTGCTGTAAACATCTGATCTGGCTCCTTCTCGCCCATCTTTCTAAGATCATGTACCCATTTTAAAAAGAGACTGAGAGATGAAAAGAGAGAGGATAGACGGATAGATAAAGTATGGACAGTTCCGTGCCTGTTTTGTGCAGTCTCAGCCAATCAATAACCGATGTTGTAGCAGGATGGGCCCTTGTGGTTCTTTTTATGATTGCAAGATGCTCTTTGGCAACAACCATCAGGAAACTTTGAGAAAAATGAAGGTTTATTACTTACAAGACCTGGTAATGACACAGCCTACCTGGGGCCACAGAGCAAGATTGCAGGGGGGCGGGGGTGGGGGAGAAAGGGTCCGGGGTCCTGCTTTTACTGGGGTCAAGGGTGGGAGCCTAGGGTTTATTGAGCACACTCTTTATTGGTGAATTTAAAACACAAAAGTGAGGAGCTCCTATCATGGTTCAGGGGTTAAGGACCTGACATTGTCCCAATGAGGATGTGGAGTTTGATCCCCAGCCTCACTCACTGGGTTAAGTATCAGGCGTTAGGCGGCAGATGCAGCTTGGATCCAGTGTTGATGTGGCTGTGGTGTCACAGCTGCAGTTTCGATTTGACCGCAAACCCAGGGAAATCCATATGCCCCAGGTGGCCTTAAAAACAAATAAATAGGGAGCTCCTGTTGTGGCTAAGCAGCAAGGAACCTGACTAGTATCCACAAGGATGTGGGTTAAAGGATCCGGCGTTGCCGTGAGCTGTGGTGTAGGTCGCAGGCGCGGCTTGGATCTGGCGTTGCTGTGACTGCAGCGTAGGCCGGTGGCTACAGCTCTGATTCAGTCCCTAGCCTAGAAACTTCCATAATGCTGCAAGTGTGGCCCCAAAAAACATAAATAAATAAATAAATGTTTAAAAAAATAAAAACACAAGAGTGGGAAGTTGAAGTGAGAAGAGAAAAAAAAAGGAAGCGTCCCAAATTGTCAGTTATTGAAATCAGCAAAGATCATGAAAACAAAGGGGCTTCTACGGAAGGAAGCGGCCTGGCTCTTTATCTAGGCCTGTGGCCAGCCTGGCGTTGATTCTCTGTGGCCGGTTTTGAAGTGGATGACTTTTCAATCAAAGCTTAAGTCAGGCACTTGTATTTCAAAAAAAACAAAAAAAACGGAAAAAAATCAGTCAGGACTTGCACGACAATGCCCTGCTTTTTTTCATTTGACATTACATCATAAGCATTTCTGCTATCGTTAGAATGCTTCATATCACTTTTAAATGATTCATAATAATTTACCAAATGGATATACCACAGTTTACCGTTGTATTTTAATGGCTGAGTATTAAGATGGAATCTAACTTAATACCGCTATAAACATCTTTGTCTCCATCTAGAATCATTGTCTTAGGATGTATTTCTAGAAATGGAATTCCTAAGACAAAGAATATAAATATTGTAAGGTTTTCATAGACAAGTGCCAAATCTCTTCTAAAAAATTATTCTGTCACCGATGTTTGAGAATTCCTGTCTTATCACAGCCTGCATCCTATACCATTAAAAATTTATCTACGTTTTATACACACGCACGCGCACGAGATTTCAAGACACAGAGTTGCAATTAACATAAATTTTAAAGCTCGGATTTCAATTTTAAAGTAAAAAGATGTGCTTGGCCCAGCCCTGGCTTGTAGGACAGACAGACCTCATGCTGGAAACACTGGTCCACCCCCAGTGGCAGTAATGAGTACGGGCGCTCACAGCCTGTACACCCGGCCCGCGCGCTCATCCCCCCACCGCTGGCCGATGCTCACTGGGAGGAGGATAAATGGCTCCACTGGCTGCCCTCGTTCCCAGAACCCGCTTCCTAGCAATGCCAGGGGCCATTCGTCACTCTGCCACAGAGCTCAGCTCTGCCAGACATCTCATTCCACTTTCCCTACTAAGGACATGGCTCAGAAGGACCAGCTCAAATCATGGTTTCCACGGATCCACGGACAGAGCACCGAACCGGGGCCGGAAGACGCAGGGTCTCGCTCGCTGTGTCACCCTGGGCCAGGTGAGTCTCTCTGAGCCTCTGGGTCTTCGTCTCTAAAGGAAGGAGCTGGACTGTGTTATCTACAATGTCCACTACCCCCTTTCAGCGGGTCCCAAATGAGGAAATGGCCCTTGCGGTCCTGCTAATGGCCAGAGCCTGACCACCACCCCTTCCAGAGTCATAAATGGACTGAAACGCTGTTCCTGGTCACGTAGAGCGAGGCGGTGCAGTGTGGGACGGAGCAGAGGCTGGAGACGTTACGAACTATCAGGGAAGCTCCTGGACTGGTTCTCTGTGTCCCGCTGAAATAAAGCCAGGTCTGGGGGAAGTCAGCATGTGGGACAGTGTGGCCTAAAGAGAATGAGCTGGAGGGCAGAGGAGGCTTCTAGCACTTGGTGACCCCCGATGGCGGCTCCCTGCCACCTTCGCAAAGGCTCAGCTCCATCAATGGGAGATGAGAACAAAGCCCAGCCTGCTCTTTTCCATGGAAACCTGCGCTTCCAGATGCTCCTTTCCTGCTGAATATTTCCTGAGGAAAAGAAGTAGGAGAAAGGTTCAGAGGATGGGAGTGGGGGGCCTGCAGATATAAAAAATAGGAACAGCTGGTTTCAGAGGCTCCCAGAAGGAGAAAAGCAGCTTTTGTTCTCCGTCTCTTCCCTCATGCTCCCGGGTTTAAATGAAAGCAGCTGAGCAATTGACCAGCCGTGTCTCTTTAAAAGGACAGCCCAAAAGGTGCTTTCAAGCCCCTGCCTAGGTGTGTCTCCACCGTCCTGACACGGAATGAAAAATGCAATTCTATTTATTTCATTGCTTTTGGAATCTGACTAGGGACTCAGTTTTGTTCTAGTAAATTGCTACTTGCAAGAGCCTCAGGTGCCAGTGCAATTCCTGGAAATGAGGGATAAGACTGCGCACAGAAGACTCAAAAATAACCAGGCACTCCGACAGGGTGAGGAAGAAAATCATTCTGATCTGGAATGTGATTCCCAGCCTCTGGCTGAGCAGTGCGATCCAAGACTCTGAACTCTGTCTTGGCTGCAGGAGGGAGGCCATGGAGGGGACCGGGGTTCTTGAACCTATACCATGGAAGGGCTGCTGTGTAGACGTTTGAGGCCGAGCTGGTACAAAAATAAATAAGTATTGAACTGCATACTATCCAGTGATTCCACTCCTGGGCATATACCCGGAGAAAACCATAATTCGAAAGGATACATGCACCCCAATATTAATCGCAGCACTGCTTATGATAGCCAAGACATAGAAGCAACCTAAATGTCCACCAACAGATGAATAAAGAAAATGTGGTACATGTATACAAAGGAATATTATTCAGCCATAAAAAAGAATGAAATAATGCCATTTGCAGCAACATGGATGGGCCGAGAGATTATCATACTAAGTGAAGTAAGTCAGACAGAGAAAAACAAATACCGTATGCAATCACTAATATGTGGAATCTCATTTAAAATGATACAAAACAACTTATTCACAAAATAGAAACAGATCCAAAGATTTCAAAACCAAACTTATGATTACCATAGGGGAAACGTTGCGGGGAGAGATGGATTGGAAGTTTGGGATTGCCGTATACACACTACTAGATACAAAATCGATGGGTAACAAGGACCTACGCTATAGCACAGGGAAATCTATTCAATACTCTGTGATAGCCTCTATGGGGAAAGAATTTGAAAAAGAATGGATCTATATGCATGGGTATGGCTGAGTCACATAGCTGGACACCTGAAGCTAACACAGCATTGTGAGTCAATTATACGCCAATAAAATTTATTTTAAAACACACACACAAAGTCGTGGTCAAATAAATATGGAGAGTCCCCAGAAGCAACGTGTGGCTGCATTGCTAAACGTGGGTCCCCAACCTGGGGGATCTGGCTGTGCCCACACAGCGACCCTCTTGCCATTCCAGGAGAACACATCCTGTTCCCCGCCGCCCAGGAAGGATGCTCCCGGACCCCTCAGCCAGGAGACCCCACCCCGTCTCTTCTGACACTGCCTATCTCCTTCCTCACCCCGGGCCGTATAAATACTTCACCGTGAGGATTAGGAGACCGTTCAAAGTCTTGTAAGGGCAGGATGTAGGGGCCAGGAAGAGAGGAGAGGGGGAGGTCTCCAGCAGCTGCTAAGTCAAGCCTTCCTGGGACCATCTTCCTCGACCCCTCCCCACTAAGGTGTGTCTGCCCCTCTCCTCCCCCACCTCAGCCAACGCCCCTCCCTGCAGAAATCATCAAATCTCAGGGGCGGTCTTGCAAATTTGGCAGCCTCAGAGCTCGCAAGTTGGTAGTTTTTTATATCACCAGGCAATGAGTTCTCCCTGGAGGAAGCAAGGAGGTCTCAGGTGACTTCAGCGTTTCTTTAGCCCTTAATATCCCCAGCTACGGTCCCACATTTCCAGCCGCAGGGCAGCACACACACCCCGGCCCCCAACCCTGCGCCGCTGCATACAGACAGGCAAAGAAGCACTGACCCGAGGATTAGGTGGGCTACACTTTCATAATCCAAGGAAAGGAGAAAAGACCTCTTTCTTCCGCATTCTTCGCTTAGACATCAGGCTTGCATCATTAGCTCCTCCTTCATATCCAGCAAGAGAATATTTGACCCCATGAGGTCAAACTATGTTTGGTGCTCCTTCAAATCAGCAAAGGGTGGTAACATATGCTAAAATATGTTGGATCATCTCACGTTTCCCTAGGGTCTCCTCCTTTGCAATGTCATCTGTCCCTTAAATGCCTGTCCTTGGTCCTAAGGGTCATTCTCTTGCCAAACCTGAACGCAGGCCCCATTTTATCTTTCACTTAATGACCTGAGGCATATCTTGTGCTTTTATTTATGGTTTTGTACTGAAGTGAGCCTGCTCCGTTCTGATGGCTTTCTTGAGCGATTAACAACTTACAGTGGTCTCCCAAAGTCCCCTAGGCTTCCCTCTCTATCTAAGGTCCCCTTACTGGGACCCCTACGACTCCCTGTGTAACTATCGTACTCCATCCCCATCGAAAGCACCAAGAGCCTGGGTGGCACATGGGTGTGGGTGAGGGTGTGGGACACAACGGAGACATCAAGCGCCCACCTGGACCAATGTCATGGGGTACGAGACAGAGAGAGAGAGAGAGAGAACTTGTCTGGAGAGTGAGAGAACAAGTCCAGCAGTGTCTGGAGGTCTGGAAGGGACCACACACAGATGTTCTCCAGGACAGGCAGAGGACCTTTGGAGGAAGACAAGGCAGGGGTACTGCTCTCATCACCTGGGGTACTGCCAGGTACCCCGGTTCTGAAACACTTTTGTCATGAGCATCTCAGAGAGGTACCTCAGCCCAGCCTCTGTTCAGACCGCCTCACCTCCTCTCTGCCCAGCCATACACCTCGGCAGGAAATCTGTCTCCTCTAGATCCCCAGATCCAGGCTTCCGCCACCCAGGGCAGCCTTCCTGGGAGTATGGGCGGTGGGGCTGCCTCAGCTGTCCATGTTTGGACTCCCTGTCCCCCCACCAGCAGAAGCCTCACCTACAACTTGATTGAAGGTGTTTTTTTTTTTTTCTTTTGTCTTTTTGCCTTATCTAGGGCCGCACCTGGGGCATATGGAAGTTCCCAGGCTAGGGGTCTAACAGGAGCTGTAGCTGCCGGCCTTCGCCACAGCCACAGCAACACGGGATCCGAGCCGCATCTGCGACCTACACCACAGCTTACAGCAATGCCGGATCCTTAACCCACTAAACAAGGCCAGGGATCGAACCTGCAACTTCACGGTTCTTAGTCGGATTCGTTAACCACTGGGCAACGACGGGAACTCCAGCACCCAGTTACTTTTAAAATTAATTTACTCAATTAAATTTATTCTAAATTTAGTCCCAACCATGCACAAAACTTTTCTATTTTCTTTCTTTTTTATTGTTTGCACTTTTCAGGGCCAAACCTGGAGGTTCCCAGGCTAGGGGTCCAATTAGGGCTACAGCTGCTGGCCTACACCACAGCCACCGCAACATTAGCTCTGAGACCCCGTCTGTGACCTACACCACATCTCACAGGAATGCCAAACCCTTAACCCACTGAGCAAGGCCGGGGACCGAACCCACAACCTCATGGTTCCTAGTCGGATTCGTTTCCACTGAGCCAAGAGGGGAACTCCCAAAATTCTTTTCTCAGTGTCCACTTACCACGCACCTTGCATCACTTTCTGCATCCATATTAATCTGTCCCTTATTTTTCCATCCAGAGCAACAAGCTACAAGATAGGCTTTCTTTCTTTTCCCTTAATAAAATGCAATTCCCCTCTTCATTCCTTCTTTACAGAAAACATACATCCTACTTTTCTAAAGCAACCATGGGCTGTTTTTTTATTTCTAAAAACATGTGTTTTTCTTATAGAGAACACCTCAGGGTGGCACCTAACATATTGATTAATATTTCTAAATACCTCTAGTTTGCTTAGTAAATGATGTCTCAGTGTCTCGTTTGACATCTATTAAACCTAGGTACAATAAATTATTGTACTTAATGTGGATAACTCTAAAGACATGTCTGTATTAATTAGATCAACACACTTTAGCTTTAATGCTAGATATTAATTTAATACCAAATATTTCCCAGTTCAAAATTAATTCTGGCTGGTTACCTTCTATATTTTCGAGAGCTTCTACAAGTGCTTTTTTTTTCTTTTTAGGCCCACACCCGCAGCATATGGAGGTTCCCAGGCTAGGGGTCGAATCGGAGCTATAGCTGCCGGCCTACACCACAGCAACACCAAATCCGAGCCGCGTCTGCGACATACCAGATCCTTAACCCACTGAGCAAGGCCAGGGATCGAACTCGCAACCTCATGGTTCCTAGTGAGATTCGTTAACCGCTGCGCCACAACGGGAACTCCAAGTGCTTAATTTTTAAGTCAACTAGTTAGAGCTCACTGACAAATTTTAATACCATCCAAAGGTGAGGAAATATACATAATACACACAGACACAGGCATAAATCTCACAGCTTCATTTTCTAAACTTAATCACAATTCAGGTATTACAATATAAGACTCACTGGTTTATAAATGTCTTCTCTACTTGTTTCAGTCCCAGGAATTAGAGACGATCTAGATAAGTGATCCCGAGAGCCCAGGTCTCAAGGCGCAGTAGGGTGAGAAAATCAAGTTCTCCTGCAAGGACTTATTTCCTCTAGGTCAGAATTCTGAAAAGACGTTGGCTCAAACTTGCTTTTTTTTTTTTTTTTAAACTGTATATGCGAAAAGAACCAGCTTGGGAACTTTCAAAAGAGTCTCACCCAAACTAATTTTCTCTAGAGTCTGAAGAATATTGTGGCCCTACGGTGTTAAACTATTTTTTTCCTAGTCTTAGCCTCTTTCCCGTCAGACAGAATTGACCCAAGAGGGCTCTGCGGCGGAACCGAACCAGAATTTCCCAGTTCATAAGGCATAACGGCCATCGCAAAGGACAACACAGAACATAAAGTACAACTCACACAGGTGTGGCCGTCTTACTCACACACTCCCTGTACGGCAGGGCTGCGGTCTCTCAGAAAACCTTCAGACACAGGACCTTCCCGTCTGAACACTAATAAATTAAACACTGGCAACAGAAATACTAATTTCTGCATCCATATTAATCTGTCTTCGAAGGTTTCAAAGGGAGAAAAAGAGGCCAGCTTGGGAGAAGAAGGGGAAAAGCTCAACAAAATCTCTTGTCTGTTACCTGGTCGGGGCACTCTGGCTAGTCGTCTGCGACAGGACGAGACCAGGGACAAAAGGGCCCCAGCTGTGGCCACCGCGTCTGGTCCATCAGTGGGGGAGCTGGTCCTTGAGCCTCCCGAGGGCTGGGGTGTCAGCCCTGGCAAATGAACGGCTATGCCACCAGAGCTGGGAAGGCTGAAAAGATTTTTTGTTTTCCAAGCTAACTTTCTCTAACAACTGCACATGCCCTAAAAGAGCCCGTTTTGACTATTTTTAGAGCAAAAATTTTCTTTCGATACTAATTAAGTAGACACTCGCAAGGATCAGTTCTGCATGTACATAAATCCGGGTGGGGTGTTCACTGGAGGCTGATTTTCTGGCACTCATCATTTTTCGGTTTGGGACTCCATTTCCCATTCTCAAGTTGAATTTTTCAGGGGTAAAGTTTGCTCAAGACATTGTGTGGCGGGCCACTGTGCTGCTTGAGAGCTTAATTCCTCTAGGTTTTAGCCCAGAGTTGCTTCAGCTCTCTCTTAGGCATCTCGGGTCTCCCAGTGGCATCTAGGACGCCACGGGTGTTCAGATTCCTGAAAAGCCAGTTCTTATTCGAGTGGAGCAAGTTTTCATTAATAAGTGGGTTTCCCTGTGGGACCATTGCACTGCTGAGGACCTGGCCTCCACCACCCCCACCCCCACCCCCCGTTAAATTTCTCAGTCACCTGAGAAAACTGTAACCTGGCTGGGAGGAGTCTTGTCCCTTTTCTTCAGAGCAAAGGCTCTCATGTAACACCTTCGCCTTTATCCCGACAAATCCCATTAATGCAGCCGAATTGAGGAAAAGTGTCAGATCAGCCTCTTAACTAAACACTCAGCCCAGACCCCTCTGTCTCTTCCAACTAAGCAGCCCGAGGTATCTTTAGTCATCGCTTATATAGCTCTAAGTTGACCAGTTGCCTTCAATCTTCCCCAGAGGACTGCCTGACGCAATTTCAGAAATGTGCCCCATAGTGGCTTTGTTTTTCCTTCAGCTCGCAAAACCGAGGCCTGGGCTAGAACCTCTGTCAAAAACTTTTCTAGGCTACCATCAGATGGAATTCAATCCTCGCGCGCAAAACTGAAAGCAAAACCGAATCCTTGCCAGCCAAGAGGAAGCCACAGAATTACGAATGGGATCTCCACAGACGAAAAGCCCCGTAAATTTGGTTCCCAGGGCCCAGGGGGCCACCGGGCCCAGGCCCTCAGTCCAAGCGGCGCCTTGCACACGGGCTCTCCCAAAATGAAAACCTCCAAACAGGAACCCAAGTTTCCCCAGACACACAGCGTCCATGGGGCCTCAGAGGTCCCGCCGGGGGACTTACCCAGATGCTGGCAGAGGAGTCGCGACGTCCCAGACGATCCTTTCTCTCCCTCCCAAAAAGGGATTCTTGAAGTGGAAAGTTCGGGTCGTCGGGACCAGAGGGAAAGGAATGAGCTCCCCCCCAAGGCCAGTGGAGCCTCAGCAGCTGCTGGGGTGGTCCTTGCCTCCCGACCAGTTCTCCAGCCCAGGGTTCCAACTTCTGAGTCGGCCAGTCGGGTCTTCGCGGGGGCCCAGGACCGAGGCAGCAAAGTCTCAGCCATCTGGTCTCCAAGTGTCCTCCGACCTCCGCTCACCCGAAGGGACGCTGACGTATAGAGAGAAACCTCGGAGCGTCCTGGCGGGGCCACCCGCCCACAGGCAGTTCCCAGATGGGCCTGCAAAATTTGTTGCCACACAAAATAGCAACAAAGCTGTCTTTTCCTCCTTCACGCAAAACTCTGTCTCTGCGTTTCAGCGACGGAGGACAGAGGCCGCGCTTCGGCGGCAACACTTGTCTTCTGGGAACTTCTTAAACAACGCTAACGACGGGATCAAAAGAGGGGCTGAGCCCCGCCTGGACAGAAGCACAAAGAGCTCACGCGCTCCCCATCTTCAGGGTCAAGATGACCCCAACTACACATGTGCAGAGAGACGACCCCGCGTCACAAAGGGAGAAGGTGCCAGGCCGGTGAGTCTGAGCAACCTGCCCGCCGCGCTTGGCTGTGGACTCCATCTTGGCCCAAAGATGCCCGCGCAGATCACGGGCGCTCAGGTCTGGTCAGGTGGGAAAGATAACGCAAGATAATTGGCCAAAGGAAGACAAAGATCCAGAACTGCCCTGCATAAGTGAATGGAACCGCCCCTTTGGCGTGGTCCTCCTTGAGCAGGACACCGTCCTCCCAGCTTCTCCTTTGGGTATTTACTGCTGCTTTGCTTCTGCCTGAGCTAAATGGGCATGTTGTACCGTGCTTCTCACAATAAACATTATACCTGTCTTTAGAGCCTTTGCCTCCTTGAAACATTTCTTGGTTTTTTTCTTTTCCTTTTTTTCAGGCCACATATGGAAGTTCCCAAACGAGAGGTCAAATCCGAGCTACAGCCGCCAGCCTACACCACAGCCACAGCAACACGGACTCTGAGCCGCCAGCCTACACCACAGCTCACAGCAACGCCGGATCCTTAGCCCACTGAGGGAGGCCAGGGACCGAACCCGCATCCTCATAGATACTAGTCAGGTTCACTTCCGCTGAACCGTGATGGGAACTCCCCATTCCAGCTTCCAATGGGGGTGAGAATCAGGGCAATCCTACTTCTAGACTCTAGCTGGTTCAGTGGCTAGGATTCCTGGTTTTCACCCAGGGTGCCCAGGTTCAATTCCAGAGCAGAGAATTAAGAGCTTGCTTCAAGCCATCACTTACTGCTTGAAATCACGAGGATTAAATTGAGTCAATAAATGTAATGGGCTTAGAACAGTGCCTGGCCCGGGGGGTTGGGGGTTGGGTGTAAGCACTCGCTGTGATAACACAGGTGTCCAAAATATCCCTGGGAGAGCACTTCGGTGGACCTGTCTTTATTGGGTGAGCCTTGACTCTGTCTAAACTAAAGGTTCCAAGAGAGATGGTGTGGGGCTGCCGCGGGCCCCGTGCTTGGCCCAGCCGTGCTTCCTGCTCCCAGGAAGAGCCCAAAGCCAAACCGCCTATCCTCCTATTTATCTGGAGAACTGGAGTGAGCATGTGTCATTGTTTGTTTTGCAGTCAAGTAGAGTCAGAGAGGAGAATACTCATATATTTATTCTGAAATAGGAACAGACTTCATCGAAGAGTCCACCAGAGCCAGTAAAAAAGAGCAATGTGTTTGGTGTTTGGAAGAAGAGAAGAAAGGAAGCCAGAGATTAAGTGCAAGCAAGAGGCGTCTTAATGTTCCTGGTAACTGATTTATAAATTCCGTGGAAGGCTCTGCACATTTGATTCTTTGCTGTGAATGCAGCCTCTCCATTTTTTTTTTATTTTATAGTCTTGGCGGGAAATGGCCTTTTTTCGGAGCCGCCACTTAAAGCACTTAACTGGGCCGCGGGGCAGCTTGGGAGGAGGCGGTGAGCAGGGTCTGGGTAGGCCCCTTGGGAAGAGTTATGCAGAGGGGGCATCTCTCAGCCTCGCCCCCCACCTCCTGCCCTCCCTTTCTCTCCCCCTCACCTCTGCGCTCTGACCCCACCTAGGGCGACCTGGAAGCCGCCCCTGCCCACGAACAGCAGTCCTCGGTTTCTGGGGGGGGGGGGTCCCTGAATAACCAGAATAGGGTTCCCTTTGGGGAACACAGTCCTTCAGACTGATTCTGTTACTGTTTAAAGCAAGATAAACCCAAACAAATGACAAATTTTGGAGAGCTTTTTCATCTATTTCTTTTTTAATTATATTTTATTGACATATAGTTGATATACTTATGTTGTATTAGTTTCTGTTTACAGCAAAGTGAATCATATAAATACATCCATTTTTTCCCATAGAGGTCATTACAAGCTCCAGAGCAGGTTTTCCTGTGCTCTACAATAGGTTCTCGTTAATTGTCTATTTTGTGCAGTAGTGTGTATATGTTATTCCCACCTAAATGTATTTCTTTCTGTTGCTCTTTTGGCCCAATTGATGGTAAATGAGTATTTTTCCATAAGCCTTTCCTTCAAGCTGAGCCTCCCAAAGCATCTTCTCCACTGAGTAGAGTGTAGGTGGTTAACTTTGAGGACGGGCAGACCTGCCTCCAACACTTACTAACAGGTACAAACTTCTCTGAGACTCAGTTTCCTCATATGTAAAATGGACATAAGATTAATATCTGCCTTGGAAAGTGATTATTCAATAACCTCTAAGAGGAAGACAAGGTCAGCTCAATGTGGCTGTTACTCTAACAGATAACCTGGCTGGGGCCAGGCAGGGCCCCTCAGCCCCCACCCCGGCCACGACCTGGGCCTCAGATCTGCAGCTCTGCGTTGTTTAAGGTCAGGGCGACAAGCGTCCCTGGAGCCACCAGTTTCTGATGGAAACTGTGTCTGCAGCTGTTCCTAGTCTGAGCATGAAGAGGCCTGATTTTCCCACTTGACTGCCAGTCGGTGGTGCAGGAAGCACAGAAATATGTGTCCAAAAGACCCAAGTTCTTAGTAAAAACAAAAACAGATAAAATAAGAGTAAGAACCAGCCTTAGCAACTCAGCTTTACTTACTCTTAACTTTTTCTCCTCTCTCACTCTCTCCTATTCTCATTCTCATTCTAAAAGGGTCCATGTTGGGAGTTCCCACTGTGGTGCAGTGGGTTAAGGATCCAGCATTATCTCTGCAACATCTTGGGCGGCTGCCGAGGCATGGGTTTGATCCCAGGCCAGGGAAATTCCACATGACATGGGTAAGGCAAAAAAAAAAAAAAAAATAGATAAAAAGTCAGTGTTGTGACAATTGAAGCAGATAATGGCCATACAGGGGCTTGATCACCCATAAAGCACGTTACAAATGTTCCCTTTTATGGAGGAGTCCCTGGGGAGTTGCAAGCAGAGGGGAAGCCTGGCTCCCTCCTGGCCAGAATCACAAAGCCCTCTCATCCGCTGGACTCCATCCTTTTTGAAGAGAAGACTCAGGCTTCGGGAGGTTAGAGCCGAATCCCAGTCACCACAGGGATTTGGATGGTCAGCTGGGCTCATCCTGTCCTTTCAGACTTGAAAATTGGCCCCAACACAGAATCCCTGAGCTCTAATTGTCTTTTTGGGCCACATCTTAGGCATATGGAAGACACCAGGCTAGGAGTCAAGTTGGAGCTGCAGCTGCCAGCCTATGCCACAGCCACAGCCACTCTAGCTTGCAACCACACCAGATCCTTAACCCACTGCAGGGCCAGGGATCAAACCTGAATCCTCAGGGATACTAGTTAGGTTCTTAACTCACTGAGCCACAATGGAAACTCCTCTCCCGGTCACTTTCAACTGGACACAGTACCTTCAAACTCAGGCTGTAACAGCCAGCAATCAATAGAGCTGTTCGAAGTGTTTGGTGAATATTAGACCATTGGCTTCTCACAACTCCCTATGAAGTAAGAATTATTATTATCCCCATTTTACAGATGATGAAACTGCAGCACAGGGGGTTAAGGGACTTGTCCGAGAACACAGAGCTCAGACTCTAACTGAGGCAGTTATGCCCCAGAGCCCCAGCTTCTAACCTCTAGTGTTTCTCCATCTTGTTCTCGTTTCAGCTCCTGTGCCTGCCTCCCGTCCTTCCACTGGATCCAGGATCCAGTGCTGCCGCAAGCTGTGCTGTAGGTCACAGACACAGCTCAGATCCTGCGTTGCTGTGGCTGTGGTGAAAGCCGGCAGCTGTAGCGCCAATTGGACCCCTAGCCTGGGAACCTCCATATGCAGTGGGTGCAGCCCTAAAGCAAAAAAAAAAAAAAAAATTTAAATGCAATTACTGGTGTTCCATGGTGGTGCAATGGGTTAAGGAGCCGGCATTGTCACTGCAGTGGCCCGGGTCACTGCTGTGGTGTGGGTTCGATCCCTGGTCTGGGGAACTTGTGCGTGCTGTGGGAACAGCCAAAAGGGAAAAGAAAAATACAAACAACCCAGAAATTCCACTTCTGGGTATATACCTGAGTATGGAAAAAAACAAACACGTCTCCTATATCTGTGAGTTTCTCCTTTTCCCTCACGCAACTACCACACTCATAGCATTTCTGACCCAAGAAGCGGGGGCCTTTTCTCTCTGCAGTACCATCTGGGGTCCTACAACTCAATTAGATACTGACACTAATAGCGCAGACCCCACAGGTCAAGGATTCAGCCCCAGGAGACTGTCCCCCACTTCAGATACCAGTCACAGGGAGTAGGTCCCCCCGTCACCCATACCTTCTGACCAACTTGGCTACAAATTAGAGGTTCCCTTGACACCACCCCACCTTGCATTCAAGACTAGGGGAACACATTTACTAGTTTATAACAAATGATATGATAGAGGATATGGATGAAGATAAACATTAGGTGAGGTCTGGAAGATTCTGGATCACATGCATTTCTATCCCCATGGAGGTGAGGTGCTCCACCCTCCTGTTCACCAACCCAGAAGGTCTCTGAACCCAATCCCAATACTATTGGGATTTTTTTTTTTTGCTTTTTAGGGCAGCACCCAAGGCATATGGAGGTTCCCAGACTAGGGGGTGAATGAGAACTACAGTTGCTGGCCTACACCACAGCCACAGCAATGCAGGATCCAAGCCGAGTCTGTGACCTACACCACAGCTCACAGCAACGCCAGATCCTTAACCTGCTGAGCAAGACCAAGGATCGAACCCGCCACCTCATGGTTACTAATCAGATTCATTTCCGCTGCATCACAACGGGAACTCCCTACTACTGGGAATTTTATGGAGCTTCATTCATCACACAGGTATCACCAACGATGATCTCTGTTTCCAGCCCTTCCCCTCTCTGGAGAATGGGAGGGTAGAGCCGAAAATTTTAAGCTTCTAATCATGGCTCACTCTTTCTGGTGACCAGCCCCTGTCCAGGAACCTGACAAGTGTCATCTCAATAGAACAAAAGACACTGCTGTCGTTTAGGAAGTTCCCAGGGTTTTTGGAGCTCAGGAACCGGGCTCGAAGACCAAGTATTAGAACAAAAATTTCTCCCAGTGTTCTTATCACTTAAGAAATTTCAAGAATTTTAGGAGCTGTGTACCAGGGAGCAGGACAGAGACCAATACACATTTTCTGTATTTCAGGATACCCAAAAGAATTGGAAGCAGAGACTCGAAGAGGTATTCCTACCCCAATGTTTACAGCAGCATTATTTGCAACAGCCAAAAGAGAGAAGGAACCCAAGTGTCCATCAACAGATGAATGGATGAATGAAGCATGGTATATGCATACAATAGAATGCTACTCAGTCTTAAAAGAAGGAAATGCTGACATGCTACAGTGTGATGCTAAATAAGTCAGACACAAAAGGACAAACACTGTATGATTCTGAAACTGACAGCATTAACAGCCTGAACCTAGCCAGAACACAGATTGGGACTTGAACCCACGTGCCCGGACTCGAACCCAGCCTAAACCCAGATTGGGACTTGAACCCACGGTTTTAAATTAGAATCACTCACCCTGTGCCTGGACTCACTGAGGTTCAGGTTCTTTATGTCTCCACGCAGAAGGAATTCAGCGAGAGACAAAGTGGTAGGCAAGAAACAGATTAATTAGGATAGGACGCTTGTGAGAGATGCAAGCGGGTAGGGAAGGAACCTCTGCTCCGAGGACCCGGTGGGCTACAGTTTTATCATCCAAGGGGCGTGGGGGTTGAGAAAGTCTGCCTCTTCCTTTCTGGGAGTAGTAGCTCCTCCTTAGTATCCGGTAAGGTGTGTATTCAAATCCGCAGAAGGTTTGGTCCTCGAACTCTTGCCCTTGTTCTGAATTTGAATGCCAGCCTCATCCCACCGCCCAGCGCCCAGCGACTTGAGGCAATTCTCTCCCCTCCGCTAGTCTGGCAAGCCTGCCTTGTGCTGATGGCTTTCTTGAGCAATTTATTAACTTACAGGCATCTCCCAATGTCCCCTAAGTTTCCCTTTTTAAATATGGTCCTTTATCGGGACTTCTACGACCCCCTGTGCCTACACCATCCCTATCAATTCCACTTACATATAAGAGGTTCCTAGAAGAGTCCAATCCACAGAGACAGAGAGTAGAAGTGTGGTTGTTGGGCGGACAGGGAGTTGCTGTTTAATGGGTGGAGCTTCCATTTTACAAGATGCAGAGTTCTGGGGATGGGCTGCTCGACCATGTGAATGAATTTGACACCACTGACCGGGACACTTAAAAATGGCTACCAGGGTACATTTTAGCTTATGTATATTTTACCACAATTTTTTAAGATGTCATTGTCGTCCCTGCCCCTGGGGCTTGCCCCCTGGCAACTAAGCCAGCTACAGCCTTTGGTTAGCCTTCTACCCCGGGACCCCCCCTCCCCCACTCAGGAAACTTCTTCTCACTTCGGATTATGCAGGGCATCCAGCCCCACCCCCATCTGGATCCTGACCTTGGCCTTCAATCCCAAATTCAAAAAGTAGGCTCTGTGGGTGTCCTCTGCTAACACAACGCCCTGAAGAGCCCTTGAGATCTCACTCTTCTCCTCCCGGACCCATCTTTCTAAAGGGAAGACCCAGGATTTATTTTCCCGCTGATATTGACCGGGCCGAGCCCCATTTTACAGCCCTGAGGGGCCATCTCTCCTGGACCACCCAATCGGGGGCTCTGCTCCCAGCATCAGGTCAGACCCTGGAAACTCACACATCCATTGCGCCCCAGACTCTGTGAGTGGGGGTCAGAGCATCGAGTCCTCACCCTGACTTTGGGGCCTTGATTAGCTTTCCCCACCTCCTCTCTTCCTGTATCCACTCAAACCTCCTTACAGCAGGGATAACAGGTCACGGCTGGGAGCATTTCCTGCAAACCAGGCACTGCTCTGGCTCCTTACCTGAACCAGCACCTTGAACCTTCACTGTACCCCAGTGTGGGACCTCAAGGCCCCTCCAAAGGGAATGAACGCAAAGCCTCTGGCCAAGACAACAATTATCAGACCATTATTGAAACTGTCAGCGCTAATGGCCTGAACCCAGCCAAAACCCAGATTGGGACTAGAACCCACCTGTCAGGACTCGAACTCAGCCAAACCCCAGCCTGGGACTTGAACCCACAGTTTTTATTTATTTTTAAAATGTATTTATTTATTTTGTCTTTTTAGGGCCGTATCCGCTGCATATGGAGGTTCCCAGGCTAGCAGTCCAATCAGAGCTGTACCGCCAGCCTACACCACAGCCACAGCAACGCCAGATCTGAGCCTCATCTGTGACCTACACCACAGCTCCCGGCAATACCGGATCCCTAACCCACTGAGAGAGGTCAGGAATCGAACCCACAACCTCAGGGTGCCTAGTCGGATTCGTTTCCTCTGCGCCATGACGGGAACTCCTGAACACCAGCTTCAAAGAAAGAACACAAGCTTGCATCTACCCTGATCCTTATCTGTGGCCTTCTTTTCTACTCCCAAACTATAAAACCACCTCCTAATCTTCCCCAAGGGAGGGCACAGTCTTTAGAGCATTCGCCTGCTGTGGCCTCCTTTGCCTGGCAAAGCAATAGAGCCGTTTTTTTCCTCCTTCATTCAAAACCCTGTCTTTGCATTTCCATCATTTCTATTCAGCACCAGGGGACAGGAGTCTGGGCAACAACACTGCCTACCTGGCGGAACCCTCACCCGCCTCCTCCCCACTCCCCATGCTGTTCCTTCTGCCGAGATCGCCCTTCTTCACCCTCCCCACCCGGCTGGTTCCTCCACCCTCGCTGATGAAGCCTCCCCACCACTTCCTGCTGGGTTTGGCATCCCCGCACCCCGTGTATTCGGCACCTGCCCTGTGGACTGTGAACCCGGCCAGAGCGGGCACCTTGTCCTCTTACATCAGCTCTGCGCCCCCAGCCCCTGAGCCCGGACCCCGGGGAACAGGTGCTCGGTAACAGGCTAAAGAAGCAGCTGCTGAGTGCATGCTCTCGAAGGGGTCCGACTCTTTCCCGATCTGGAAGCCTCTCCCCTCCCCAAGACAAAGACTCCCACATCATTTGTGGGTATCAGTCGACAGTTTCAAAGGCTTAATCCTGCCACACTTACTGCAAACCCGTTACACACACGGAAATAAATAAGTTTCTTTTTTAGGGGGAAGAAGAAGGATTTTCACGGCATCATAAAAACAACGCTTTGCTTTTCATCTCACAGAGCCTGTCTGGGCTTAGTTATGCTTGGGAGCCCGAGAAAGACTCTGAGCTAACACTCACATGAAAAATGGCCATCTCCATGGCTGCCCGAGGCTCGTGGAAGAAGGAGAAATTTCTTTCTGTGTCTGTCTGTGTGTGTCCAGCGGTCATCGATCACCCCCCGGAATGGGGCCCGTGTGGGGAGGTGGGTGCACTGCCCATGGTCAATGGCAAAGAGATTTGGTGAAGGAAAGAACATGCAGGCATGGAGGCCTATAAACAAGGGAGAGGGACAGAAAAATAGCACATTTTCACCATTTTTAAGCCTATTATTTGGACCAAAAGAGCCCCAGTGCCCCTAAACTGAGCTAGTTTCGAGTATAGATTTGTTCTTTCCCAGGCCTATCAATAGCTGCCAACCTCAGATGGGGATTCTATTTGCACATGTGCCTTCATTCATTCATTCATGCATTCGTTCATTCTGTGCTGTATCTGTCCCCTCTCTGTCTTCTGGGCTCACGTAGGATGAACACCTTGGCCTTGCACTTAGTTGGGTCTTCGCGGATAATTTTGGCCAATGAGTCTGAGCAGAAATGATGAATGTCACTTTGAGGTTGGAGCATTCAATGGCCAGGGTGAGACCCTCCCAAAATTCCAGCAATACTGGAAACTGGTGGCTACTCTGCCAGCCTGGATTCAGAGTGAAGGGGCAGGGCCAGCACTGCTGGACAGCCATGATGAACACGTAGGATGAGCAAGAGAAACACTCCTGTTGCCACAGGCCACTAAGATCTGGGTTTCACCGTCATTCCCACAGTTCAGCCTGGCCCATCCAGACTGACACAACGCAGTCAACAGACCGTAGGCCAGAAGTCTTGCTTTAGTTCTGTGCCCTGCCGCTCACTGGTTAAGCAACTCTGGGCACATCTCTGAGCCTGAGTTTCCCCATCTGTAAAATGGGCATAATAGCAAAACCTGCCTCTCTGAGCATCTTCATAAAAAGCAAAAAACTTTTGCTGTCCCCCTTCTTCGCCTCTAGCCCTTCCCCTCCTTACCTTTTCTTGACTCTCTAGGACAAAAGTGGTCCACAGTCCTGGGTCATGAGACAAATGAGGAAAAGGAACTCTGGCCTCCTCTCAAGCGCCAGCCCCAAAGCATACACACTGGTACTCCATGCTTTCCCCTGGAGGAGCCTGTCACCAAGCCTAGCCTGGGGACTTGAGCTTGCCAAGGAGTGAGTCTTCTGGGAATTACCTTCAGAGGGTGGGGTTGGGGCTTGAGATCAAAGAGGGACAATGTAGGGGGGCTTCCAGGTGCTAGAAATGCTCCATATCTTGATCTGGGGGCTGGTTATACCTACACGCTGTGTATTAAGTTGTGTAACCCACCCCCATCCCAAATTCACATATTGAAGCCCTAACCCCCCAGTGTGATGCTATTTGGAGATGCAGCCTTTGGGAGACAATTAAGTTTAGGTGAGGCCGTAGGGGTGGGGCCCTCATAATGGGGTTATTGCCCTTATAAGAAGACACAGTCGGTCTCTCTCTGCCACGTAAGGACTCAGTGAGAAGATAGCCATCTCTAAGCTGGGAAGAGGTGCTCTCCAGCATCTGTGTAATAACACCCCCCACACACAGCTCAGATTTCAAGGCTGTGGTTTAAGTCAGCCAGTTGGTGGTATTTTGTTACATCAGCCCAACCTGACTAAGGCATTGTGTGGATTCCATGGAGCTCTACAATCATGGTTTGTGCCACTCTCTAGAAATGATACTGCAATTAAAAGTTTTCAGGGAGTGAGTGGCAGGAGAGTAATTCCTTCTGGGGGAAAAAAGTCTTCCTCAACCAACCTACAGAAAATCAGTGGCTCTCCCCCTCTGCTTTCTGACAGCCCTGCCCCAGCTTCGGCTCTGCCTCCCCTCCACCCTCAGCAGGGCTGCCCTCAGCCCCCACCGCGGAGTAACCTCCACCGCCCCCGGTTTGCAAACGCCCCAGCTCCCAGCTCAGCCCTCTCACCTCTTCTCAGTAAGAGCTCACCTGCTTGACCTGCACAGGTTCTGAACAGGAGGCCTTCTCAGCCCCAAGCCAGGAAGGCAGATGGTGTGTCTCGGCCCTTCCAACCTCCTTTCTAATTTGCCAGCCTGACACCTGCTCCTTGACCCCACTCCTTGGGAACAAAAGCACATTTTCTGCTGACCCAGATTCTGTGCCTTTGATGGTGAATAAGAAGTTGGACTTTACCCCCAGAGACTGAAGCTCTGCAAAAGGCTTGCTCAGATCCGATGAGAAAAAGAAAGCAGGTCAGCTCAGGGTCTGGGGCCTCTCTTTGTGGGAAGAGCACTGACCAGGGAGTCTGAAGGGAGAGGGGAAACTCAGCCAGTGAGAGCTGGAAGGGCCTGGGAGCTCACCTGGTCCAGAAGTTTCAAAGTATTTTTCTCTTTTGTTTTTCAAGCTTTATGGAGGTATAATTTACACACCATAAAATTCACCTTTCTAAGGGTACAATTCACTGACCATTAGTTTATTTACAGAGTTGTGCAGCCATTGCAAAAATCTCATTTTTTTCCTTTTTCTTTTCAGAGCCATGCCCGCGGCATGTGGAAGTTCCCAGGCTAGGGGTCCAACCAGAGCTGCAGCTGCCAGCCTGTGACACAACCATGTCAATGCTGGATCCAAAGTGTGTCTGTGACCTAAGCTGCAGCTTGTGGCAATGCCTGATCCTTAACCCACTGAGGAAAGCCAGGAATTGAACCTTCATCCTCACAGAGAAAACATCAGGTCTTTAACTTGCTGAGCCATAATAGGAAGCCCCCAAGTTCAAATCCTTGCTCTGCCATGCACTGGACTTTTGATTTTGACCAAGTTGCTCATATGCAAATTTCCTCATATGCAAAATATGCAAAATATTGATGGTAATGACAATCTCGCTGACTGATGTCAAGATCAAAAGAGAGAGCATTTTTTTTTTTGGTCTTTTCTAGGACCATACCCACGGCATGTGGAGGTTCCCAGGCTAGGGGTCTAATCGGAGCTACAGCCTATGTCACAGCCACAGCAACGCGGGATCCGAGCCGCGTCTGCAACCTGCACCACAGTTCACGGCAACGCCGGATCCTTAACTCACTGAGAGGCCAGGGATCGAACCCTCAACCTCATGGCTCCTAGTTGGATTCGTTAACCACTGAGCCATGACGGGAACTCCTCTGACAGCTTTCTTGAGCGATTAACAACTTACAGTGGTCTCCCAAATTCCCCTAGATTTCTCTATCTATGGTCCCCTACTGGGACTCCTACAACTACCAGTGTAATCATCCTACTCCATCCCTACCACTGTAAGGATTAAACAAATTAAATTTTTTTCTTTTGTTTTTTTAGGGGTGCACTCGGGGCATATGGAGTTACCCAGGCTAGGGGTCCAATTGGAGCTGTAGCCACCAGCCTACACCACAGCCACAGCAACGTGGGATCTGAGCTGCATCTGCAGCCTACACCACAGCTCACGGCAACGCCGGATCCTTAACCCACTGAGCGAGGCCAGGGATCGAACCTGCATCCTCATGGATGCTAGTCGGATTCGTTAATCACTGAGCCACGACAGGAACTCCACAAACTGACTTATTTGAAAGCACTTAGTACAGAGCTTGGCCCAGAGGAGGAGCTGAATAAATGCTACCTAAAGATTCCATTTTCAGAGTCCCATCGTGGCTCAAGGGCTAACGAACCCGACTAATATCCATGGGGACTTGGGTTTGATCCCTGGACTTGCTCAGTGGGTTAAGGATCTGGCATTGCCGTGAGCTGTGGTGTAGGTCACAGACAGCTCAGATTCCGCATGGCTGTGGCTGTGGTGTAGGCTGGCAGCTTCAGCTCCAATTCGACCCCTAGCCTGGGAACCTCCATATGCCGCAGGTGTGGCCCCAAATAGACCAAAAAAAAAAAAAAAGATTCCATTTTCCCCTTCCGGACTGCAGGCTCCATGAAAGCAGAGTCTGTGGCCGCTTTGCTGATCCTGGCATCCTAGTACCTGGCAAAGCCTGGCACATATAGGCACTCGAATAAAAGCACGTGAATGAAGGTGATCCCACAGCCCTCTGCCTTTGCTCAGAGAACAGATCACCTTGGGCTAAAACTGAACATTGAGTTCTCAGCCCCAAGAAAGCCAAGACCAGCTGTGATGCTCAAAACACATCTGAGGGGTAAAGTTCAAGGCCGGACCCAACCCTGATCATTCAGGGGTTGACTGAACGAACAGGCTTGGGGTCAGATATGGGGCGTTTGGTGAGTGTCCTTTAGCAAGTTATTCTCCCTGCATCCCAGTTTCTCACTCCATGGTGTTATCTGAGGGATTAAATGAGCCTGCAGATGTAAAACCATTAACACAATGCCGGGCACAAAGTGATCACTCAGCAGATGGCTAGTTCTGATCATTAGGGTCATTAAGAATCATCAAGGGAGTTCTCCTGTGGCACAGTGGGTTAAGGATCTTGCATTGTCCCTGCAGCAGCTCAGGTCGCTGCTGCGGCACAGGTCCTATCCCTGGCCCAGAACTTTCACATGCCACGGGTGCCGCCAAAAAAAGAAAAAAAGGAATCATCAAAAACGGGTGCTCAGGACAGTTTACATCCCATTAAGCCATTAGGAGCATTGGCCTCTGTCTCCATTACCGCGGGAGCACAAGACTGCCTTCCTGCCCTTTATGCAAAAAAGACAAAGGCACGTATCATATAGGCTAGAGCAAAAAGCTCTGTAGAAGACAGGGAAGGTGAAAGCAACTTCATTTTCATTCATCTTCCCTGGGCTCTTTCATCTGACACTGGCAACAGGGCTTTAAGCATTTGATATTGGCTTGTCCTGATTCATTACCCGGCCTCTCCCAGTACACCCACCTCTGCCGGCTGACTGGCAAAGCTTGGCTCCAGATGGACCCGATCAGAACTTCAGGGCCCAACGCCGCCTGGCAGGCACCTGCGTTGCCTCTCTGCCGCTGCGTGCCCTGCCTTGCTGATGGGTTTCCTCCCCTGATTTGCTTTTTCTTCCCCGCCTCCCCAAGAAACACCTCCAGCCCTCTACTCTCCTGTGGCAAGGACCGCCGGGTAATGGCTTTTAAAACACCAAACTGCATCAAGTAGAAGGGCTGCTGCGAGTCCCATCTTCAGCGAGGAATTTTCCCCTGTTTGGTTTGGACGTCCAGTGGAGCATTAGACAGCAGTTTAATCATTATTACCGGTGCTACACTGCGACTCTCAGGAGAAGCACTAAACTGGAATGAAAAGGAACTGACATAATTAGTCTGACACAGTTCAATAGGGAACTATTACACCAAAGGTAATGAGCTCCAATGATATGTTAATGTTATTGTAAGAAATTACGCCTGTGCAACAAAGTGGCTTTCAGTTGGGTGGGGGCGTGGTGGGGGGGGTGATTTTCCCAGGCAATAGGCTAATGGACAAAGAATGGAGAAGGCTCATAAAAGTCCCCTTCCTTTCTCCCTGGCTTTTCTGTGGTCAATAGGGACAGAGGATCTATTATGGACTCTGCAGGATGCGGCAGGGGCCACATAGGCGGTTCTGCTGCTGCTGCGGCTGCTGCTGTTGATATGCACAAGTGGCTGGATATTTGTTCAACTAGGAAAATAAAAAGCTCAAGAAAATTACTCTGAGCACTAAAAATCGATGGTGGGATAATGTAAGAACGTCACTTACAGTTGTTCAACACTGCACGGTTTGCAACGTATAGTCTTGGCCCTTATGAGAAGCCAAGGGTACAGCCAAAAGGCGAGAACTCTGCCATTTGCTAAATCACAGCCCTCATCGAGTAACTTAACATCTGTGGGTCTCAGTTTCCTAGCCTCCAACGTGAAAACAAGGATGCCCACCTTCCAAGTTCCCTGGTGGCCTAGTGGTGAAGGATCCAGCATTGTCACCGCTGTGGCTCAGGTTTGATCCCTGGTCCGGGAAATTCCACATGCCATGGGCACAGCACCTCCCCCCCCCAAAAAAAGGATACCTACCTTCAAAGTTGAAATACTGGAGTTCCTGTTGCGGTTCAGTGTGTTAAGAACCCGACTAGTTTCCATGAGGGCGAGGGTTCAATCCCTGGCCTTGTTCAGTGGGTTAAGGATCTGGCATTGCCATAGGTGCAGTGTAGGTTGCAGAAGCAGTTCAGATCCTGCGTTGTTGTGGCTGCAATGTAGGCCATCAGCTGCTCCAAGTCAACCCCTATCCTGGGGACTTCCATATGCCGCAGGTATGGCCCTAAAAAGAAAAAAAAAACTGTTGAAACCCTGCTCATGAAGCTCCCATTATACAGCAGGTACATGATAAAATGCTGTTAATACTGTGCCCATGAATTGTCTGTATATTTGGGCAAGGTTTACAAAGCCCAACTCTTTGGGTATAAAATATTCACTAGAAATTATTGATTAACATTCGGCCTCAGAAGAGGGAATGTGAATAGCATTGTCCCAAACCAGCAAATGTCAACATTTCCAAAACCTAAAATAATGAATTAACCCCCATCTTTCGTGTTGATTGGCATCTTGGCTAATGTTGGTGTGACACCTGTTAGGATGGCTCTTATCAAAAAGACAAAAACAGGCAAGTGCCGGCCAGGATGTGGAAGAGGGACCCCTCATGCACTGTGGGAGAGAATGTAAACTGGTGCAGTCTTTATGGAAAACGTCACGGAGACTCCTCAAAAAATTAAAAACAGAACTATCGTATGATCCAGAAATTCCACATCTGGGTACAGAACCAAAGGAAATAAAACCCCTACCTCAAAAAGATAACTGTCCTCCCACATTCACTGCAGTAATACTCATAATAGCCAAAACATGGAGACAAACTAAGTGTCCATCAACAGATGAATAAAGAAAACGTGGGAGTTCCCGTTGCGGTTCAGTGGATTAAGAACCCTACACAGCTTCTAAGAGGATGCAAGTTCCATCCCTGGCCTCACTCAGTGGGTTAAGGATCCAGCGTTGCCACAAACTGCAGCGCAGGTCACAGATGCAGCTTGGATCTGGCAATGCGCTGGCTGTGGCGGAGGATGGCAGCTGCAGCTCAAGTTTGACCCCTGGCGAGAGACTGAACCCACAACCTCATGGACTCTTAACCCACTGAGCCACAGTGGGAACTCCCAGTGCATCTGCTCTTTTCTCTTTGCCCCCTGACTTCCTGGGGTTTTCTATAGAGGCCTTCCGTTCTCCGGGCCTCAGTCTCTGCAGCCGTAGGGTGAGTGTGCTGAACTGCACGCACACTAAGGTCCCTTCCAGCTCTGACACTTGGAGACCCTAAGGAGCTTGGAGGACATGGAGAAGGGACAACAGATGCCCAGGGTGTGTGGCCTTTGTCCATCCCGCCTTCCCTCCCCTTGGGCTCTGCGTGGGGAGGTGAAGCCCCAGCTGCTCCAGGGAGACTGGCGTCCATGTGTTCCCTGCAGATCCCCCAGCCAGGTCGAGCTGCTGATAGAATTTCAGATGCTTAGTCATACTTTTTTGAGTAAATATCATGGTAAAAAGACATGACATTTCCGGGGCCAGTCTTCAGCATTAATAAAAGATTCCAAGAGCAGGGTGACCTTTTCACAAAGGATTTGTAAATGCCAAAAACTACATAAAACCTCTCTTTCTGAGGAAGACAGGATTGTCACCGCTCAGCATTTATTCCTCACATGCGAGGCCAGCTCCCTTTTTGTCCTAGATCCATGTGCTGGCTGATGAGAAGCTGTGAGCACGGTCCACAGCAAGGAGGTGGGGGGAGGGAGGAGAGGAAGAAGAGGTGCGAATGGAAAAGGAGGAGAGAGAAGAAGAGCAGAGAGCAGGGCAGGAACCACCCTGGACCAGTGTGGGGCCTCATGGGATCTCTAGGACACTTCATCCCAGTGCGGGTGAAGCACCTAAACCGACATCCTTGGGAGCTCCCTGGTGGCCAAATGGTTTAGGATCTGGCGTGGTCTCTGCTGTGGCACAGGTTCAGAACCTGGCCCAGGAATTTCCACATGCCACGGGTGCGGCCAAAAATAAATACAAATTTTAAAAATGAAATAAACGGCCATGCTTTATCCACCACCAGAGGACTATCCTATGTCACATCCATTCAGGCCAAGGAAAGGGTGGCTCCTGCCAGCCACCAGCCAGCACCATGAGAAATCAAAACTGTGTCTGAGTGGCTCGCCAATCCCAGGGGGGTCCTAGGCCGGTCTCCACACAATGTAGATAAAAGCCCAAATACCACTGGGTCGCTGGCCTTCCCCACCCATATTTCACAGACCCTCAGAAAACAGGCAGGCAGCATGGCCTCTGGAGTTTGAGGTCAGACTCACCAATTCCAGGCTCTTGGGACTCTTTCCAAGCCTCAGTGTCCCATCTTCTGCCCCTCAAGGGCAGAAGTCATAACATCACCGGGCATAAAACCACAGGACCACAAGAAGGAGCCACTCCCAGCATGGTCAGTGCTCACCTCTTCTTCTATCTCTCTCAACTGCAATAGATCCTGCAGCTGTGGGGTAGGCAGGGGCTTCTGAGCACTTGTAGAAGCAGATGTCGCTCCTCAAGCCTGAGCAGTGTCTCAACTTCTCCCCACCCCACAGCCTGGGGCAGCTGCCAGCAGCCCTCGCATCCTGCCGCGGGGGAGGGGAGACACCCCAGAGAGAGGCTGCCCCCCAGAGTATCCGTGATGGCCTGCCCACTGCTGCCTCTGCTGGGCCCGATACTTGACGTGCGGCTGTTGGCTGCCCTTTTACCGGGTTCACTGTGTAATGAGGCTTGACAGATCCTAATTTTCTTTTAAAAAGACATGCATGATAGCAGAGGAAATAATAACACACATCAGTGATATGAGGCAATTGTCCAGTTAGTGAGGATAAAGTGGATTCCACTGCCCTGCTCAAGGGTTTCAGAAGGTCTGGAGTCTGGGAGGGTCTACAAAGATCTTTTCAATTCAACCATCACACTTTTAGGGCTACGAGGGCTAAGCCAGGCCAGCGCTAAGCAGCCCAGCCCCTGTGGAGAAGGCTGGTCCCTGACCCCTACAAGCCTCAAAGAAATGAGAGATGTGTCCTTACAACAGCCCTGGGGATTAGGTAAGATGATAGGAAAGACCAGAGAGGGTCGGAAATGTTCCCCAAGTCACACAGCTGCATGCGGTAGAGCTCAGATCTTGTTTATTCCCGCACTGCTCTGTGGCCCATCCTAGAGCAAGTGAGCCCCAGCCTGACTTCCTTTTTTTATTATTTCTTTTTTATGGCCTCAGCCACAGCATATGGAATTTCACAGGCCATGGATGGAATCCGGGCCACAGCTATGATCTACACTGCAGCTGTGGCAAGGCCAGATCCTTTAACCCACTGCACCCCTGCAGGGGATCCAACTCGAACATCTGCAGCCACCTGAGATGCTGCGGTCAGATTCTTAATACACTGCACCACAGCAGGAGTTCCCCAGCCTGATTTCAGGTAGGGTGGCACGGTGATTAAGAAAGCTAAGCTCTGGGAGTTCCCATCGTGGCGCAGCAGAAACGAATCCAACTAGGAACCGTGAGGTTGCGGATTCAATCCCTGGCCTCGCTCAGGGCCAGGGCACTGCCGTGAACTGTGGTGTAGGTGGAAGACACAGCTCGAATCTGGCATTACTGTGACTGTGGCATAGGCCAACAGCTGTAGCTCCGATTAGACCCCTAGCCTGGGAACCTCCATATACCAAGGATGTGCCCCCCCCAAAAAAAAGCAAAAAAAAAAAAAAAACGGAAGTTGAGCTCTGGAGTTCCCATTGTGGCTCATCAGGTTCGATCCCTGGCCTCACTCAGTGAGTTAAAGATCCAGCATTGCTGCAAGGAGGAAGGTCTCTATTCACCCACATGGCTTTTCCCTGCTCTTGGCTTTGTCCTCATGATCATCCATTCGTTCCTTCATTCAGCATACACACATCAAGCACTGGCTGTGTCTCCTGCCTGTGTTATGTGGTGGAAATATCATGGGGGAGCACGGCAGGTCTGGCCTCAACTTGATGGAGTTCACAGCCTGCTGGGGAAGGCAGACAACTCAGGAAGCAATAACCATTGAGGGTGGCAAGCGCCATGAGGGCAAGGCAAGATTTCACAGCAGCACTGGGCTGGGGAGCCCAGGCTGGGGGCATTGGTGGGGGCGAAAGGTGAGCAACCCAGGTGAAGGGGGGGGTGGGGCAGAAGCAGGTTCCAGCCAAAAGGAATAACATGCACAAAAGCCCAAATTTCAGAAAGAGAACAAGGGATCCTGCAAAGAGACCATTTTAGCTGGAACATGGACTTGGGGGAAGGGGGCGAGCTGGTGCTGCTGAACAACAAGACTGGAAGAGGGGACGGCCACCAAACTGTGAAGTGCTTGGTACCCAGGCTTTAATCCTAAAATCTGGGTGATCCATTGAAGAATTCTGAACAGAGTTACCCTGGTCAGGTTCACCTTTAAGGAAGGTTGCTGGCTGCTGTTGGAGAACAGGTTGAAAGAGCAAAGCCTGGAAGCAGAGAGCCCAGTTAGGGGGCCCAGGTAACCGTCCAGGTGAGAGAAGGTGATGGTTTGGACCAGAGTGGTGATACTGGGATGAGAGCAGTAAACAAACTCAAGAGGTCTCAGGGAAGCAGAACAGACAAACCTTGGTGACGAGGGAGGGTACCAGTGGGGCTGCGGAGGAGTCCTGGCCACTAACAGACCCCCTATAATGCAAGGACAAAGGGGTGGCCTTTAGCCCGAGTCAAGGCGCATGGATCCAGATGTTAGAACCAAAATCAAGTCCATCTGTGTGAGTCTGAGGCGGGCAATCAGAAAGACATGCAAAGTGCATCTTGGTGGGGGCCCAGGATTTGCGGCCCCCCCAAAGGGTCAGGAAACCAGTGGAGTGAGCCTCCGTGGGGAGCTGGGGTGGGGACAGAGGTGGGGGCAGACAGCAGGCTCTCAGCCCACCCCGTGGGGTCCTACTGCCCTTGGTGTGGGAGTTTAGTCCAGCGCGGGGGCCACAGCAGGCAGCTGAAGTGACAGCCTGCGCTGACAGGGTCAGCATGCAAAGCCAGCTGGAAGGTTTAACACCCAGGCAGCGGGGTCTCAGGTTCGCAGCTGCTCCTGCAGGCAGCCGAGTGTCCGCAGCCGACTCTAAGGTCTGTTCGAGCAGTCAGCTGCGTGCGGCTGCCAAGAGAGCAACTGCCTTCTCTGACTACATTAATAGGAGTTTAGTGTCCGGATCGATGCGGCTAAGAGTCCCCCTGCAGTCGGCACTTGTCAAGCTGGATCTGGAGGCCCGGCACTGTGAGGAGCTGACTCAGACACTTCCCTGGGGGCTCCCCTCAGCCTGGGTAAAAAAAGCCTCTGCTCCCTTTTTGGATGACTGTGGCCCCACCTCCCGGGCGGTAAGCCCCGCCTCCCCAGGAAGGTCCCACCTGAGAGACTCTGCAGTGGCAGGAGTGCAGGTCCAATGGTGTCAGATTGCCTCAGATATTCTGAGAATTCAGAACTTCGGATTTATATCTGAAATCTAATGACTTCTAAATATTGGTCCCCGAGTTCCCCTGTAGCATGGTGGGTTAAGGATCCAGGTTCAGCTGTCACTTCAGCAGCTGGGGTTGTTGCTGTGGTGCGGGTTCCATCCCTGACCCGGGAACCTCCACATGCCAAGGGCGCAGCCAAAAGAAAAAATTAATTAATTAATTAACAAAGTTAATACCTGCTCAGTTTTGTAAAAATAATAATAATAATAATAATAATAAATAAACATTGGTCCAAATGTTCTTAAAACCCCACTTCAGGTTGAGTGTGTCTATGGGCTGGATTGAGCCTGCAGCCCCACTCTGTGATTTCCATCTAAGCAAGACCTCTGTGAAGGTTGATGTCGTGTGTCACCTTGACTGGCCACAGTCACCCAGATTAAATATTATTTCTGAGTGTGTCTGTGAGGGTGTTTCTGGATGAGATCAGGATTTGAATCCATGGACTGAGTAATGCAGATACCACCACCCTCTACCCCTGGCCCAGTGCAGGTGGGCCTTGTCTAATCTGTTGAAGGCTTGAATAGAAGAAAAAGGCAGAGGAAGGAGGAGATCGCCCTTTTTCCTGCCCCCCTTGTTTGAGCTGGGGCATCTCATCTCGTCCTCCCCTCCCCTTGGACTGGGATTTATGCCACAGGCTCCCCTGGTTCTCAGCCCTCATTCTCAGACTGAACTACACCACGTGTCTACACACCTGTGCGTGTGTGGGTACGTGTGTGTACACGTGTGGTCCTGGGTCTCCAGCTTAAAGACAGCAGATCGTGGGACTCAGCCTCCAAAATCACATGAGCCATTTCCTCACTAGATAGATAGATAGATAGATAGATAGATAGATAGATCATCTGTTTCTCTAGAAAACGGTGACTGTTTCACAGGTGAGGAGTGGCAGTCAGAGCACACAGCTCAGGACCAAGGTAACCTTGTTGGGACTGGTCCATCCTTTGTTCCTTCCTCCAGCCACATGCTGTACCCAGTCCCCAAGTGTCTATCTTGATCCCTAACACCAGAACCCCTATCTCTGTGCCAAGGGTGTTAGCACCCCCAAACACTACTGAGCTCTGTCCTCCAAAGATGCCCAGCCTGGCTCTGACCCCAGCCCCATGTGAGGCCTTTTCCTGCTGGATCTGCCTCCTCGTTCTGCTGCTACGTGGGCCTGTCCATGACCCTGGAGAGCCCAGGAGTCCACCTGGCCCACAGTGGGCCTTGCTGACTCCCTGTGCTCTCTCTCTCTCTCTGTTGCTGCTGTAACAACTTACCCTGAACTTAGCGACTGAAAACCACACAAATATATTATCTTACAGTGCCGAGGTCGTTAGATCCACTAACGGATCTTAATGGGCTGAAATCAAGGTGTCTGCAGAGCTGCATTCTGTCTGAAGGTTCTGGCCACCTTCTAGAGGTTGCTTGCGTACTTTGGTTCCTGGCCACCTTCCTGCATCTTCAAAGCCTATCACTCAGCCACTTCCTCCCACACTGTCTCCTTTCTCATTCCCGCCCTCCTGCCTCCCTCTTACAGCAACCCATATGATTACATTGGACCCATCTGGATAACCTCATTTGGAGATCCTTAACTCAATCACATTGAAAAAGCTTCCTGTGGAGTTCCCGTCGTGGCTCAACGGAAACGAACCTGACTAGTACCCATGAGGACGCAGGTTCAATTCCTGGCCTCGCTCAGTGGGTTAAGGATCTGGCGTTGCCATGAGCTGTGGTTTAGGTCACAGATGCGGCTCGGATCGTGAGTTGCTGTGGCTGTGGTATAGGCCAGCAGCTACAGCTCCAATTCACCCCCTAGCCTGGAAACTTCCATATGCCACAGGTGTGGCCCTAAAAAAAAAAAATAAGAAAATCAAAAAGCCTCCTTTGCCCCGTCCACAGGTCCCAGGCTTAGGAGGTAGGCATTTGGTGGCGGGGGAGCCATTATTCTGGCCACCATACTCCTTCAGTTGGATTGCCCGCCCATCCCAACATTCTCCTTACTGTCCACCATGGTATGTAGGTCTGGCCTTGGCATTCCCTCCAGCTGTGGTTCCAAAAGGCTGATGGACAGGCAAAGACCTGGAACAGAAATTCATATCAAGAGCCAGAAGCGAAAGACAGCACAGCGCTAACACATTGTGTGTGTTGTATGTGTATGTGTGTTGTGTGTGTGTGTGTGCGTGCGCCCCACACGTAGGTCTCCACCCCTTCTCCTGCTTCCAGTTCCCTGGGCGTTGCTGCCTAAGCCCCTTACTCTGAGTCCACTCTCTGAAGTGTCAGGTCAGCATCTTTCCCCACCCCCGAGTCACTTACCAAATTAGATTAGCTGTGGACAGAGCCCATTAAACAAATGCACCTCCCAGCCTTGATTTACTGGAAGAAAATAAGAGCTGTTTTCCCTTCTGGGAAGGTATCGTTCTTAATGTGCTAACATGCAGAGACTCCCGCCCAGCAAGCTCCCTGTGTAACCATCTAGTTCGGCCAGGGGACTCTGCTACTCAGAATCTTCTAGGCAGAACATTAGTGCTGAGAAGGGGCTGGGAGTTCATGCAGCCCAGAGAGGACCATAGATTTGAACGGGTAACATCGTCTTTCAGGAGACAAATCGGTACCCAAATCCTGGATCCTAACTCCAGGGAACAAAGAGTCAGGGGATGCTTGCAAGTTGAGGCTGTCGGGAGCAAGAAAATCGACATCAACAGATGATATCCCATCCCCCAAGCGACCAGTGGCTCCCGGTGGGGCCACTTTGGCCAAGGAGCTGCCACAGAGCTGCAGCTGAGGAAGCGACTGGAACCCAGTGAATAAGGCAGCACGTGCTTGCTTCCGAGAACAGATTCTGATCACAGACAAACTAGCCTCAATTCCCAGTTTCATAAACGTGCACTAATTTGGGATCTCAGGCAGGCCGTTTGGCCTCTCTGTTCCTCAGTTTACTCATCCATAAAATAAAACCTACTTCTTACTGTTGTTAGAGAAATGAATGCGATACTGTGTACAAATCAATGAGAACGATGCTTAGCCTCTAATGATTGCTCTTGTTAATAGTTGTAACATTTAGGCCATGAGGGCAGGACCAGAGAATTGACCTAGAAGATTCACCATGGATTCCTCAGGGTGACAACAAACAGCCTCGACTCCTCCTGCCTGTGTCTGGGGGGTGGGGGGTGCCCGAGGCCTGCGCCGGGACTGAGCCTGAGCTGGGACTCAAAAGGCCCTACCTGTGGGGAGCTGTGCCTAAGCGGGCATCTAGCAAGTCACTCTTGTGGCAAGATGAAGGTCTAGGTCACCCAGGACCAAGAGGTCCCGCCCAGAACACCAGCAGGGCCTCTGTCTCTAAGCAAGAGCTATGTCCAGGCTAGAACACCTCAGCTTAGTCCCCAGCCTCTTTCAGGCTGAGTGGACACAGGACACTGGACCCCGGACAACGAGGAGCAGGGAGGTCAGCATAGCCTTGGGGACGTGCCAGCCTCTCCTCTGGGCCACGGCTTCCTTATCTGTAAAGGGAGGGTTGGACCCACTGATCCTTTGTGCTTCTTCAGTCACTTGCAAACAATGGAATCTTCTGTCTGGATAGTTTCAACCAAGAAAGGATTTATTAGCACGGAGACAAAACTCACCCTTGTTCCTGCCACCATATTGAATAAGTGAGGAAAAAAGAAACCAAAAATAAGGGGATTGGGGCTAGTTCTGGTCTAGGAACTCCCAACCAGGACAAAAGAAACCAAAAATAAAGGGACTGGGGCTAGTTCTAGTCCCCCAAACAAACACAATCTCAAGTCTTTCCCATAACTGGCTAACCCCACAGTGAAAAACTTTACTCCTGACTTTTGCAAAGCTGACATCTGAACCCTGATCACTGTCTTTGAGGGTTAACGTGTGCAAATGGCTGCTTCTACCACGAACAGACTCACCCTAATTCAGCAGCCTTGGTAGGTTTGCCCTGGGTTTTTGCTTTCAGTTCCTGTTGTGTTTTTCTCCTTATGAAGTCTGACTCCCTTGAACTTCTTTACAAGGCAGTTTTTCCTTTTCTCAGTGCTTTGCCTTTTGAGTTTTCCTTCCACACTGAGACTGTACAGAATGACTGAGCAGGACAGAGAAACAGATTCAAGGTCAAGCTTCGATAAGGAACACCTAAAACTCGGTCACAGAACTGCCCTGAAGTGGATGCATGTGGCTGATGCTGCTGTGCATAAGCATCAGGATCTCAGGAAGACAGCGTGAATGGGAGATGGGCAGGACAGGAAAGGCACCGCCAGGGACCCCCACCTCCCCGGGCGACGAGAGCAGGTTGGTGAATCCACCAAGACACAGCCTGGCCTTTGGAGTCCCATGATGTGGGCTGGAATCTTGTCTGCAGAGGGGACATTCATGTTACCCTGGGTAATCACTTAGACTTTCAGAGCCTCCATTTCCTCTTCTGTAAAATGGGGATGATTAGAACCCACTTCATCGATGTATTGTGAGGTTTAAAGGACCAGGAGCAAAACAGGCCCCCAATGCCCATGACTTTGCTTCCTGTCCCTGGGCTATAGGCACCAACAGGGATAGAGGCAGCCAGCAAGGGCAAGGGCATTGGTTTCGGACTGCAGAGGAAAACAGGGCTAGATTAGCCAAGGAGGAAGAGCTGGGAATGGCCGCAAGGAGTTAGAAATGGGAACAATGGGAATTCTCTTGTGGCACAGTGGGCTAAGGATCTGGCGATGTCACTGCTGCACTTGGGGTGCAGGTTCAACCCCTGGCCCAGGACATTCCACGTGCCTCAGGGGCAGCCAAGAAATAACAAAAGGAAAAGAAAGAAGAACAATAGCAGCTAGGGTGAGAGAGGGGAAGGGAGGGGGGCTCTGGATGGAGTCCGAGGTCTGGTTAGCATAACTCAGCCCCAGGTCCAGGGTCTGATAAGCTGATGGTAAGATCAATTCTGAGCCCACAGGGGGAGGCTGGAATTTTAGGACATCTCTGGCCTTTGGAAGTCAGGTTTGAGCCTCACACCTGGCCTCCAGCCAAGCTTACTGCTCTGTCTGAAGGCCTCAGTGAGGGGAGAAGAGGGTTGAGTAGGGAGGGGAATGGGATAAGCACTGGTCCCTACCTCCCTGTCCACCCCCCCCCCTTTTTAACAGCAGCACCTGCAGCATATGGAAGTTCCCAGGCTGGGGGTCAAATCAGAGCTGCAGCTGCCAACCTACGGCACAGTCACAGCAACACCAAATCCAAGCACATCCATGTTTTCCATCCTATTAAATCCTTCCAACAGCCATGATAAGCAGGCAGAGTGATACCCGTCCTCTGCACTGCACAAACCTGGCAGCTGAAGTTCAGAGAGGCTTTGTGACTTGCATAAGGTCACACAGGCAGGAAGTGACAGAGTGAGATAGGAACCCGAGCTTCCCAGCCTCGAGGAACATGCCCTCTCGGCCTCAGCTGCACCGTTCAAGGAGTGAGCTCCCCGTCAGTCAGGTGAGCAAGCTGAAGCTGTGGAGGGGCCTTCTCGGGAGGCTGCGTTTGGGGAAGGCCCAAAGTCCTGGGAGGCGTCATACACAGACTTGTCATGAGTTCTCTTGAGGGAAAAAAAAAAGTCACACTTGGTTCTTTGGGCAACATCAGCCGCAGACCTGCAACATGAGCTGCTTTCCCTTCCTCATCATGACGAGAGAAAAACACCCCAAATTGGGCAAAGGCCACTTTCATTTCTCCCTTGACCTAAGCAGCAGAAAGAAGCACCATGCTCAAGTCCAAGCCTTCAAATAGAGTCCTGGTTCTGCCACTTAAGTTGTGTGGCTTTGGGTAAAGCCGGTCAGCGCCCTGACCTCCGTGACTCATGTGTAAAATGGGCCGATGCCATCGCCCGCCGCCTCCCCACCTCAGCATACCTCTAGCTCCCCGCTTCAGGCCTGGGGGGTCAGATTCTCACCTTTTCCTCTCAGACCCTCCTAGAAAAGAGCAGACCCACTGGGGAGCCCCTCCCCGGCTTTCCTGACTCCCCAGCCTCCATCTCCCAGCCCCAGCTCAAACCCAGTCTACCAGGAGCCCACGTAAGGAGCTCTGTTCAACGGGAAAACAGCCCACGCAACTGTCTGACTGAATTGACTTGTCAGTCACCCTGCCCAGACAGGGCCCAGGAGAATCACCTGATCTGCGCGCAGGAAAGAATGATTTGTAAGCTTTGAGGCCAGGAGGGAAAACATCCAGAGAAGGCTGAACACGGAGAGAATGGCTCCGTCCAGGTTTCCATAGCAATCCCGAGAGAAGCAGGAGGAGCGCGTGCGGCAGAATTCAAAGATGGCAGCGGCAATCACCTCGCTCCCATCAGTGGGGGAGACCAGCTCCCAGTCCAAAGCCACCAATCCCCTGAATCCAAGCAAACGTCCCTCACAGAATCCTTCAAATCCTCTCTCCAGGGTCTGTGATGGTTTGGGAGAGGAATCCTAAAATCTTGTTTATACACTACATCAAATGACTATATAAATAAATGTATATATAAATATATATATATATATAATTGTCTCATTGAGCCTGCTGTTCTTTCCTAAGCCTTTTTTTTTTGTCTTTTTGCCTTATCTAAAGCCGCACCTGCAGCATAGAGGTTGCCAGGCTAGGGGTCTAACAGGAGCTGTAGCCACCGGCCTTCACCACAGCCACAGCAATGCAGGATCCGAGCCGCGTCTGCAACCTACACCACAGCTCATGGCAATGCCGGATCCTTAACCCACAGAGCGAGGCCAGGGTTCAAACCCGCAACCTCATGGTTCCTAGTCGGAGCCACGACGGGAACTCCTCCTAAGCCTCTCTTGAAAAAAAAGAATAAATAGAGTTCTATGGTGCAATGTAGTGAGAGTTAAATAATGTGATGAAATGTTTAATAAATGTGAACATAATTCTTTTTCCTCAAATTTGCACAGTATTTCACGGTTTGCAAAGAGCTTCACCTCCATTATCTCGGGGAAATCTGGCACTGAACCGTAATCACCCCCATTTGGCTGTGAGGGAACTGGGTCTTAGAGATGAGCCGTTTTCCCCAAGATCCTGCCACTAACGGCACAGGTGGGACTTAAATCGGTGACTCGGGAGGCTTAGTGGTTTTTCCAAACTATCATTCAGAAGTTGGGGTAAATTTTAATTTTGAAGGAAGGAGCAAACATGAAATATCTTTTTTAAAAATATATATCTTATTGGCATTCCAGTTGTGGTGCAGCAGGTTAAGGATCTGGCATTGTCTCTGCAGCAGTGCAGGTTTGATCCCCAGCCCCGTGCAGTGAGCTGAGGATCTGCTTTGCCACAGCTGTGGCACAGGTCGCAACTGCAGCTCAGATTCGATCCCTGGCCCAGGAACTTCCATATGTCACAGGGGTGGCCCAAAAAATAAATAAATAAAATATAATGTCTTATTAAGGAGAATGGAAGACAAAGCAAGAAAACCAGTTATTTATTTATTTTTGTCTTTTAGGGTCACATTCACGGCATATGGAGGTTCCCAGGCTAGAGGGTCGAATTGGAACTATAGCTGCTGGCCTACACCAGAGCCACAGCAATGTGGAATCCAAGCCGCATCTGTGACCTACGCCACAGCTCACGTCCATGCCGGATCCTTAACCCACTGAGCAAGGCCAGGGATCGAACCCGTGTCCTCATGGGTGCTAATCTGGTTCGTTAACTGCTGAGCCATGATGGGAACTCCGAGAACCAGTTATGTTTGATGGAGAAAGAGTACACTTATGTTCAAGGGCAGATACAGCCCAGCAGACACCCTCCTCCCTGACAAGCTCTGTTGGGCTGAACCCAGAGTGAGCAGAAGCATGTGGGGGAAAGGCAGACAATAAACAATAAAAGTAATAGCTGCTGTTACTGAGCTCCTCTCTATGTTGGATACTCTACAGAGGGTTTATATTGGAAAATCTCATGCAATCTTGAAAAGAATCTTACAAGATAGGTGCTTCTATCAGTTAGGAAATTTTAGGTTGCAAGTAATAATATTTTGTTAAAAAAAAAAAACTAAAAGTGGTTTCTTTTTTTCAACATTAAAGGAACCTGAAAACCAATATGGCACTCAAAGTTCATGCTGTGAGATCTCCTTCTGATCCCAACACGTGGCACTCATAGATAAAATGAAATAGTGAGAACTAAAAAGCCATAGCCACTTTCAAAAGCAAGATAAATATCTTCCTGGACTAGATATGGCAGAAAAGAACACAGAGAAAAGGCTGGGTAAGTTGCAGATCTGCTGGGACTGGGGCCAAGAGGCAGGCAGAGGTGGCTGGGAGCCCTATCTTGTTGGGTATAAGAGACTAAAAATAACACACAGTGGGTAGGGATTCTGATCCAGACTCACTGGCCCGGCCTGGGGTTTTCCTACCAGAGAAAGGAGTTAAGAACAAGTTGCAATGTGCTCCAGCCCAGGGTTGGGGTTTGGATGAAACACAGTGATGAAGACGATGAGAGTACGCAGGTGCAGCCTTCCAGCCAGGACCTGGGCAAACCAACCAGATTCTTCGATCTGCAGCCTCCCCCATCTCCCCAAAGACCTGGAACCTCAACTACCGCAGTGAGACCAGGCTCTTGGATGTGGACCTCAGAGACTGGCTTGGAGATAAAAAGATGAACGTGGCACTGGAGGAGGGGAGAGGATTCCCATTCAAGATATTCCTATAAACCTAAGGTTCCAAAACACTTGAGGAAGTCTAGCACTATGAAAGACAGGCAGCCAAACAAATATACAAGAGGCTAATCTGCCCCAGATCGAAGTAGAAGAGCAGAGCAACCAGAAAATCACTGTTCTGATTATTCAGGATCCACGTGGGCTAAAGGAAGAAATAACATGAATCATAGCATTAAGGAATTGTGAAACAAGGAAAAGCAGTAATCAAACAAGATCAGAGGCATTTATTTATTTATTTATTTAGTCTTTTTGCCTTATCTAGAGCCACACCCACGGCATATGGAGGTTCCCAGGCTAGGGGTCTAACAGGAGCTGTAGCTGCTGGCCTTCGCCACAGCCACAGCAATGCAGGATCCGAGCCGCGTCTGCAACATACACCACAGCTCAAGGCAACGCCGGATCCTTAACCCACTGAGCAAGGCCAGGGATCAAACCCGGAACTTCATGGTTCCTAGTTGGATTCATTAACCATTGAGCCATGATGGGAACTCCAATCAGAGGCATTTTAAAACAAAGAAGAATCTGTTAGAAATGCTGTACATAAAATAGGCACTTAAATTTTTTTCAGTAGAAGTGATAAATACTAGAGGATAAAGTTAAAGAGAATGAATACATTGGATGATGCTGCTCTTATAATAACTCAGAACACAATGCAAAGAAATAAAAATATTAAAGAGCTATTTTTTTTAAAACTCTGGCTAAAACACGTGTCTAATGGGAGTTACAGAAGAAAACAGATGGGATTGTGAGAAAGCAATTTTCAAAGAAATAAGGATTAAGGATTTTCCAGAATTAAAGGAAAACATGGGTCCTCAAATTGAGCATACATACAGAGGGCTAAATAGAATAGATTTTTTTAGACCTATCTAATTATATACCATTGTGAAACTAAAGATCATCAAGGAGGAATCAAACGTTATTTTTTTAATTATCAGATAGAAAAAAAAGCAGATAGTTAATCTACAAAAATGAAAAAATATAAAGACTTCAGGCTTCTCATTACCACGAGAGAGGATAGAAGGCAATGGAGCTAAATCGTCAAAGAACTGAGCAAAAATAAGAGGTAGTCTAGAATTATATCCCCAGCTAAACGATCAGTCAAGACCAAAAGTGAAATCAAGACATTTTCATCGGTTCCTGTCATGGTGCAGCAGAAAAGAATCCAACTAGGAACCATGAGGTTGTGGGTTCAATCCCTGGCCTCGCTCAGTGGATTAAGGATCCAGCGTTGCCATGAGCTGTGGTGTAGGTCGCAGACGCGGCTCTGATCTGATGTGGCTGTGGCATAGGCTGGCAGCTACTGTTCCGATTTGACCCCTAGCCTGGGAACTTCCATATGCTGCGAGTACGGCCCTTAAAAAAAAAAGGGGGGGGGAAATTTTCAAACATAAATGGCTAAATGTTTACCACCCAAGGAAACTAACTGAATAAAGTAGCAAAGACTGTACTTCTTTTCAAGAAGAGAAATCAAGGGGAAGAGTGCCATGCAAGAAACAAAGATAGGGAGCTTCCTGGTGATCTAGTGGTTAGGGCCCAGTGCTTTCACCTCTGAGGTCTGGATTTAATCCCCGGTCTGGGAACTGAGATCCTACAACAAGCTGCTGTTTGTTTGCAAAGAAACAAACAAACAAAGGTGAACTTGGAAACTGGTAAAATATGTTCACAAATTTAATTAATTGCTAAATAATGCTATTTAATTACAACATAATTACTGAATATTAATAAGATCTAGATCAAAAGATCCAGAAGTTCTGTGGGTAAAGAATGCCAAGGTCTTATCTCAAGGAGATTAGAAATAATGAACAACTGACTTTGTTAGAAAAATTGATAGCAAAAGCGAAACGCTAAAATGTATAAAGAGCATTGCTAAAAGAATATAGAATTTACAGTTTTCAGGTCAGGAGGAGAAGGAAAAAAGAAAACTTTATCAATCTAATAGCTTAAAAGTAAAAGAATAGATGTAAAGAAAAATACAAAACAGATGGTAGGCATAATACACAAGCAATCACCAAAAGAGTTAATAGCTCAAACTCATTTGTTGAAGAACAGACCATCAGATTGAATTTTTAAAAATCTAACTACATACTGCCTACAAATAACAGAGAAGATTTGAAATAAAGGGGAAAAAATGTACCCAGTAAAAAGTAAAAGAAAGCTAATACAGCAATACTAACACGATATAAAATTTGAGACAAAAAGCAATAAGAGTAATGAAGAAGGACAATACATAAGAAAAAAAAGAACACACTCCATCAAAGATATATAGCTAATAATCATGAACTTCTATGCACCTAAGCATCCTGTCTCAAACACATAAAGTAAAAACTGGAAGAGTTTCTAGGTGATATTGACCCAATCACAAAAACAGAGTTTAGTGCTGCTCCCCAGAAAACAATAGGTCACACAGTAAGGATATCGATTATTTGAACCACATAATTAAAAGATTGATCCAACAGATAAGTCTGGAAACCTGCTCTCAGTAAGCATGGAATATTAATTCTTTTCAGGGGCACAAAGTACGTTATAAAAATTGACTATGCATTAGGTCACAAAGACAGTACTGACAAATTGGAAAGAATCCATGTCACACAGACTGTGTTTTCCAACCAACGCAATTACATTAGAATTTAACATGGAGTAATTTGGAAATGCATTTAGAACAGAAAAAAAAAAAAACCATACTCCTGAATGACACAGATTAAAAAGAAATTCACAACAGAAACTTATGAAATATTTAGAAACAAATGACAGTGATTATACTTCATGTAAAACTTGTGGGACATGATTAAAGCCACACCAAGAGGAAAAAAGTGGCCTTCAATGTATTTATTAAAAGCCAAGAAACAGTAAATGAGTTCCCTGTCTCATTGAAGAAGCTGGGAAAAGAAAATCAGGCTAGAATAAAGGAAATAATAAAGATGACAGCAGAGACTAACGAAGTGGAGAAAGGATAGGGATGATCAAACCAAAACTTGAACCTTTAAAATGTTAACAAAATAGACAAACCTCAAAATAAAAAGGATAAAAGCTTTAATATGAGAGTTCCTGTCATGACTCAATGGTAACGAACCCAACTAGTATCTCTGAGGCCTCAGATTTGTTCCCTGGCCCCACTCAGTGGGTTAAGGATCTGGCGTGGCTGTGGCTGTGGCCTACGTCAGCAGCTACAGCTCTGATTCAACCCCTGGCCTGGGAATTTCCATATGCTGCCGGTGCAGCCCTAAAAGACAAAAAAAAAAAAAAAAAAAAAAAAAAAAAAAAAAAAAAAAAAAAAAAAAAAGGATTTGAAATAATAAAAAAAAAGGAAAATGTACTACTTCAATACAATGATAATATGGATAATTTTTCATAAAAACATAAATCATGAAAAAGGACTGAAAAAGAAATAGAAAAAAATTGAATAAACGAATAATATTATATATATATACAGTCAAAAAGTATACACCCATATATAATAGGTATATAGTTTTACACATGTATGTAATATATATAATTACAAATACCCACGTAATATACATATTTATATATATACATATATATATATTACAGATGTATTACCCATATAATATACCCATATATATATTATACATACATTACAATACACATATGTAATAGGTAGTCAAAAACTTCTCTCTCCTCCCAAAGACACCAAGTTCAGTTACAGAAGCAAATTTTGGAAAATCCTCAAGAGACAGAAAACTCCCATTTTTACACAAACCATTTCAGAGAATTGGGGTGGGGGTGGGACTGACATTTTCATTTCGTAAGGCTTTTATGATCTTACTACCAAAACTGAATAAGAAAATTCACACTTCAAGTGTAGTTGGTGTTTGGCAGTTCCTGTTGTGGCTCAGTGGTTAACAAATCCGACTAGGAACCGTGAAGTTGCAGGTTCGATCCCTGGCCTTGCTTAGTGAGTTAAGGATACGGCGTTGCCATGAGCTGTGGTGTAGGTTGCAGATGTGGCTTGGATCCCGTGTTGCTGTGGCTGTGGTGCAGACCTGCGGCTGCAGCTCCAATTACACCCCAGCCTGGGAACCTCCACATGCCACGGGTGCGGCCCCAAAATGACGAAAAGAAAAAAAAAAATGTAGTTGCTGTTTGTTTTTGTTTGTTTGTTTTGTTTGTTTTGCTTTTTAGGGTTGCATCCACAGCATATGGAAGTTCCCAGGTTAGGGGTCGAATTGGAGCTGCTGCTGCCAGCCTATGCCGCAGCCACAGCAACGCCGGATACCTGATCCGTTGAGGGAGGCCAGGGATCAAACCTGTGTCCTCATGGATTTGTTTCTGCTGTGCCACAACAGGAACTCCCTCAAATGTAGTTGTCAATATAGATTTTAAAAATCCTAAATGAAGCAGTGGCCAATCCACTCCAAACACAATGTGACACAAGAGAGCTATCCTAGGAAGGCAAAGGCAGCTCATTATTAGGAAATCTGTCGATATAACTCAGCATATTAGCAGATTAAAGAGAAAATATTATGTGATCATATCAAAAGATGCACAAAAAGCATGCCATACTATTCAACGTCCATTTGTGATTTTTTTTGTCTTTTTGTCTTTTTTTTTTATGTAGAGCCGCACCTGCAGCATATGGAGGTTCCCAGGCTAGGGGTCTAACAGGAGCTGTAGCCGCCAGCCTTCACCACAGCCACAGCAACGCGGGATCCGAGCCGTATCTGCAACCTTCACCACAGATCACGGCAACGCCGGATCCTTAACCCACTGAGCAAGGCCAGGGATCGAACCTGCAACCTCATGGTTCTTAGTCGGATTCGTTAACCACTGAGCCACGAAGGGAACTCCTGTGATTTTTTTTTTTTAAACAAGAAAACCCTTAGCAAAATTCAAATTGAATATAATTTCCACCACCTAATAAAACATACATATCAGAAACTTCCAATAAAAGTGAGCTTTCATGACGAAATTTTAGGTTCTTTCTCAGTGAAATCAGGAAAAAGACAAGAGTGCCTGCTATGGGCAGCACTATTCAAAACTGTACTGGAATGGAGTTCCCGTGGGGGCTCAGTGGGTTAAGAACCCAACATAATGACCATGAAAATGCAGGTTTGATCCCTGGCCTTCCTCAGTGGGCTAAGGATCCACCATTGCCGCAAGCTGCTGCATAGGTTGCAGAGGCAGCTCAGATCCCGAGTTACTATGGCTTGTGGCTGTGACACAGGCCAGCAGCTGCGGCTCTGATCTGACCCTAGCCTAGGAACTTCCATGGGCCTTGGGTGCAGTCCTCAAAAGGAAAAAAAGAAAGAAAAGAAAAAAATTGAAGTCTAGCTAATACTGGAGAGATAAAGAGACAGAGATAGATAGAACTAGAAAGGAAGCTACAAACATAAATTTGTCATTATTTGCAAATGACATGCTTATCTGCATAGCAAAATACTCCATAGATGCTCATTGAGTGAGGCAGCAAGTGAAGGAATGAATACAATTTGGTTCCACCAGAGCTGAAACAGCCCAACTTCAGATCCTCCGGAAACTCAGCTGTGGGAGGCCAGGGGCCTACTCATTAGACCACACAGCTGTGCCTCTTAGAAGTCAGGAAAAGCCTCTCCCTCACAGATATTTTGCATTCCAAATTTTGCATTGAAATATCATTTATCTTAGTGACCGAGTTTTTTTTTTTTTTTTGGTGCCTCCCTTAAATTCTGGGAGTGCCTCCCTCTCCTCCCCCTGGTCCGAGCAGAGGCTGAGGAGTCCTCCAGCCTTAGCGCTGCCCCACCCCACCCCCACCCTGGTCCCCTCCCCAACCAGTGGATATCAAGCCTTGGGGCTGAGAAGCACCAGATCTATTAAGGGATCCCCTGCTTCAGTGCCACCCACACACGTGTCACTGCTGTCGTTCAGTCAGTCAGACGTGACACGACAAGGCTGACAGCCTTCCTGTCTGAGCCTGAGGAGGTGGGAGGCGGAGCTGTGCCTAGGAACCATTTTCACACCCAATGCCAGGGGGCTGGTGTCTTTCAGCAGCTGGGCGGGTGCATCTTGCTGTTCTCAGAAGCACCCAGTTCCCTCTGGGGGGTGGTCAGGGGTGGCCTCGGCCCATAGGGCTACCATCCCACCACCTTCTGAAAATCAGCCACACTCACACAGACCCAGAGTCCCCCAATTCTCTTCCACCCTCTTGGTCTTAGCCCTGGAAATTGACATTCATGGAGCCCTCAATTATGCTAAAGAGGCAGGCAGTATATCTTAGGTGACAGGCAGCCGCCTTCAAATTCCAGCTCTGCCACTTACTAGCTGTGTGACCCTGGGAACCTCATGCTGAACTTTGCTGAGCTTCCATTTCCTCATCTGGGAAAAAAGAAGATCAGAACACCTGCTTCCAAGGTTCATGAAGGGATTAAATGGAGATACTGCCCATAAAATGCCTGGCACGGCGCCGCCATGCTGCTCTCTGTGACCGATGGCAACTGCCATCCACAAAGATGTCATTAATGGTATTAGATAAAGATCCAAGCCACCAGATGGAGGAGGGAAGCAAAAGGGGCCATTGTTTTGGTACCAGGGGGATTCAATGGAGGAGGCCGTGCCGGAAGAGGCTCTGGGACAACGAAGGGACCTCAGTGGGCAGAGATGGGCAGAAAGGACATTCCGGGCTGAGGGAGCATGGAGCCCGTCAGCCCTCAGAGAGAAGACCTTCTAGGCTGGGGGGAGCCCAGGAAAGTAGAGGGACACTGGTAAGTGTCTAGACAAGCGGCCGGGGTCAAGTGAGGGGCTCATGATGCCATGCCAAGGAGCTGGACACGCAGTGGGCAGCCACAGCCATTCTGGAGGGTTTTCCTGCCTTCAGATCCAAACCAAAACATTGGCTCTTCCCAAGTCTAGGGCCTTCAGACCCAGACGAGGACTAAACCATCAGGCTCCCAGGGGTCTCTGGCTTTCTGACCCACCCTCAGACTGTGGGACTGTGTCAGCCTCCTGGATCACATGACTTCGGGAGTTCCCTGGTGGCTCGAGGGGTTAAGGATCCAGCATTGTCACTGCTGTGCCTCGGGTTCATCCCGTGGCCCTGGAACTTCCACATGCTGCAGGCACAGCCAAAACAACAACAACAAAGCAATGTGACTTCAACAGGCTTCCTGCTGACAGGAGGGATCTCTATTCCCACTCCGTGAACCTGGTCAGGCTTGGGGACAGCTCCAACCAGTAGAGGTCAGAGGAAATGATGCTGCGTGACTTCTGAGGCTGGGCCATAGGGAGGATAGAGCTCCCATCAAGCTGGTGTGGTCTTGGGACCACTGGCTCTGGAGAAGCCAGCTGCCATGCTATGAGGAAGCTCAGACTAGCCCACAGAGAGACCCCATTGAGAGGAACTGAGTTCCTCCAGCCAAGGACCAGCACCGACCACCTGACATGAGGCTGAATGAGCCTTTGGATGACCTTGGGAATCTTAAGGACAGGATGGAGTCCCTGGGTCCTCTGATCATCGTACCATCTCGTGGCATTCCAGTCTCAGCATCTTCGTATCACAGAGAAGAGGAGAGGTGACAGGAGGAGGAAAGGAGGGGAGCAGACAGGATTGCAGCCCAAAGCAGCTGTGGATAAAAGAGACTGTTCTCTGGAGTTCCCTGTGGTGCAGTGGGTTAAGGATCTGGTATTGTCACTGCTGTGGTGAGGGTTCCACCCCTGGTCCAGGAACTTCCACATGCCATGAACGCAGCCAAAAAAAAAAAAAAAAAAATTAAAAGAGTGAGGCTGTTCTGTGCCTTCCTAAGGAGAACTTAGCCCATCCTAGTGTGACAAATGAGACTCCCACTGCCCTAAGGACAAGGTTAGCTTGGACTAACAGCAGCACCGGGATTGTCAAGAAGGTCTGTGTGTTCTAATGACCATCCTCCAGTGGCAAAGCCAAGCAGGCTGGGAGTGCTGGCAGCCTGGTCCAGAGCGCTCAGCTGGAGTTCTGTGCACAGAGCAAGCATCACACGCCAAGCCCAGGGCCCACGAGGGAAAGAAAATGATTGCTGGAGCCCCGGAGCGAGGGGCAGGACAAGGGAATTACAATGGGTTGGAAGCCAAGTCATGCAGAGACGTGGGTTGTGGGCAGGTGGCAGGCGCGGGAGCGCTGGATCTGAGAAGAGCGGGCTTGGCAGGCTGCAGGCAGTGCCTCTGCCCTCCCCCACTCCAGCAGCCCCACTTTAACTGGCTCACAAGGCCATGGTGGTGAAGCCCTGGCCATGGGGCAAGTGGCAAGGGTCGGTGTTACCAATATCACCACTAGGTGTGACACAGGGGTCTCAGGAAGCACCAGGGGTGGATTTCTAGTTCAACTCAACGAGGAGAAAAGTGGCACGATCTTGTTCGTTGGCTGAACCAACCCTTTCTGTCCCCTTTTCAGCCCTTTTTGGGGCCCCTCCCCCCAGGAAGCATGTTATCCACCCATGACTTGGCACCTGCAAGGGGACCAGCTGGTCGAGGTCATGCTTCGCTGAGGCCTCCCAGCTCCGTCCCTGACTCAGACGCTAGAGCTGACACTGGCCCACCTGACTGCACTGTGCAGCCAAGCAAATAAAGGCCTGGCCCTTGAAAGTCCTGAATTGGACACCCTCCTGCTTTTGGCAAAGCAGGCGGGGCCCGAGGAAGCCTTGGCAGATGCTGACGGGCAGCCTGCAAGCCAGCACGGAGAGGATTCAGGGCATCTGCTCACAAGGCCAGGGTGCGGGGACCGGCGGGAGCCCCGCCCCTCCTGTGATAAATGGTACGTGGCTGGTGGGTAGGGGCCGGGGGCGCACACCCTCATCCCAGCGCTCTCCGATAAAGGAAGTTCTTCGTGGTTTCTCCTTCCTACCCCCACACTTTGGCACATCTACCATGGTCATTAACACAGGGTGCCCCCCCACAAAGACTGTTTAGATGCCTCTTAATAGGGGTCATTCCATTTGTTCCTACAGAAGCCTGAGTCCCAGAATGGCCCAGCCCCTGGTTCTGGATCAGGATAAAGGCACAGAGTCGGCACAGCTGGCCCATTCCACACAGCCCTGATCTCGGGGTTGGATGTGTGCAGGCACCCGCCTACGTGCCAACAACAGCCAGTACCTGAACCCGCCAGACCCAGGGACAGCTGTGTCACCCAGTGAAGTCCCCACCCCAGCCTCACATCACGTCTTGGAGACAGGGAAGATGTGGGGCTCCATCAGCTTAGCTCACCTGGAACTGCAGTTCTCAGAATTCCCTTTTCTGTGTGCCTCCATGTTCAGGGTGGCCTCTCAAGAAGTATGCACGAGATTTGGACAGAAAGACTCCAGGCAGTTTGCCAGGCGCACACAGCTTCTCTCAGCTGCTGGCTCATTTGCTGGTGAGCGGGAACACCTGGCTTACCTCCTCCGGCTCCTACTGGGTCTCTTCCTTCCATTTTCCATGTCTTGGGCCAGGTGTACATTCAACTCAGCAACAAAGGATGCCAGCTTCTCCTCCGAGGCACCTCTGTCATCAAGATTGGAGGCTGCGAGAAACAGACGCAGTCAACAGTGTGCTGGTGAGTGTCTGACAACCAGCTCCCCAGGTGCAAGTCCAACGTGAATCTCGGTTGATATTCTTGTTTATGATAACAAGTCAAACAAAAGTGAGACAATGAAGATGTGTGAAAATTTTCACCTGTTCGTCAATGCTGTAAGCTACCTCTTTGCTAAGGTGAAAAGTAGATTTAACTACCAAGAGTATTTCCTTTATCCACAGTGGTGAAGGCATCAAGTGCTAACCACGAGGCCACCAGGGAACTCCTTAGATTTTTTTTTTTTGTCTTTTTGCCTTTTCTAGGGCCGCACCCACGGCATATGGAGGTTCCCAGGCTAGGGGTCCAATCAGAGCTGTTGCCACCGGCTTATGCCACAGCCATAGCAACATGGGATCTGAACCGCATCTGCAACCTACACCACAGTTCACAGCAACGCTGGATCCTTAACCCACTGAACGGTACCAGGGATCGAACCCACACCTCATGGTTCCTAGCCAACTTCGTTAACCATTGAGCCACGACAGGAACTCCCTCCCTAGATATTTTTAAGTTTAAGTTGCTTTACGAATGTTCTGTCCATCATTTTCTTAAGTCTAGATAACAAATTAATCCAGGCCTGATTTGAGCATTTGCCAATTTCAATGGTATAAATACTCCCACAGGGGCTAATTTCAAGCTACAAACGTGACATCACTCAACACGGAGTTGGGCAGACGGGTGGGGTAGCAGACTACCATATGGTATTTCCACCACACAGATAAAGTCTATATAAATAACCCCAAGAGCTTAGGTCATAAGGACATAGCAGAATGATTAGGAACTAATGAGTTTTGTTTTTAATTAATATATTTAGTTATAAGTTTATATAATTTTTCTGGCAGCATCCTTGGCATATGGAAGCTCCCAGGCCAGGGTCTGAATCTGAGCAGCAGCTGCAACCTACACCACTGCTGCAGCAACACCAGATCCTTAACCCATTGTGCCAGGCTAGGGATTGAAACCACGTCACTGCAGAGACAATGACAGATCCTTTACCCGCTGTGCCACACCAGGAACTCCTATGTAATTTAATCTTTTATAATGACTGTGTTTAACAACAGGATCACAGAATTCCAAAAAAAAAAAAATTTAATAATCGGCTCTCACAAGACAGGCTCAGCCAGCTATGACACATCACTGATTCTTGTCATCTTCGTGGTTTCCAGCTAGTCTTTGCTTTCCCCAAATTCACATCCAGCTTTCCTTTCAACCAGTCAGCTCTGTGGAATTCAAGTGACTCTAGACCCAGCACCAGACACAGAAGCACCAGCCATGCGTGGAGGTCTTTTCTGGCTCCCACCATTGCATAAAACCTACTTCCTATCATATATTCGATTCTTTTTCTAGAAAACTCAGCATGTTCTGCTTCTATGATTGAGCCTTTATTGATACAGAAATAAGGGGAAAACATGAGGCCAAAGAGGATGCTGGACACCCATGTAGCAAGCTCCTGGGGTCTGTGACTGTCTCAACACTGCAAGGATGCACCCATCCTCCAAGCTGCTCCTGTATCAGACACACCCACACAGCCACAAGAATGCACATACTCTCCCCACAGGCAACAGATGGAAAGATGCAGAATCAGAGCTTGGACCACTATTCTGGCGGAGCAGCCAGAGCGATGGGGACAGGCTGATTTAAGATAAGCCCTGAGGGGTTGTCCCAGCAGCAGAGCTGACCAGGCCTCAGGTGGCTGGGCCTCAGGGAACCACTGGGGTCGCCCAGGATGTATGGTAGCAACTAATCAGGGTAGAAGGGCTGTCCTTAGTTGGCACTTGTTCACTCACTCATTCATTCACACACTGCTCATTTGGTGCCAAGTCTTGGGCTGGATGGACCCTGGGGACATGGTGATAAAAAAGACACTTTTCCTAAATACAATGTGGTACTCCGAAAAGGATTCTGGAGCAGAAAAACGGCATTAGGAGAAAAGCTGGTGAAATCCAAATAAAGTCTATTGTTCAATTAATAGCATTGTACCAGCATTAATGTCTTAGTTTTGACAAAAAGTATCTAGTTAGGTAACATGCTAGAATCAGAGGAAGTAGGTAAAGAAGATACAGACAATCCGTCTCTCTTTGCAACTTTTACGTAAACTTAGAATTACTCCCAAATAAAAGTTTTATTTAAAAAGGTGAGGAGGAGTTCTCATTGTGGCTCAGTGGGTTAAGAACCCGATTAGTATCCATGAGGATGAGGGTTCGATCCCTGGCCTCGCTCAGTGAGTTAAGGATCCGGCGTTGCTGCAAGCTGCAGTGGAGGCTACAGATGCAGCTTGGATCCTGTGTGGCTGTGCTGTAGGCTGACAACTGTAGCTCTGATTCAACCGCTAGCCTGGGAACTTCCATACGCTGTGGGTGTGGCCCTAAAAAGAAAAAAACAAAAAACCCAACCAAAAAAACTAAAATGTGAGGAGTTCCCTGGTGGCTCAATGGGTTAAGGATCCAGCATTGCCACTGCTGTGGCATGGGTTCAATCCCTGGCCCAGGAACTTCCGCATGCCATAGGCTCAGCCAAATAAATTAAATAAATAAGTAAACACATAAATAAAAATGTGCGGAAAAAACGGACACCCAGAGACAATCAGATGGAAAACAGGGTGGAGCAAGTGGAGGCTCCCTTTCTAGGAAGCGGGCAGAGGACGAGGCAGACAGAACCTGGAGCAGGAACCAAGCCCAAAGCTTGAACAAAGGCTGAGGCACCGGGCTCAGGAACCTGTCAGGGCAGGAAAATGGAGACTTTGGAGTGAGAGCCTCTCCTTGGTTTCTCACTGGTACAATAGGATACCTGGTTAGGCAAAATTGAAACATTTCTAATGAGTGAAATTTAAACATTGCAGCTACTCCTCTATGTAGGTGAATTGTTCTGGGAAACTCCCCTGGCCCCTGTATAAAACCCACTGCCTTTCAAGGAAGGGATGCAACTGGACATTTTTCTGGCTCAAGGGTTAGCTGTTCCTGCCAACGCTCCTTGGCAAGCGGAAGGGGTCTTGGAGATGGGCTCCTCAGGCAGCTTCTCAGGAAATATGCCAGTGTTGCCCTCTTCCATTGTGAAGTTCAAACCTACTGGCATCTCTGAGGGACTCTGGTGATTCTAACTGAGATCAATCAGCAGGAAACGACACCGCGGGGCTGAGAGTCACCCTGAGGGAATGGGGCAGCCCGGAGAGGCGACCCAGGCTAATTTAAAAGAGTGTTGGTCTTGGCACTATGTTTGGCTGGGGCTGCCAGAACCCCCATTGCTGGCTCTCCATGTGACAAGGATGTGGCTGAGAACACAAGGGTGGACCAGAGAACTACTGGCCCAGGAGTCCCAGGGTGGAGCACATTGAACCATGACAAACATAAAGGAAAGAGGGTCACCATCCCCAAGAAGGGCTTGACCGGTGCTGGGATCTGGACCAACGAGTGCAGCATCGCAAGTGTGGATGGGAGAACACTGCATTGTGCTGGACCAGTTTCCAGCAGCCACTCTGCGTTGCAACAGCATCAGTGGCAGCTGAAACCAGCCTGTCTGCTGGTGGACTGGTCATATTTCCCAGTTCTACCAGCACAAGCGTATGGAAGCTGGACTGACCATGTTGGACAGAGCATACCCTGAGATTTCTATTATAATCCAAAAGCCCTGAGAGATGTGCTAAGTGTTTCTATAAAATATGGCAAGCGGTGGGCTCAACTCATTTTTAGTTAAAAATATGAAATGTGACCAAATTCACACCCACGCTTATGAAGCTGAGCTTCTCAATCATCTCGACTGACTTCAGAATCCTTCCTTTCTTAGCCTCCCCTCGGTCCAACATAATCATCTGGATTTGATTAAGTTCTAAACCCAAGACTTTAAAAGCGAATTTGGTTCCTTCAAAATAGAAACAAGGGCCATCAGATGATGACTGTGGCTTGGAGTGGGAAGGTGAGGTTGCAGATCTAAGAAGATGGAAAAAGAGCTCCAGCCATTTGCAGAATCCTCGGGCTGGATCTCTATTGCCACAGAGAGGTGCTCCTGAACTTTCAGAAACATTTTTTTTTTCAGGCACAACTCTTTTCTTTCTGGGTAAATAAGGCAGCAGACACCTGGTCTCCTTAAACTCTGCTTCCCAAAAGTGTCGGAGAAAGTCACAGATTCTGAAGGAAATTGGTCTGAAAGAACACAGAGCAGATGGTGGCCTCCCTGAGGCAAGGAACTCCAAACCCTCTTCCTCCAAGTGCCCTCTGTTGCATTCAAGGTCAGCCTCTTGGACATCCCAGAATGGATCTGCCAACTCAAGCGCTGCCATCTGCCTGGGTCTCAGTTAATCCGTCAGGGCCACAGGGCTGCAGGGACATCAGCCACAGCTTATCCTCTGAGACAGAGAAGGGAAGGACACAAGAAAAGAGGCAAGACCTTTGGAGTCAAACAGACCTGAATTCATTTCCCAACTCTCTCTTTCTCCCACTAGTTCAGTGACTTTGGGCAGGACACATAATTTCTCAGGGGCCTCAGTTTCTTCATCCGCTAAATGGGACAATAATTAGTAACTGCCTCATTGGAACATGAGGGATTACACACGATAATGCACGTAAAAGTGTTTAGCAGAGTCTGACCTTAGAAAGGTCAAACACAGTGAGCTACTAGAATGGGTGCAATGCTTAGTTTCCAAATTCTCTCATCCCATTTTCTGTTTGATCCTCATAATTATTCTATAGGGAAGCCGAAATGTGTGTGTGTGTGTGTGTGTGTGTGTGTGTGTGTCCCAGTTTCAGATGGGGAAACTGATCAATTCTGTGCCCAAGATCACACAGAGTTAGTGATGGAACCAGGACTGAAATCTACCCACGGCTGCTTTAACCGATGTGATCATATTTCCCCTTCTCAGAGCGCTCCCTCCATGGCTCCAAGCCGTGAGCCCTCCCTCCACCCATCACCTGCTGAAAGGGATCGGGAGAGAGACGAAATCCCAAGGCTCTCATCATTTAATTCACTTTAGGTGCTATGAAAGAAAGCTTGTTTGAGGGATAAAGTGGCACGGCATTTTGCCACCCTTTTCCTGGAGAAGGGTTTCCATGGAGAAAGCGCCTGTGTTGCCAGAGGGCCGGCCCCCAGCTCCCTCACCAGGGAGCTGCTATGCGCCACTAGAGCAAGAGAAATAAATCCGCTTCCAATCTGCTTCACTGCAGTCCAGAGACCAGGAAGGACCTGCTGTTCCAGCCCCCCGTGGAGGCTGTGTAAACATGTACAAGGCAGGATTAAGTATGTTTGTGGGAAGGAGGCAGAAAGGCAGCAGCTCTTATGACCAAAGGGGGTCTTGTGGGTGCTCTAGGGAAGCTGGTGCCATTAAGGGAAGTTCCTCGACCTGCACCAGCAGCTGGAGAGTCCCCGCTGAGCGACTGCTCAGGGAAAACCACTGCCATCCATCTCTGTTCCCAAGTGAGGGATGGAAGCCTGAACCTAGCATTCTGGTCAGCATCATGGATAGCTGCTACTCCTGGGTCTGTAGGAGGGTTGTGGGGCTCTTGGTCTGGCAGAAGGAAGGAGACAGATCGAGAAAGAAAAAAAAAAAAAAAGTGAAAGAGATGGAGAGAGCTAGAAAGAAAAACCCAAAGACAGAGTGAGGGACAGAGACAGACAGACAAGCAGCAGACGTGGAGTACAAGAGTCATAAAGACAGACCAAGACACATACCCAGAGACAGAGGTAGAGACTGACAGAGACAAAGGTTAAGACTGGGTGCGAGGGAAAGACGTCGAGATGAAGATGGAGATGGAGGGAGGTCACATGGAGAAAGGACTTAGATGGAAGTTTAAATCTTAGGTTTATGCCTCGGTTCTTAACTAAATAGCACAAATAAGAGCTAGCATTTACTGATGATAACTTACCATGAGCCAGGCACTAAGCTAAGCACTATCATGCATCACAGCCATTGATCTCCGCCACAACCCTACGGAGTGAGTATTGCAATCATCCCGGCTTTTCAGATGAGGAAACCAACCACGCCAACCGGGATTCCACTTGGAAGGAAAGTCCTATGTCAACACTCTGCAACAGAACTGAGATCGTCTCTCACAAAACTCATGCATGGCTTTTGACAACCACCACTGAAAACGCCTTCTACCTCCTTAAACATGTCTGTGAAGCAGCCGGCTCAAAGCAAACTCCGATTCATTCTCCTCTACTCTACTTTGCTAAACAAGTCTTGAAAATCGCCAAAGTTTTTCCTGCCTCAGGACATTTCCACTTGTTATTCCTCCTGCTTAGGGCTTTGTTCCCCAGCTCTTCATAAAAATTAAAAAATAAAATAAAATAAAACCCCTTTATAGCATTCAGATTGTTTCACTATCACTACTCAAAGGTCCAGTATCACTACTTCACTCCCTGTGCACCTGTACACAGTAATTCTATATCCCCTCACCAGGATTATTTCATTTCTTTATTGCTTTCTGTCTCTCCCATGTAACCCCATCAGGGGAGGGGCTCTTCATACTTGTGTTTCTACCTCCTAGAGGAATATACTCAATTAATACTTTTTTTTTTTGTCTTTTTGCCTTATCTAGGGCTGCACCCACGGCATATGGAGGTTCCCAGGCTAGGGGTCTAACAGGAGCTATAGCTGCCGGCCTTCACCACAGCCACAGCAACGCGGGATCCGAGCTGCATCTGCAATATACACCACAGCTCAGGGCAACACCAGATCCTTAACCCACTGAGCAAGGCCAGGGATCGAACCCGCAACCTCATGGTTCCTAGTCAGATTCATTAACCACTGAGCCACGACGGGAACTCCAATTAATACTATTTTAATGCAAGTTGAATGAATGAAATTGTTCTTTCCAGAACCAAAGACTATTGATCAGATGCTGCCTAGGAGCTGGCAGCTGCCTAGGAGTTCTTAGGAGCTAAGGGTTTTAGGCTAGAAGCTAAGCAAACAGTACTCCTGATTTCATCCAAGACTCACACTAGTGGCCACACAAGGAACAAATGGGATCTTCTATAGATCTTATAATATTTTATTATAGAATGTGAACATTGAAAGGGTCATTAGAAGTCACATGATGGAGAAATCACAGCATCTCCATCAAGCAGCCATCTCTAGTGGACGGCATGGTAAATCCATTATATCTCCCTAGTGGACGCCACTGGGCACTGCCCAGATCCCCCTTCAAGCCAAGGCATTCACTTCCTCAGCTTCCAGGAATGTTGGTGGTTGATGACTCTCAGAAGGGTTGTTCTGGAATTGCCGTCGGCTGAAGAGAGCAGCCTTGTACAAGGTCACCCCTGCCTCTGCAGGGAATATCTGCATCCAATGACTAGTCGGTGTAAGGGTCCCAAGGGCTAGCTCCCTTGCCTCGATCCAGGACAGTGCTAAAGGACCATCCCCGCTCCGAGGCTCCCTCTGGGATCAGCAGGAGCATCGTCACAGCTCATCACATGGCAACTCCTCTCTCGGCCGGGTCAGGCTTCCTTTGCCCCTCCCGCTCCGATATCACAAGGACGCTCCCTCGTAAACATCCAACACTGATGAATATGCCTCAGAGTCATAGCCCAGGGACTCCACCTCAAGGCGCCGTAGCTGCTCAGGCATCCATGCCCTCTCTGGGCAACAACAGGGAGAAAGCGCTTCCTCTGACTGAATAATCGTCCCTTTGGTGTCCTCTCTCCCCGAGGAACCACACAAAACAAGTCAAATCCCTCTTCCTCCAAACAGCCTCTCAGATATTTGAAACTGGACCTCATCATTGATGAACTCGATGAGAGAAAGCCTTCCACGATGTGGGCATGTATCGAACCACCACAGTGTACACTGTAAATATCTTACCATTTTATTCGTCAGTCGTATCTCAATAAAGCTGATGAAACGGAAGCAATTGTCCATCCTTCTCCTGAAAGCCTCCAGCGGCCCTCTCCAGGCTTATCGACCCCACTTCCTTCAACAGTCTGGACGTGGAGCGTCCGCAGCTTCCCGCCGACTGCCCATCCCCCAGCGGAAGTGCGTCACTCGCCAAGAGAAACCCTGCCCCCTGGGCCACCCCTTCCCACCCTCGCCCTCCGCAACCACACGGTAGGGCCACGTTGCTGCTTGCTAGAAGCAAGGACACCCTACAGCTCCGATACCCATGGAGCTTCTCCTCCATTTTGGTCCCTTCTCCTCAAACTGAGTTATTCCCTTGGCAGACCGCCCCTCCCAAGTTGTGTACAATCACTGTTGAGTCTTTCCATCAGAGACTTTTCTCTTTTGTTCTAAACTGCAAATTTTAGCCAAAAAGAATCTGGTTGGTATGTCACCTTACAGGGGTACTAGCCAAGAATCTCACCGGTAGCAAAGACAATCGCTTTTTTTTTTTCTATCTCAACTTCAGTGGAGTCACAAACCTAATGGATATGGCACTGTTGGGGGCATAAGACCACATCATAAAACAGGCTATTGTCTTTAAGAGGGGGAGAAACATCTCATATTAACAGGCAAAACACGTTACTATGACTACAGTTTTTAAAAGATTATGAGCAAGCCAAACGTCTTCTATTATTCATAAAGAAAAGATAATGTTTAGCCATCTCCGCGTGATGTGCCCCGCACCAAGACACGGTGCTTTTTATCTGGATGCGGGGAACGGATGCAGCTTGATGTATCTTGTCAGCATCGTTAGCTCCTCTGGAGAGAATATTCAAACACTGTTGATTATGGAGCATCCATAATGCTGCAGACAACTTCTTCTGAAGCGCTAATTTGCTCAGTGTTGTGCCATCTAACTCAGGGCTCCGTGCTGTACATCAGCACCGCGGTAATGCGGTAATCAGCTCTAAGTGTCCTGCTTCAGCTAAGACAACAGGCTTGGAGAGGCACCCGTCCCCGAGTAGATTTGCACACTGAAGCCAGAAGGGCTTTTGACTATCTTGCGCTCCGAGATACCAAACAGGAGTGGGGGTGGGGAGAGTGAAGAGGGAGAAAGGGAGCTTTCAGCTTATGGAGAGCTGCTTCAGAGGAGAGTAGCCTGCGAAGGAAATGAGAAGAGAGACGTAATCAAAAAGGACTCAGGGAGTTCCCATCGTGGTGCAGCGGAAATGAATCCAATTAGGAACCA
>PVHT020000086.1:1840086-2000251 GCA_004024745.2 Catagonus wagneri
AGAGTCGGTTGGGGCTGCCGTTATGGGAAAGGCAGTGGAGATAAGCATCTGAACCCTCATTTCAGAAAGCAGGGCTTCAAGACCAAGGTGCTGACTAAACAAATAGCCTTCTAATCCGGCTACACATCAGGTCCTGGGCTAAGCACTGGAGTTACAAAGGTGATGACCACAGGGTCAACCTTTCCCGCAGGAAGTTCACCAGCTACGTGGTCATTATTCTAAAACGTTCTCTGCAGAGGAGTTCCCGCTGTGGCGCATCAGGATGGGCTGCGTCTCTGCCCCAGAACGCGGGCTGGATCCCCAGCCCTGGGCAGTGGGTTAAGAGAACTCCACATGCCATGGGGTGGCCAAAAAAAAAAAAAAATGAAAATAAGTAAAGAGAAGGGGGAGGGAATGTGATGGGCTGGGAGTTTGGGACTGATAGATGCAAACTATTGCCTTTGGAATAGATGATCTGCTGAATGGCACTGGGAACTATAACTAGCCACTTATGAGGGGGCACGATAGTGTGAGCAAAAGAAGGTATATATGTATGTGTGACTGGGTCACCTTGCTGTACAGCAGAAAATTAACAGAACACAGTAAACCAGCTAAGATGGAAAAAACAAAAATCACTTTTTTTAAAAAAGAAAGTAAGTAAAGAAAAAAATAAATGAAAAACAAAATTTTCCCTGCAGAGTCCAGAAAGCTCTCTAGAAACACTTTGTGGAATGTTCCCTGGGCAGGAGTTGGGCTAATCCTTTAGGGCAAGGATGGCAAACCCATGGCCCCCAGGCCAGAGGCCACTCAGCTTGTCTGTTCTACTTAAAGATTTTAAAATCAGGAGACTGTATGTAAAAATTCAGACTTGTCTTGGAAAATCAGATAGTCTAGCCACACTGAGTCCACAGTCCAAGCAGCAATTACCTGGAGCCAGACAGACGTGGAGTGTCCAGCACCCATCACACCCCAGCTTGACTTCACTGCATGGAGTCCTGAACCTGGAGTCCTCTTTCTTCTTTTTTCCGTTTTCGTTTTTGCCCACCCATTGAATATGGAGTTCCCAGGCCGGGGAAATAGTAGGGATTGAGTAACCCACACGCCATTGCTGAGGAAATAGTGACCCCATATATGCACTTCCTAATGAGTAACCCCAGGAGGATGCTGGAGGAACAGAGCTCTGTTTAATAAATAAAAACTGTTTTTTAAAAGGGCCCTGGCGACTTCTTTACTGCCTCTGTTTGGCCCCAATTTATTCTTGATAAGGATTTTCAGCACTACTCCGTATATTTTTTCAAAAGAGTTTTAAAAAAGAGTAAATGGTTGTTGTACACCTATAAACGTAATAAAATTCTTTAAGTAATTAAAAAAATAAAATAAATAGATTAAAAAGTAATAAATGGTAAAGCCCATGGGCTGGCTTCTGTGCCGAGTTCCCTGAGAGAAGAGTTCGGTGCTCCTGAGGCCTCGGAGGGGAGTTTTCTCGGCTCCTCCAGTTTGGCTTTTGTGCGGCGCTCACAGCAAGGCCCGGCTCTGTCTTTGCTCCCTTCTCTTCTTGTAATTGGTCTGGTTCTCGCAGTGTTTGCTCTGTGACCTGTGAGGAAAACATGGTCTCCTGGACAGACAGGCTGGGGATTTCACTGCTGCACGTCCCTTGGAAATGCAGTTTTAAGGCATTTGTTCAAGCCCCTGCCAGGAGGACATCCGTGCTGAGACGCAGTGCAGGCATAGTCTTCTGGTTGCACTGGCTGATGTTCGAGCCTTCATCTGATTGTTTGTATCGCAATGGACTGAACCCGATGTCCACTCCAAATTCACCTGTTAACATCCTAATCCCCAGGGTGAAGCACTAGGGAGCGGGCCCTCTGAGAAGTGATTAGGTAGAAACTTGGTGAATGGGATTCAGGCACATAGAAAAGGGGCCCCAAAGAGCCCTCTCACCCTCTTTCTACCTTATGAGGCTTACAAGAAGCAGCAGTCTGAAGCCATAAAATGGTCCTTACCATGCTGGCCTCCTGACCTCTGACTTTCAGCCTCCAGAACAGTAAGAAATAAATTTCTGGAGTTCTCGTTGCAGCTCAGCTGGTTAAGAACCCGACTAGTATCCATAAGGATGCGGGTTTGATTCCCGGCCTTGCTCAGTGGGTTAAGGATCCAGCATTGCTGTGGCTGTGGTGTAGGCCGGCAGCTGCAGCTCCGATTTGACCCCTAGTTTGGGAACTTTCATATGCTGCAGGTGCAGCCCGAAAGAAAGAAAGAGAGAGGAAGGAAAAAAGAAATAAAGAAAGAAAGAGGAAGGAAGGGAGGGAGGGAGGAAGGAAGGGAGGGAGGAAGAAAGGGAGATTTCTGTTGTTTATAAGCCATGCAGTCTATGGGACTTCGTTATAGCAGGACAGACGGACTAACACAGGCATCGTAGAGATCACTGGGGTGAGTTAGACACTGAGGATTGAAAGTTCCCAATTTTGAGTGGCGAGTCCTGATTGAATCAGCTTCTTGGCAGCCTATTTGTGTACCTACACGTATGACTAACACACGCATTGCTATTTCTCTGCCAGGGCTCCTCTCTCTCAGCGCGTGACACAGGATGGCCTTGGGCTTTGAAAGGAGTAGGGACCAGGGCTCTGCCATTGACTAGCCCCCATGTGCCCATCTGTCAAACGAGAGCAATCGTTATTACATCTTTTTAGAGATAATGGAACTGAGAAACAGAGAAATTAAGTAAGTTGCCCCAAATCACATAGATAGTAAGTAGTGGTACCAGGATATGGAACTGAGGTGGCCCTGGAGTTCCCTGGTGGCTCAGGGGGTTAAGGATCTGGCTTTGTCACTGCTGTGGCTCGGGTTACTACTGTGGTACAGGTTCAGTCCCTGGCCCAGGAACTTCCATATGCCACGGGCGCAGCCAAGGGAAAACAAAAAAGAACCGAGGTATCCCTGTTTCAATGCCTTGCTCTTAACCACCTAGACAGGAGAAGGGTGTAAATCAGATACAGACGACATCCTCCTGTCGGCGTGGAGCCACGGTGGAGCCTGATGCAAAAAATCTACTCTTTTCCACGACTACATCTTGAAAACAGTACTGATGCATTCGCTTCCATGAAAGCCGCAAAAGTGAAACTATAATACATTCTGGTTTGAGTAAAAATAAAATGTTTAAACTTACAACAGTGTTGTCAGTGTTAATACACCCACTTCTCTATTTTCCAATATTTAAATGAACCCTTTAAAAGAACACCTAAAAACACACAAATCAGAATGCACACTTCTGCGTTGCCTTGGCTCCAGGACAGCTCGTCACCACGCTGCCAGTACCGGTCGCTGTGTAAAATGCTGATATTTTGTTCATCCTGAATCCTTTTTTTGCCTTAACTTTGATTTTTTTTTTAAATGTTATTTATCTTGGTTCCTGAGTTTGGCGGCACCCCTTAAATTCTGCCCCTCTGGCAGGTGCCTGACCCGCCTCGCCCTGGCGCCGGCCCTGTGTTCCGTAAGCAAAGAGCCAGAAGAGCATTCTCAGGCTTGGGTGGGCGTGGGCAAGTCAGAAGAAAGGGCGTTGGAAAGATCAGAGGGCTTGCTATGCCGTAACTAGGAGTTTAGATTTATCCTGTGGGCAACAGGGAGCCAACCAAGTGTTTTAATGACAAAAGGGAAAGGGCCAGGCTTGTGTCTCAGAAAGATCACCCTGTCTGCCGACCTGGAAGCAAGAAGAGCTTTGAGCAGGCTCAAGCGCTGATTGGGTAAGAAGGGCCAGGCCTGGCCTAGGACAGGGGCCTGAGGGCCGGGGTCACGGTGTGGGTGGCCCGTACCTGGCACCTGGAAGCTGGGTGCCCACTGGGGAGACAGGGATCATGAAGGCAGCCAAGTTAACCTGCACGGAAAAAAAAAAAAAGCTCATACCGTGAAGTCATGAAACCATCTTTCTCGCACCCTGTCACACAGAGTGGCGTTCAGCGGCTCTGGCTCCGACAGATAGCAGCACCTGAGAGAAAACGGCAAGTCTTCTGAACTGTGTGGGACCCCTGAAATCAGCAGGGGCTGATTAGGCACCAGAGGGCATCAGGGACAAGTAAACAGCAGACCCTTCACTTTCAATTTCATGTCACTGGCATCCAGAGACACACGCTTCATCCCCAAGGATGTCGAGGGCCCTGAGGCTCCCCCCGCCTGGCTCCTAGGAAAGCCTGTGATTTCACAGTGAAACCCTAATAAATAAATCATGTCGCCAAAGGCAACACCCAAGGCGTCGACCCATCTTTCAGCCTTGGATGAATCCTTTCCAGATGCCTTTCTTTGTCTTCCTCTTGGCTAAATATGCTATCCACCATCCTCCTGCCCCGTCCTGGAAGACAGAGGCGTGGCTATGATTTACTTTCCTGGGTGGCTCAGCAGTTAGCGAACCTACTATCCATGAGGACGTAAGTTCGAGCCCTGGCCTCGCTCACAGGGATTAAGGCTCCAGGGTTGCCATGAGCTGCGGTGTTAGTCGCAGACACAGCTCTGATCTAGCGTGGATCTGGATCTCCGTGGCTGTGGTGCAGGCCGGCAGCTACATCTCCGATTTAACCCCTAGGCTGGGAACTTCTAGATGCCTCAGGTGCAGCCTTAAAAATACAAACAGATATAGATATAGATACAGATATACATAAATTAAACAAATAAAATTGCATTTCCACAACCTGTAGCCCTTCCCTGCTTTTAACATAAATAAAAATAAAAATTCTGACCCAGGAAATTCCAGCCCAGGTCAGCTCTGCAGTCATAGGATCATGCTGGTGAAAATCCAAGCTAGAAAATCCCTGAAGATCATCTTAAAGGGGAGCACTATACCCCAAAAGATCAAGAACAAATGTTCATAGTATCTTTATTTTTGCAGGCAAAACCTGGAAACAATCCAAATGCCTATCAATAGATGGACAGATAAATGAACGGTGGTCTGCGGATACAGCGGAACATGATTCAGCAACAAAATGGTAAAAACTGCCAATATGTACACAACGTGAAGGAATCTCAGGAACATCATCTTGCAAAAAAGACCACACGTTGTATGAGCCCATTTATGAGTTCGAGATCAGGCAGCACCGATCTGTGGCGGAAGATTTCAGAGGAGTGGTTAACCTGGGAAAGCGGTAAGGAGGTGAGACGGGGTCTTGATTGTGAAGGGGTGTGAAGGAACTTTCTGGAGTGGTGGAAGCATTCCATATATTGATTTAAGTGGTAGTCACAGTAGTATTACATATTAAAAATTCATCAAGCCGTAGAGTTAAGATTTGTGCGTTTTACCGTGTATAAATTACACCGCAATTTTAAAATATATAAAAATAAATAATTTAAAAAGGAAATGATTGATGTGGGTGTGTGCGCGCGTATGAATCTATGTAGCGATGTTAAAATGCAAGCTTCAGCTGAAACCTAATGTTATGAATCAGCACCGTCCAATGGACTTTTCTTCGGTTTGGGGAGTGATCTGTAACCTGCATTATCCAATATGGCAGTCACTCGCCACATGGGGCTATTGGGCACTCGAAGTGTGGCTAGTTCAACCAAGGGCTGAATTTTTTATTTTGCTTGGCTTTCATTTTAAATTTAAGTGTAAGTAGGAGTTCCCATCATGGCTCAGCAGAAAGGAATCTGACTAGTATCCTTGAGGACACAAGTTCAATCCCTGGCCTCGCTCAGTGGGTTAAGAATCCGGCGTTGCCATGAGCTGTGGTGTAGGTCACAGACGTGGTTCGGATCCTGCATTGCTGTGGCTGTGGCATAGGCCAGCAGCTGTAGCTCCGATTGGACCCCTAGCCTGGGAACCTCCACATGCCACGGGTACGGCCCTAAAACGACAAAAGATCAAAATAATAATAATAATAATTATTATTATTATTATTATTCCTGTTTTGTCCTGGAGGTAAATTCCAGATTGTCATCTAGTGTCCCTATAGGGGGACCAAGAAAGGGTGGTGAGGGTTAACTCTTTCTGCACCGATCTTCAAGTATTCCTGTTTACAGCCTCACTCCATCACATCTTGGATGGCCTGAAGTCCCACTTGTCACCTCTAAGTCTGAGGCCTTCCCTGGGATCCACGAAGCACGTTCTTCTGTCCCCCGATGCCCCCCCCTTACATGTGTTCTGAGATGGGAGGAAGCAGTCTATTGCACATGCTGAGTGCCTGTCTATTTCAGAAGGTAGAACACTGTCTGAAGGACCCAACACTGTCCGTGTTTGAAGGGAACGAGCTCGCCATTTTTGCAGAGAAAAAAGTTGGAGGTACAGGTGGGATGCCATTAATGCCCAACCAGAGCACAGCTGTAACTGATCAAAAGACAGCCAGCTAGGGGATTAAAGACAACAACAGAAAGCGAGAATGATACACTTGGAGCAAGGGCCTCTGTGCCTCTTTAATACACCACTTAAGCCATAACCGTCCCCTCAATACCGTGGAGAGATAGGCACAAGTGTAGAATAAATCAGGAACATAAGGTTTGAACTCTGGTGGGTGCCATGGTTCAGGATGGACACGGGGATAGAGTGGTTGGGCTCAAACGCCTTGTGCTGTGCAGGTGTGACGTTCAAAACAGCCAACTAGCCTGGCATAGGCACCCTGCCAGTGCCGACATTAATAATCCATCCAGGGAGACAGGTGCCGAGAGTCAGCCCTGCACGCATTCAGGGACAGCCTGGACTCCGCTGGGCTACACAACCTGGCCCCTCGGCACTCCTGGCACTTTAGCCCATGTCAGTTGCTACTTTGTTCTGAAGATCCCTAATCCCCTCGAGCTCTCGGTTCCCCTGTATCTGCCGCTTTTATAACCACCCTTTCTTTCTTTGGGTAGCTGACTATCCCCAAGGTAGTGAGACGCCTGTAAGCCTTGAATTAAGAGCAGACAGTTGCAGCATCATTGCAATGCACCAGTCTAAATTTAGACCCCCATGTTCTGCAGGAAATAAAAGAGCATGTTTGGGTTTTAGTAATAGAATTTTAAGAGATTGGTCAATTACACGTGCATGGCCACCCAGCCCCTGAAAACCTGGCTATTCTCAGTAAAAGCTACAACGCTGTACAGCCTCATACATCAGGAGCTGCATTCAGAAACTAGTAACAGAAACTGGAAATAACCATTTATTTTCCTCTCATATAAAAGAAGCCCCGAGGGAGTACCCATGGTGGCTCAGCAGTAACAAACCCGACTAGTATCCATGAGGACACAGGTTTAATCCCTGGCTTCACTCAGTGGGATAGGAATCCGGTGTTGCTGTGGTGTAGGTCAGCAGCTACAGCTCCAAATGGACCCCTAGCCTGGGAACTTCCATACGCTGAGGCTGCAGCCCTAAAAATAAATAAATAAATAAAGCCCCAGGATAGACAGTAGAAAGTTCTCCGTAGTAAATAGGAGTCAAGATGTTCAGTCTCTCTGCTCCACCATCCTTAGAACATGACTTCCATCCTCAAGGCCCCTAATGATCCAAGATGTCTGCTGGCGCTTTAGCCATATCGAGTTGCAGGCAGAAGTGAGAGTTCCCTGGTGGCACACTGGGTTAAGGATCTGGCATTGTCACTGCTGTGGCTTAGGTCACTATTGTGGCAGAGGTTTAATCCCTGGCCAGGGAACTTCTGCCTGCCTTGGGTGCAGCCAAAAAGAAAAGAAGAAAAAAGAAATCAGGAAGAAGGAGAGGAAAGAGGAAAAACTCACACACCACGGTCTTTCCTTCTGTTAAAGCACCTTCTCAGAAGCCCCACTCTCCCACTTCTGTTCCCAAAAAACTGACCACCTCTAGCTGCAAGAAAACTTAGTCCTTCAGTTAGGCCCTTTGCACGTGGAATAGAATTAGGGTTCTGCTATGAAGGACAAAGAGGGGAATGGATACTGCGGAGGCAATAAGCATTCCTTGCTTTGCCCCATATAAGAAAGTTCCATGAGGAGTTCTCGTTGTGATACAGCAGAAACAAATCTGACTAGGAACCATGAGGTTGCAGGTTCGATCCCTGGCCTCGCTCAGTGGGTTAAGGATCCAGCGATGTCATGAGCTGTGGTGTAGGTCGCAAACGTGGCTTGGACCCTGCATTGCTGTGGCTGTGGCGTAGGCCAGCAGCTGTAGCTCCAATTGGACCCCTAGCCTGGGAACTTCCATATGCTCCGGGTGAGGCCCTTAAAAAAAAAAAGAAAAGAAAGTTCCATGACTCTTTGCAGCCTTAAGCCATCTAAGACGACAGGAAATGCACCCTTTCCACCCCAAAGCCTATCACTGCTGGGCAGAGCTGAGGCTTCTGGAAGAATCACCCATTCTCCCCTGAGGACACCAGGCACCCCAGTTCCTCCAGGGCCCCCAGACTGTCAGAAAGAGGCCTGCCGCTCTGGGGGTTGGTGAGAAGCTCTAACCCTTTACTGCCTTTGAGCCTGCATCTGCGCTTCTCCCCGTTACCTCCTCCTGGGAGACAGAGGAGCAGCGCCAGGTGTCCACACAAACATCAGCATCATCCAGAAGTGGCGGCTGCCATTCTCCAACCCAGGCAGCTCCCAGGATTTATGTGAAGAACGAGGGTGAACCCAGTTCATGGATGGTGGCGTTAGGGGTCCCTCTTGGGGGAACTGGAGACAAAGACTCAGGCGCGGTTCCTGCCTTCAAAGAAATTATAGCACAAGAGATTCTGATCAAAACCCAAGTCAGACTGTAAGGAAAGGGGTCAGACACTGCCCTGGGAGGGAGGGATCAGAGGAAGGAGGCATCCTCCTAGTTTACAGGCTCAGAGAAGACGAACTCTTTTTGAGGACTGGGGAGGACTGGATGTGGAAGATGGACAGCATACTTCTAGATGCCTGCACAGGAGAGTCGAGGCTAGGAGCAGGAACCTGCTGGCCTTGTGCTTTGACTCTTTACCCGCCCTCACGCTCTTCCCCCTCTTTTTCCCTCAGCTCTGAATTTCCTTATTGCTTCCAAAGCAAGATGGGAGGGAGGCCTCCCCTAGGCTGACATGTCAGTCCCAGACTGATGGTTCTGCGAGCAAGGACTGCCTGGTGCCTCGACCACAGTCCAGCCCATCCTTGGATTCTGCCCACACATCACTGGCCCTCAGTTCAATGTTTTGAACCACATAATGGGTGGAACGATGGAAAGGGAGCCACCAGAGCCCTTGAACTTGCTCTTGAAGGGATGTTCTCCGCGCAGGGCGGCACCGAGCTACCAAATGGCCTTGTTCTGGGTCCACCCAGGACTAGGTCTCAAAGGGAAAAGCGACCCGTAAAATATGTTTGTGCAGTAAAACGAATCATCTGGGTGTCAATTACTCAGAAACAAGCCTCTAATGCGAACAATCAGAAGCGAGGGGGAAAATCGATAGATTTCTCCTCATTGTGCAGGAATGGAAAACAAGCTTCATTTTACTCCAGCCCCAGGGAGAAAAGAGCAAATTAATGGTTCCTGTCAGGGGCTCCTGTGTTGCCTCTCTGCCCAGCAGGGGCCTGGCTCAGGAAGTTGCTGGTTAGACGGAGTCTGGTATCAGGCCTGAAATCCCCAAGTGAATACAGGGTACATGCACGTGCACATGCAGGCACGTCACACAGAGGTGTACATGCCTGTCCTCGTGTGCCTTGTACCTGGACATTCATAAACACCACGCCTGTGCATATGCATACACATGCACACGCATGAGCACCCCCGTCTACACACATGCACACACAAAGGTGCCGCATGCGTCCACCCACGTGGATACATATGTATGTTCACCATGCCCAGCCGCCACACTGGTGTCCTTTCCCACCACTTAGCCAGAAAGGGATGACACCAGACCTCAAACCCGGTTCCTCCGATTCCAAGTATGTCCTCTCCGCCAGGATCCCACACAGAACCACTATATTAAAATTTAAAAGCATACAGGTTCCAGAGTTCCCGTTGTGGCTCAGCAGTAATGAATGCAACGAGTAAGCATGAGGACGCTGGTTCCATCCCTGGCCCAGTTCAGCAAGTTAAGGACCCAGCGTTGCTATGAGCTGTGATGTAGGTCAAAGACACAGCTTGGACTGCATGTTGCTGTGGCTAAGGCGTTAGGCCAGCAGCTACAGCTCTGATTTGACCCCTAGCCTAGGAACTTCCATAGGCGACAGGTGTGGTCATAAAAAATAAAATAAAATGAAATAAATAAAATAAAAAACATATAGGTTACACACTACAGAGAGCCTGGACAGCAAAGTGGATAAGAGCTCAAACTAGAGCAGGATCACCTGGATTTGACCCCTGACCCCACGTCTTTTCAGGTGTGTGATGTTGGGCAATTTACAAGTCACTTAGTAATCAATCAGTGCCTCGGTTTCCTCATCTGAAAAGTGGGAATACTAATGTTTGATTCTTCAGAATGGTTGTGAGGATGCTGTGTAATAGATCTACATGAATTAGAATTGTGCCTGGCACATTAGAGAACTATATAAGCCTTAGCTGTTTGCAATGATTCTTTTATTACCTTAAAATTGTGGAAAATGCACCAAATTGGAAAGCTATGCCCTATGCAGCCCTGTTCCCACTCAGCAGGATTCTGTCATCCCACTGACTACGGAGCATGAACTTTAAGGTCCGTCAGTCACTTCCGCAATACTATGACTTCTTCTACATCTTCTGGACATAGATGGTAAAGCCAACCCCTGAGTCTCTAGGTCCATTCAGTGAGAAACTAGGACTCCGTTTTCACGAGGGGTTCACATATTTTTAGAACCTGCTTTTAGAAGGCAGACGCTACTGAGTCAAAGTCTCAGAGCGCTTTTCCACTAGTTTGTGTGACTCATTTAGAGCAACTGTGATAAATGAGGGACGGTTGTAAAAGCTGGAGAAAGGCAGCAGATTCCTTCTTCAGGTAAAGGGGGGAGAACCAGGCGCCATTGTTTGCAATGGATTGCTGGAGGAAATGCTTCTTGCTGGTGAGTCATTTGTAATTAACTCAACCCGCGATGAAAAATGTTGTGTATATGAAAATGTTATACTACCCGTGTAATAATAAATCGTTAGCAGATGCTGCGGGGAGGAAGATTGTTATTAATGACTTTGGGGAGAAAAAAAAAGGTGTGTGGGAAATGTTTGATTCAGAGGGAGGACGCGGTTTCCTGCTCAGCTCCTGCCTGGCCGGCTGGCACAGCCTTGGGGGTGGAGGGAAGATGCGAAAAGCAGAAAAGCACGGAGTGCAGGAGGAATGGATCCGGCTTATGTAGGCTCATAGGAAGGCTCCTCCCGGGCCAGGGAAGTCTGGAGTTCACCTGCACCCTTCTTGCACAGAATCTGCATCCAGACTAAAAACATCTGCATCTCTCACCTGGACTAAGTCCCCTGCCCTGTTCAGTCTCTGGGCAGACCTACAAAGAGGCATCTACTAACCCTCACCGAGGAAGGAGGGGAATGCTTCTGAAAGAAGAGGACATTTAGGGTGGCGTTTAGCAGACAAGAGGAGTTTGTGGGGTGGGTAAGTGGAAAAGGACATCCACACCAAACAGTACATGCGGAGCATGAAGCATCCAGGAAGATGGGAGGATGCGGTGTGGCTGCAGCCTGGGGCATATGAGGGCTGGAAAAGTGGGTAGGGACCTGGTGGGAAGGGTCCCCTGTATGATTCCTTAACCCATGTCATCATTCATCAGGGCCACAAAAGCATCTTGAGAAGCAACCCAGTTTTGCCTTAGGGCTGAGTGTGCCTGAGGCTCCAAGTAGCATCCTTTCTCGATAAATAATTCAAAGCCCTGTCTTCATGGGTCCACACACATCTTCTCACTCAGGGGGCACTGATTTATGGACCCAGCTTTCGAACACAAAAGACTCTGATTCCATTTTGTTTAAAAAAAAAAAAAAAAAGACAGGATTTACTATACTGACAGTCATATACAGAATACAAGACCGGGAGGACACCGTGGGCTATGTGATAGACAGATACAGAGAGGCTGATACAGTCTAATCAGAGAGGAAGTCTCTCACGCCCTGCCTCCCAGTTCCTCCGTCCTTTCTGGCAGCCCCAGTGCTTCCCCGTCATAACCCTGCCCCTCCGCTACACAGACGGAAAAGTTGTCTAGGACCGTACAGGGAGCGGGGCAAAACGGAAGCATTCAGAGCTCTGCATCCCAGCCTGGCGCTCTTCTCACTTCCTGAAGGCCTCGCCAGCTTCTTCGAATCCAAAGTATTTGCTTCTGTAAACCTCTACATGCTGGCAGCCTGGTCAAACAAACAGAGCAGATCCTGACTGCAGGGAGATGTGAGTTCAGCTTCCAAGTTCCCCGTCTCAACCAGCTGCCAGCTCTTATTAAACAGGTTACTTGCTCTCTCAATGCCTCAGTTTTCTCATCTCTAAAATGGGGGTGGGGAGTTCCCATCGTGGCTTGATGGTTAACGAATCTGACTAGGAACCATGAGGTTGTGGGTTCGATCCCTGGCCTTGCTTAATGGGTTAAGGATCTGGCATTGCCGTGAGCTGTGGTGTAGGTTGCAGACGCGGCTCGGATCCTGCATTGCTGTGGCTATGGTGTAGGCCAGCAGCTACAGTTCCGATTCCACCCCTAGCCTGGGAACCTCCATATGCCACGAGTACAGCCCTGGAAAAATCAAAAAGACAAAAAAAAAAAAAAAATGGGGATGGGAAGGGAGAATAGTAAGTGTCATAAGGATTAGAGAATGTTTGAATGGCGCCCCCTAGACGCACTCATCTCTCTTTTTTTTTTTTTTTTGGCCGCAGCTGCAGCATGTGGAACTTCCTGGGCCAGGGGTTGAATCTGTACCACAACAGCCATCTGAGCCACAGCAGTGTCAACACCAGATCCTTAACCCACTACACCACAAGCGAATGCCTAGTCAGACTCATCTTTACTTCAAAATTGCACTAAAAAGGGCTTTATGTCCTTTCCTATCCTCTTCTGTGAGTTGTTGGTCTTTTTCTATCATTTGTGCATTTCAGTGATAAAAAGGGGGATCTAGCTTACTTTTGGATGAACATCTTTATCATGCCCAAACTTAGATATTTCTTTTTGTCTTTTTGTTTGTTTGTTTGCTTTTTTGTCTTTTTAGGACCACACCCATGGCATATGGAAGTTCCCAGCCTAGGGGTCAAACTGGAGCTGTAGCCACTGGCCTACATCACAGCCACAGCAAGGCGAGATCCATGCCTCACCTGCAACCTACACCACAGCTCAAGGCAACTCCGGGTCCTTGACTCACTGAGCGAGGCCAGGGATCGAAACTGCGTCCTCATGGTTGCTAGTCAGATTCATTTCTGCTGAGCCACAGCGGGAACTCCATTTTCTTATTATTTTTAATTCAAGCATACTTGATTTACAATGCTGTGCTGATTTCTGCTGTATAGCAAAGAGACCCAGTCGTGCATATACATACGTATACATTTTCTTTCATATATCACCTTCCATCGTGGTCAATCCCAAGGGACTGGATATAGTTCCCTGTACTACACAGCAGGATCTCATTGCTTATCCATTCTAAATGTGATAATTTGCATCTACTAACCCCAGACTCCCAGTCCATCCCGCTTCCTCTTCCCTCTTAGATAGTTCTTTAATCCAATAGTTATGAGTAAATTTAGTGTTCATTAAAGTTGAGGAAACAGGCTTTCTTATCATACCATCAGTGAGAACATAGTTGGCAAATATCTTGGCAAAAATTTGTAAACAGGTAATCGATTTTTAATGTATCTATATAAATATGAATATACAGTTTAAAATCCTATGATCTCACCTCTAGAGTGTATGCCTTACAAAAGCACCACGTCATTCCAATGTCTATAAAAACAAACAAAAAAAAAAGTGGAAATGATTTACATGTCTGTCCGTATCTGAATGAATAAATTATAGTACCTCCATACAAATAAATTCTACCCAACCGTTTTAAAAAAGTGCCATATGCACCAACTTGGAATGAAGTCTACAACATATTGTAAAGTGAAAAGGGAAGTTGCCGCACAATATGTATAGTGTTAATACCCATTTTGGATTGTAAAAGCCGTATATAATAAAAATAGCTAGTGATTTATTGACTCCTTATTCTTTGCCAGGCACTTTCCTAAGCATTTAATCCTTACGACAGCCTTATGGGATGAGGACTGTTACATCATTTTTCAGAAGAAGAAACTGAGGCCTTGGGAGTCCCCTTTGTGGCTCAGCGGTTAACCAACCCAACTAGTCTCCATGAGGATGAGGGTTCGATCCCTGGTCTCGCTCAGTGAGTTAAGGATCCCGTGTTGCCGTGAGCTGTGGTGTAGGTCGCAGACGCGGCTCAGATCCCGCATTGCCGTGGCTGTGGTGTAGACCAGCAGCTGCGGCTCTGATTTGACCCTTAGCCTGGGAACTTCCATACGCCACAGATGCAGCCCTAAAAACCAGAAGGAAAATAAGAAAAAGAAAAAAAGAAATAGGCCCCGAGACGTTAAGTAATTTTCTCAGGGCTGTGAAGTGACTGAGGGGTGAAGCCCAGAGTCAGGCCCGGGCATCTGATCCCTGAGAGGCAACTTCAAGGACAACTTTGAGTGTCAGAAGGAAAAAAAGGGTCTCATGAACTGGGAGGAGGAGGAGGGCCCTTTCTCCGCCCATTTTATCCACTTTTGTGTTGTTTGGGTTTGTTACAATGGGCATGTAATTGAAAAATAAAAATTTGATGAAAGCGCCCAACCATGTGGAATCCTTGCCTGGGATGGGAGCCAAGATGGGCCGGATGGAGGGAACCACAGACGCTGTTCTCAGGCTGGGCTGAGCTCAAGCCTGACTTTACACGGGCCTCTTAATATGCACCTTCATCAGCAAGGATGGATACAGGGTCGGAGGGACCAACTTCAGCATAAGACTGAGTACATCCCCCTGGGTGGACTTTGCCAAGTAGCTGGACCTCTCTGAGCCTCCAGGTCTCACCTGCCAAGCACTAACTACCCACCAGCTCTATGGGCTGGCAGTGAGAGTCAGAGAGCATGTGAGGTGCTTACTGTGGCTGCTTCGTCCCATGCTCCCTGCTGCTGTGGCTCCCGGGAACCCGGTATCACATGAATTATGACAAAGTCTTCTGGCTGACATAATCTGGGGAGGTTTTCTGGTCCCATGGCGTTCACATCCAGCTCAGATCCAAACTCAATTCAGAGGGAGTTTCACAATGAAGTTATAAATTCCAAAGCCCAATGACTGGCCAAGTCAAGCCTTCGACAAGAGGAGAGATTTCTGTTCCCAACTTGCCCAGAGATGTAGGCTCAGCCCTTGGTTTTCCAAGTCTGGTCCCATGTTTGGAAGAAGGAACTGACTCCAAAGTTCCCTCCCAGGAGGTCTGGGAACCGCCAGGAAATCTGATGCAAAGCTGGGTCGTGGAAAGAACCAAACCACAGCACTTGGGTTCCTGCCTTTAGAAACCCAGACGAGCAGTTGCATCAGCGAATGGGGGACAGGAGGGCTGGAAGGTGGTCTGGTCTCTCTGAAGTCTGTGCTTCCACTTGATGTTGATATGACTTTAACGTTAGTCCCCCCAGATACTGCTCGTCATTACCTGCACGGATTGGATTATCCACATAATTGTTCTGGTTTCCACCACCCCACCCCCGGCCCCCCAGCTGCATATTGACCTCGCAGAGGGTGTTCTCCTTTCCGAAGATCCTTGCAAAGTCTGTGCTCTCTGTAATCTCCCCAGCAGCTTCGTTTATCGCCATTGTGCATTCCTACAGATTCTTAGTTTAATGACACCCTTTCTGAAGCAGCCGCGATGGTGCCAAATGGCACTTGCATTTCCAGGAAAGCAGCCAAACTCATTAAGTTAATAAAGGAATTTAGCTGTATAGAGAAGCCTCCTTCACATATATTCCCGAAAAACCCGCACTCTCACAACTCATCAGCAGCTATTAAACCTCTGCCTCCACCTGCAAAGCACTTGCTCCACTGAAGTCACAGCCGGTCGGACCCACGTCGGCTGTGGAGGGCAGGGTGCTCTGTGCAAGCGTGGAGGCACATGTCAGAGCCCAGCTAGCCCTGACATCCCTGCCACTTCTGCTCCCTGAGCAGCTCCCCAGAGCTCCCCTCTCTCCAAGCCGGAGGAGTCCCATGGATCCTGGCAGAGGTGGGACCAGACCTGACGATCCGCTAGATGGGGTTCTCTGATGAACCATCCCAGCAGCCCCCTGTGTAGTCTCCCTGCATCAGGCTGACCCTTTGCCCTCAAAGCCATCTTCCCAAACCACAAGTCTGCGTAGATCGCCCTTCCGCCATATTCCTTTAGCAGCTCGCAGTGCCCACGGGAGAACAGCGCCCCAAACACCTAGAGTAACATCAGGCTTTTCAAGATACGCTGTGCCACCACCTTCCTCTTCACTTCAGAGGCCACTCACCCATGACCTCCCTCCCCCACACTCCAGCTTCCCAGACTGGCCCTGCTCTTTCACTCGCTCCAGGCCTTTGAGTACCACTCTCCACGAGCCTTAGACACCTTGCCCCACCCTCACTGCTTCCTCTTCCTGGATAACTGAAACTCAACCTTCGAGACTCTTTCCAGAAGTCCCTTCCTCCTAGAAGCTTTCATTGGCCTCCTATGTTGGCCTGGATAGGTGGCAGCGTTTCCTGTGAGAGACTGCAGAGCAAATGGACCAACGAAGAACTGGCCCCTTTAGTCAGTCCAGTTGCGAGTAAACACATACGAATAAGAAATCAACGGAAATAGTGATCCACCCTCCCTTATTCCTCAGAGTATTAACGGAGCCACTCCAGGGTGCACAGCTTAGGGCCAGGTCTAATTTTCCATCCTCTCTGCTCAGTCATGCACAATTAGAAATTAAGTATCTTGTAGTTCCTGTCGTGGCTCAGAGGGTTAAGAACGTGACTAGTACCCGTGAGGATGCGGGTTCGATCCCTGGCCTTAGAGTTGCTGTGGCTGTGGCGTAGGCCAGAGGCTACAGCTCTGATTCAGCCCCTAGCCCAGAAATTTCCATGTGCCACAGGTGTGGTTATAAAAAGAAAAATAAATTATGCATCTTTTGGATTCCTCTGTGGCTCAGCACGTCAAAGACCTGGCGTTGTCACTGCTGCAAAGCAGGTTTGATCCCTGGCCTGGGCACTTCCTCATACCACAGGCATGGCCAAAAAGAAAAAAGGAAAAGAAATGAGGCATCTTTTACTGAGCACTTACTCTGTGCCTGGAATTGTGTAGGACACCGTGAGCACTCAGAGATGGATAAAACACCCTCCCTGCCCCATGAATTCATGCCTGAACAGGAATAACCAGAGCCCTCAGCTTCCAAACTGCACATCAGGCAGCTCAATCCACGAGCCCACCCCTGTTCACAGAAAAGTCTCCTGTGTTGGTACCAGATCCTCCCAGACTGCTCTTAATACTTTCTCTCGGGGCTCAAAGACCTGTTTAGTCTTGTTTCTGTTGAACTATCACCACCTGATGGCCAAGGAAGATTTTGTCAAGAAAAGAGAGCCTTTGGAGTTCCCATGGTAGCTCAGTGGGTTAAGAAACTAACTAGAATCCATGAGGATGCAGGTTCGATCCCTGGCCTTGCTCAGTGGGTTAAGGATCCGGCGTTGCCGTGAGCTGTGGTGTAGGTTGCAGATGCGGCTCAGATCCCGCGTTGCTGTGGCTGTGGCGAAGGCCGGCAGCTACAGCTCCTGTTAGACCCCTAGCCTGGGAACCTCCATATGCCGCGGGTGCGGCTCTAGATAAGGCAAAAAAAAAAAAAATTCTCCACACTTAGCCCCAGATGGCTGAGGATTTGGCCTTTTCTTAAAGGCTCCACGAATAGAATTCCACATTTACCCCTAGCTTGTTCTTGCCCTTAGCATCTCTCACTGGGCAGAACTCCTACCCAGTGGACTCATCCCAGGCCCTCCTGCCCGAGTTAAAGCCCCTTTTCTTTGATTGGCATCAGTGGAGCTGGACACATACCCACTGAGGTCATCACGTCACCTCTATTTTCCAGCTCAAAGCTTGTGGAATGGGGAGGTGGGGGAGAAAGTGACAGTCCACTCAATGTAACGGACACAGGTGTGTTCTGAGAAGCTGACACCTCCCCCAGTGGCAAGAACCAGAATAAGCTCAAGTTGTGCAGCCAACATGCATCCCAACTGCCCTTTAGGAAAAGCTTTGAGAGTGGCGAGAGGCTGAGTTTGTTGGAGGTGGACCCACTCATCTGTCACCCTGAGAACACAGCTTCCTGCATGGAGGCGGCAGCCGGGGACCCAGAGGTGAGGGTTTTGTAGACTCACAGGTCCGGTCTCATCTGCAAAACAAGGACAATGATCCTCATCTTAGAAAACTGCTGGTGAGATGAAGTGAGTGAGCTCCACAAAGTGCTGGGCGTGAAGCAGATCCCATTCAATAGATAACTGTCATGGGCCCTGCTCCCCACTCCCAGGACTGTCGTTAAAAATCTCAGTTCAACCACTTTATGTACTCGCAAGCCGTCTTGTTCTGGAAGGACTCGTACAAATTTATATCCACAGAAAGATATAAAGTAAAACAGAATTGTATTAAGTTGCTGCACCTATCAAGCAAAGTTAAAAGGAGAATAGGGAGGAGATAAAATGAAACCCCAAAATGAAGGTGGTGCATGACGCATGGGCTTTAATGTTATATTTTTATGTTTTCAAGCGATGGGCCAAATGCTTGACTTAAAAACTCCCCAGAGGACAAACCAAAGAGGCACTCAGGCCAGTTGCTTGATGAAGTGCTTGAAAGAGAAACATAAGTGAGGTCTCAAGAAAAGCCCATTTCTGAACCAGAATTTTTGAATGTATACCCCCTTCGATCCAGAAAGTTCTCTGCTAGCAATCTATCCCTTAGAGGTATCACGTGCGCACAAAAACATGCACGTGTACAAAGCAAAATGAATGAGAGTTCCTGTCGTGGCTCTGCGGGAACGAATCTGCCTGGAATCCAGGAGGACGCAGGTTCGATCCCTGACCTTGCTCAGTGGAGTAAGGGTCCAACATTGCCGCAAGCCATGGTGTGGATCACAGACGTGGCTCATATCTGGCATTGCTATGGCTGTGGCTGTAGCTCTGATTCGACCCCTAGCCTGGGAATCTCCATATGCTGCAGGCGCGGCCCTAAAAAGACAAAAAAAAAAAAAAAAAGAAAGAAAGAAAAAATACAAATGAAAACAAGCTAAATTTCCATCAAATTAAACTAATTAAATTATTCCAAATTATAGACTACTATACAACTACAAAAAAGAAAAAAAAGACAGACCCACACGTACCAGCATGGAAGGAACTGCAAAATACCTTAAGAGAAAAAGAATTGACTTGCAAACAAATTATGTCTTATATACGCAGTTTGTAGAGATACAGTTTATCTTCGGTCATGTAAAACTGTTAACACTGGTAACTCCTGGAGAGTAGATGGGACGATGAGGGAAGTGACAGGGACAATTTTCCTTTCCTTTTTTTTTTTTTTAAATCCACGCCCACAGCTTGTGGAAGTTCTGGGGCCTGCGTTCGGAAGTAACCCAAGCGGCTCAGCCAAGGAACTCTCATTTTTACCTTTTTTCCCCCATTTTTTAAAGTTGTTTTTTTTTTGTCTTTTTGCCTTATCTAGGGCCGCACCCGCGGCATATGGAGGTTCCCAGGCTAGGGGTCTAACAGGAGCTGTAGCCGACGGCCTTCGCCACAGCCACAGCAACGCGGGATCCGAGCCGCGTCTGCAACCTACACCACAGCTCACGGCAACGCTGGATCCTTAACCCACTGAGCGAGGCCAGAGATCAAACCTGCAACCTCATGGTTCCTAGTCGGATTCGTTAACCAGTGAGCCACGACGGGTATTCCCTGCAACTTATTCTTAAACAATCATTTAAAAAAAAATTAAAAATCAAGTAATGGTAGGTGTACAGAGAGAGTTAGCCAATATGTCATAAAGTTAATAGTTTGGGGAACCTGGCTGAAGGTTATATGGGATTTCACTGTTCTGTTGCAATTTTTCTACATGTTTGAATGTTTTCAAAGTAAAATGTGTGCCTAGGAGTTCCCGTCGTGGCGCAGTGCTTAACGAATCTGACTAGGAACCATGAGGTTGCGGTTTCGATCCCTGGCCTCGCTCGGTGGATTAAGGATCCGGCATTGCCGTGGGCTGTGGTGTAGGTCGCAGATGTGGCTTGGATCCCGTGTTGCTGTGGCTGTGGCAAAGGCCAGCAGCTACAGCTCCTGTTAGACCTCTAGCCTGGGAACCTCCACATGCCACGAGTGGGGCCCTAGATAAGGCAAAAAGATTAAAAAAAAAAAAAAAACAAGAAATCCGACTAGGAACCATGAGGTTGCGGGTTCGATCCCTGGCCTTTCTCAGTGGGTTAAGGATCTGGCGTTGCTGTGAGCTGTGGTGTAGATCGTAGAAGCAGCTTGGATCTGGCATGGCTGTGGCTGTGGTGTAGGCTGGCAGCTGTAGCTCAGATTCGACCCCTAGACTGGGAATCTCCATATGCCGCAGGTGCGGCCCTAAAAAGCAAAAAAAAAAAAGCATTGAGGGAGAGGTTACAAGAAGGAGAGGGAGGAGGAAAACAGGATGGACTAGATATTTTTTAACAAATGACTTCAACCATTGATGTTCGGTGCACAGCTGGATCTAAGCCCGTAATAGTCAGGCTTCATGGAACTGAACTGTCAGACTGCTGGGGCGGCCTCTTCGGACCAGCCACACAGCTGAAGGGAATGAGTATTTCCAAGTCAATCATCCTGGAAGGAGTTTAATCCTGGGCCTGCGTGGAGAGGAAGGTGGGTGTGGGGGAAAATCCGTTCTCTTTCTGGGGGTCTGCAGCCGGACTGACGTGGCCTGCAAGGTGTGGAGGTAACTGGGGCGTCGCGGGTGGGGGTAGCCTGCCAGCGTCAGCAGGAGACCAGCCGGGGCTGCAGAGGACGCGGCTGCGAAGGCGGCACCAAAGCAGCCCTGACCTGCAGGCTCTGGAAACCAGGTCGGCAGCCATCACTGTAAGCCGCCCTCTGCGGTGTCGCTTTTCCTTTGTCCCTGATCCTTCAGGAGAGTTTTGCTCAAATTCCTATCACCCCGTCTTGGTCTTGGCTGTTGCCAGGGGGAATGCGGGAGGGCCTGTCCCACATGTCAGGAATGGACAGGAAAAGAGTGTCCTCAGAATTTGTGGAGCAGAAAGGATACCAGGGCCCAGTCCCTCGGGGGTCAGAGACAGGATCTCAGACCGAGGAAACAGCACGTTCAGGTAAGACGGGAGGTCAGCGAGGACACTGAGGACGGATTTCACAGCCTCCGCAGGGATGCTCTCAGACATAGCTGGAAAAAGAGAGTTTTGGGGAGGTTTTTCTTTTTTGTTTTTTTGTGCTTTTTTTTTGTCTTTTCAGGGCCACACCTGCAGCATATGGAGGTTCCCAGGCTAGCGGTCAAATCGCAGCTACAGCTGCCAGCCTTCACCACAGCCACAGCAACGCGGGATCCGAGCCAGCCACAGCTCACAGCAAAGGCGGATACTTAACTCACTGAGCAAGGCCAGGGATCGAATCCACATCTTCATGAATCCTAGTCAGGTTTGTTTCCACTGAACCATGATGAGACCTCCCAGAATTTTTTTTTTTTAATGGCCACACCCTCAGCATTTGGAAGTTCCTAGGCCAGGGACTGAATCAAAGCCACAGCTGTGGCAACACTGGATCATTCAACCCACAGCTCCAGGCCAGGGATCAAACTCTGGCCTCCACAGTGACCTGAGCTGCTGCAGTTAACCCACTGAGCCCCAGTGGGAATTCCCAAGAGGGAAACTTTAAGGAGGCCAACTTCCAGAAGTTTTCTGGGTTTGGGTTCAAGTTGTAATAATATGGATATAAAAAAGAAGCATCAGGAGTTCCCGTCGTGGCGCAGCGGCTAACGAATCCGACTAGGAACCATGAGGTTGCAGGTTCGATCCCTGGCCTTGCTCAGTGGGTTAATGATCCACATTGCCATGAGCTGTGCTGTAGGTCACAGACATGGCTCGGATCCTGCGTTGCTGTGGCTGCAGTGTAGGCCGGCAGCTACAGCTCCAAAGAGACGCCTAGCCTAGGAATCTCCACATGCCGCGGGTCCGGCCCTAAAATGACCAGAAAAAAAAAGGCATCAAAAAGAAGCATCACTTTACGCTGGTGGGGTGTGAGACATATGATGAAGCTCATACGTTAATTTTTAATAGAAACTAGCATTATTTGAACAAAAGTGGTCCTAATTTAATGTGCTCCTAAAATGTGGTCCTTTTTAATGTGTTCCTAAAAGGCTGTGAAGCATCAGGAAGACAACAAAGACCCAAAGCAGAAACATAAGTTTTAAAAATTCAGACCTCAGCGGGCAAAACCCCTGTGGGTCCTGTTAACAAAGCTTAGGACGCTGTTTCAATGCACAGAAAAGTGTTTGAGTGTCATCTAGTGGCCAGAGCGAACAGCTGCTTAGAAAGATAAAGAAATAGCTCAAAAGGCAATCAATGCCTGCAGCTTTTATTGCACAGAAAGTGAGGGCCAGGCGCTGTCCTGGGGGCAGGTAGTACAGCAGCAGAGACGTCAGGGTCCCTGCCTTCAGGGAGCTAACATTCCATGGGCAGGTGAAAGTGGCAGAAATTAAGCAAATAAATCTATGAGGTCAGATGGTGAAAAGTCCTGTGCAAAAAAATAAAGCAGGGGTAGGGAGGGGGGAGGGGGGCAAGGAGGTGATGCCTCATAGGAGGCACGCTAACAAGCCTTCTGGTTCTCTGGGGAAAATGATTCCAAGAGGATGGGAAAGTCTGTGCAAAGGCCCTGTGGTGAGAGGGTAGTCCATGTGCTTACGGAGCAGAAAGCGGTCTAGAGCCAGAAAGATAACAGGGCCCAGGTAATCTGGGGCCTCATGAGCCACTGGGGAACCTTGGTTCCTCAGCGTGAAATGGGGAGTATTGGAAGGTCTTGAGCAAAGAAGTGGCCTGACCTGAATCATGGGGTTTGCTTTTTTTCTCTTTAGGGCCGCACCCATGGCATATGGAAGTTCCCAGGCTAGGGGTCTAATCAGAGCTACAGCTGCTGGCCTCCACTACAGCCATGCCAGATCTGAGCCACGTCTGCGATTTACACTGCAGCTCACGGCAACGCGGGATCTTTAACCCACTGAGCGAGGCCAGGGATTGAACCCGCATTATTCATGGATACTAGTGGGATTTGTTACCACTGAGCCACGACAGGAGCTCTCTGGATTGTGTTTTAAATGGGTAATTCTGGCTGCTTGACTCAGAGGAGACCGTAACAGGGCAACATCAGAGTGGGGACGTGGGGGCCGTTAGGAGGCCAAGGCTGTGATCTGGGCACGAGGCGATGGCGGTCCGGACCTGGGTGGCATCAGCAGGACTGGATGACAGATGTGAGGTTTGAGGGAAAGAGAAGGAGTCAAAGATGACGCCGATGTTTTGTCCCAAGCAATCATTTACTGAGCTGGAGAACCGGTGTGCAGGGCAGGCTGGAGGGGTGGACGGGAGGTGGTAAAACTGGGAGCGCCACCCAGAGGTGCTCAGCTAGAGGCAGCTGTGGTGGAGAGGCTGCTGATGGAGAGGGTGAGGGGGGTGTTGCTTAAAGGCTGTGGAAGTTAGAGGTCAAGGCTGAAGATACCAGCATGGGGGTCATTGCCCACTGAGGGCATTTAAAATTTTGAGCCCAGATGGGTGGGTGCAGCTAGAGAAGGAGATGGTTCTGGGAATAGAAGCATCTAGGCACCACCCGCCATCCACGGGAAACCCAGGTTCGAACACTGGGAAGCCTCCTTTCCCCACACAGGAGATTAAATTGTCCTTCCTCTGTATCAGCAAGTAAATTATATCTTACAGTATATTACTTATATACAATATTACGCTTATTGTATCTTACTCTTATTGTAATTGTACATTACCGGCTGTAGCAGGAGGTAACCTGCACTTCTTCTGCATCAGCAAGTGCGAGGGGAGCAGGGCTTCCTTAGGGGCTGGGTGTGAGGGTGTTCAGTCACTTAGAAGGGTGCTTGGATGGTTTGGGTGAAAGGTGCATAGCCTCTGGATTCTGCTTCTGGGCCTCAGTCCCAGGATATCTGATTCTTAGTCCAGGAGGCACAGGCAAGGATATTCACAGGATGCTTGGGGGTGCATCGAGCATTACATAACCCGAAAATGAAGCCTGTTGTAGAATAAAACATATGTTGTGTTTCAAAACAAATGGTCCTGGTCTCCAGGGACAGGGGCTGACAATTAAGTTAACCACGAAGGCCGGTGATTTAATCAGCTGTGCCTATGTAATGAAGCGGCTTTGAAAATCTCTCAAGTTACTCCTGGGCGTTGCTTCCATCTGGCTGTTCCTGAGTTGTATCCTTTGCAAGAAATGGTTAAGTAGAGTGTTTTCCTGAATCCCGTGAATTGTTCCGGCAAATTATCAAACATTGAGGAGGTGTCCGGGGGACCTCTTCTGACAGAAAAGTCGAGAATCTGGGCATCCCACCTGCGATTTACATCAGAAGTGAGGGCAGTCTTGTGGGGCTGAGATCTTCAACCATGGGGTCTGCATTAACTCCAGGTGGTTAACGTCAGAAGTGAATTGAGAGGAGTTCCCATCATGGCACAGCGGTTAATGAATCCAACTAGGAACCATTAGGTTGCAGGTTCGCTCCCCGGGCTCGCTCAGTGGGTTAAGGATCTGGTGTTGCTGTGAGCTGTGGTGTAGGTTGCAGACACGGCTCGGATCTGGCATTGCTGTGGTTGTGGAAGCTGTAGCTCTGATCCAACCCCTAGCCTGGGAACCTCCATATGCAGTGGATGTGGCCCTAAAAAGAAAAAAAAAAAGGAACAGAGTTCTCTTGGGGCACAGTGGATTAAAGATCTGGCATTGCCACTGCAGTGGCTTGGGTTACTACTGTGACATGGGTTCTATCCCTGGCCCCAGGAACTTCCACATGCTGCAGGTGTGCCCCCCCCCCAAAAAAAAAGAAAGAAAGGTAAATTGAGTTGTGTAACCCCCAGCTGCTGTCCACAGAGTTGGTATCAGGAAGATTTAAAAAGAAATAAAGTCTCTTCCAGGCCATACTTCCCACTATGCAGGGTCTCAGTGTCCTTCACTGTGTTTATTGTCCATTTAAAAAAAAAAAAGCATTTATACAACATGTTTAAAAGTTACTAAGAGCTTTGATTTAATTCTAGCTTCTTGGCAAACCTATGCTGTCCCATTTGATAGATGTGCAAACGGAGGCTCAAAGAAATAAATCAAGCACACAAAGAGTCAGGGTCCATGTGGGCTTCTGTGTCCAGTGTCCAGGGGCCTGAAGCTCCTTAGGCCTGGGCCCCTCCGGGCCCCTCCTTCTTAGGACTGTTCCCCCTACTCCCTTTCCTTTCTTCCAATACCATCTTTTGGCAGATGCCCTGGGGTTTACAAAACTGGCCACTGCATAGTGAATAGGAGTTTACTGGGAGAAGAGCAATGATCCTAGTAGGAGTCTGGCAATAGCAGGTGGTAGGGGCCAAGGAGACCCTGCTCTCCTCTGCCTGCCTGAGCCCCTCTCACCACCCCCTTCTCCATGAACAACCCCAAGGCTCTCTCCACCAGCCAAGCAGAGATGGCCAGTGAAGCCCAGGAGCAGCTGGCCGAGTTCCTGAAGGAAAAGCTGGAGTTGCAGAGTCTGCTGCCTGATAGGAAGTCTGGCAGGACATGTTTTTCCCTGGGTCAATCAGAGGAGGTGGTGTCATGCGTGGTAGCTCAGCAGTGGGGGAGAAGCAGGCCCGGGACCTGGCCAGTCCCATCTGGGAGGGGAAGGAGCTGAGGAGGCTGTCTGCCTTCTCCCCCAGGAAGGCCACCTGCGAGTCAGGTGGGTACTAAGCGGCACAGCCTGCTGTGCATCTCCTGGCCCCCCAGCAGCGGAGCCCTCTAGACCTTCCTCTGGGCAGTGACTTGGAATCTGTCAAAAGGAGATCCAGGCCCAGGCCAGCCTGAGGCGAAAAGGCTTGCTGCAGTTGGGGGTGGTGGGGGTACTTGGTGAACCCCAGGCTTTGTCGGGGGTGGGGAGCAGAGGGAGATTGCTGGATCCTCTTCTTGACAGATGCATTCCCAGGACCCCACGTGGTCCTTATAAGCCCTGGGTGGTGTGCTCAGAGGGCCAGGGTGGGAGGAAGTCGACATCAGAATGATGCTGGTGGGGAGTTCATGTTGTGGCTCAGTGGGTTAAGAACCGAACTAGTATCCATGAGGATGCAGGTTCAATCCCTGGCTTCGTTCAGTGGGTTAAGGATCTGGTGTTGCCGTGAGCTGTGGTGTAGGTCACAGATGAGGCTCGGATCCCGCGTTGCTGTGGCTGTGGCAAAGGCGGGCAGCTACAGCTCCTGTTAGACCCCTAGCCTGGGAACCTCCATATGCCACAGGTGCGGCCCTGAAAAGACAAAGGGACAAAAAAAAAAAGAAAGAAAGAAAAGAATAGAACAACCTTGTGATCTAACTGTCCCACTTCTGCAGGTATTTATCCAAAGATTATTTTACTTAGGTTGGGCATCTTGGTGAACTGCTACTCAGACATTTCTGGGGTCCTGGGTGGGGTGGGGGTGGGGGGTCCTACTGACCTTTGCTGGGTCACAGGGCTGGCCCAGAGTGCTTATGGCTAGTTCAGCGCATGCTTGCTGGTGTTTGTGGAATCAACAAGCAAGTAAATTCAAGGCCGTCACCATGTGTCTCCCACAGGTTGGTTGACTGTGGCCTCAGAGTTGATGGCTGTAAGAACCTAGCCTCTGGGTTGAGCACCAGTCAGACCCTGGTGGAGCTGGAATGGAGCTTCAACATGGTCCTGGACGTTGGAGCTACATGGCTCTGCCAAGGCTTGAGAGAGCCAGGTTGCAAGCGGCAGCGACTGTTGTAATTGTTCCTCATTGGCACTACTTTGTGGGGGCGAACACAGGGAAGCAGAGGCAGGTGACAGAGATGAGAGCTAGCAGGGGCGACAGCGGATTCCACCGAAGCAAGCATATGCCTCCTCAACTTTTGTTCTTATATCAGAAGCTTTCTCTTTTTTCATCCTGTATAGTGGATGCCCTAATTGTTGAAACCCAAGGCATCCTATGTCAGGCAACTCTGGGTATTTGGCAGGCCCGATGGAGTTAACAATGAGATCCGGGTTTGCAAGTGTGGAACGTTGGGTAAATTAATCATACAAGGTTGATGTGGTGAGTGGGCAGGATTCATGGGAATCACATAGGAGTGACAAAGCGAGTCACCTGCATCTGGAGGGGCTCCCTGGCTACAGGAGGAACATTGAAATCTTCCAGATGCCTACAAGCCAGGTAGGTCCACATCACCCCAGAACCCCCAAAGGGTCCCAGGCACTAGAAAGGGAAACTCCAGTTATTCTGAGGAGAGGGTCCTTCAGACAATGACTAGGGGCCCACAGGCGTGTCTCTCCTGCAGGCCGGTCCACCGCAGCCTCACATATAGCTGCTGCGGGGCCCTGGCCTCCATGCTCAAGGCCAGCCCCAGGCTGACAGAGCTAGACCTGCAGCAGAACAGGATGGGAGACCTGGACCTGAAGCTGCTCTTTGACGGGCTCAGGCACCCTACCTGATGACTCATGGTCCTGCGGTGAGGCCCGGTGGGTCCCTTCTGAGCAGAGGGCAGGAAATCGGGGAGGGGGAGGTGTGGGGTGCAGGTGCCGTGGAACTGCATGGGGGGAATCTGACACAAGGCCTGTGAGAACAGAAACAGCTACTCTTACCAGCAAACCTTCTAGCCTCTGGGCAGGAAATCCCAGGACTACCCCTTGGTGGCCATTTGGAGGCCACAGGGAATGGCTCTTCTGTGGTGGACGCTGCCCAGTTGCCCTCTGGGAATAAGGAACGTAGCCCTGAGCCACCAGCCAACTATTGGGATGGCCTCTGCCAATGAGAGCCATCTCACCCAAGGTCATGTCCCCTTCCTGGCCTGCATCCAATGCCTGGCTAGTGTTGGACTATAAAGACCAAGCCCCCATCCCACTTTGGGACAGAGCCCCCTGCAGAGTCAGCTGAGTCTCCATTGAGACCGCATAGCAGCCTGGCTTGCCCCTCTGCCCAGGGCCTCCCTCGCCCTGGCGTTGACCGAAGAACACCCTCTAATAAGCCTCACTCTACTTTCCATCTCAGAGCCCAATTCCCAGGGAACCCAATGTATGAGGTGTTCCTATGACGAGGTGGCCGTCTCCATGATGCTGAGCCCCAAGGATCTCAGGATCGTGTGGGGTGCTGGGAGAACCAGCCTGCCTTTGTGCTTACAGGCTAGACCATGACAGGAGAGCAGAGCCGCTAAAGACCCTGAAGGAGGAGAAGCCTCAGCTGCTCATCTTTGGTCGCTGGTAAGGTGGGGAAATTCAGAACTCCCTTCTGCTGACCCAGGCCCGGCGGAATCCTTGAACCAAGGACCTCAGGCTGGTCCAGAACCAAGAGATGCAGAAAGAAACGTGGGATGGAAGCAGAGACAGCAACGCTGGGAAGAAACCAAGAAACCACAGCAGCCAGAGTGAGGTTTGGTTGTTTATTCAGTGCATACAGAATTACGTCACTCCTCTGCTTAGACCCTTCCTTTAGATGAATGAGATGAACAAACAAAAAAAAGGCAATGGGAGTTCCCCTCATGGCTTAGTGATTAACAAACCCGACTAGCATCCATGAGGACGCGGGTGCGATCCCTGGCCTCGCTCAGTGGGTTAAGGATCCAGCATTGCCATGAGCTGTGGTGTAGGTCGCAGATGCAACTCGGATCCCAAGTTGCTGTGGCTGCGGCGTAGGCTGGCAGCCACAGCTCCAATTCGACCTCTAGCCTGGGAACCTCCATATGCCGTGGGTACGGCCCCCAAAAAAGACAAAAAAAAAAGTTATGGGTGTATGGGTAAGATTTGGAACCTGAAAAGTAATGACCACCAGGGGGAGACAAAGACAGAGAGAGCCTTGGCGGGTGAGTAGAAGGCAGGGAGACCACCTCCACCCCCGACCCAGGCACAGGGGCACACATACACACACTAGGCTTGAGGGGCACGCTCCAGAGACAGGAGAGTCCCCCAGGGAATCTGCAGCAGGCCCCTTGCTTTCCCAGTTTGGTGTATTTCTCGGCCTGTCCCTGGGTTCTTGGCTGCTGTGCTTCTCCTGAAATGGAAAGGAAGGGGCTTCTAGTCTTGGAAGCAGCCCCAGGATGTGTTAGGCCCCCAGTGGTGAACGAGGGCCCAAATCCCAGGAGCTCAGCCCAGCAGGGAGACAGGCGCAAGTTATTCCCCCAGCTTAGGGCTATACCTGGGCTAGTGTGAGCACCTTGATGGGCCTATGGGACTCTACCCAAAGCAGCCGAGCTGAGCTCTGAATGATAGGAGGCGATCGCTGGTCTGAGATGGGGTCAATTCCAGGCAGAGGTCATGTTGCAGAACAAGGGCCTGCAGCAAGAAGCCAAGACTAGAGCATGACCTTTTGAGAAAAGAAAGAGCTGTATTGCAAAGTCAACTGGTAAGGACGTAAGAGGTGAGGCTCTCAAATCTGCCTTTTCGAACAAGGGTTGTGGACAACATTTAAGGGGTTAGAGAATTTTTTTTTCTTTTTTTTCAGCCGCACCCACAGCATGTGGAAGTTCCAAGGTCAGGGATCAAACCTGCCCCATAGCTGTGAAAGCAATGACAATGCTGGATCCTTAACCTGGTTCAAAACTGTACCTCCAGGAGTTCCTGTCGTGGCTCAGTGGTTAATGAATCCGACTAGGAACCATGAGGTTGCCGGTTCAATCCCTGTCCTTGTTCAGTGGGTTAATGATCCGGCATTGCCATGGGCTGCGGTGTAGGTTGCAGATGCGGCTTGGATCCCGTGTTGCTGTGGCGTAGGCCAGCGGCTGTAGCTCCGATTAGACCCCTAGCCTGGGAACCTCCACATGCTGCGGGTGCGGCCCTAAAATGACAAAAAAGCAAACAAGAAAAAGAAAACTGTACCTCCATAGCGACCCACTGCAGTCGGACGCTTAACCCATTGCAAGACAGTGGGAACTCCAGGACTTCTCAAACATTTCTCCCTCTCTCTCTTTTTTGCTGCAGCATGGTACAAACAGCAGCTTGATGTGGGATCTCAGTTCCCAGGTCAGGGAGTGAACCCTGGCCACAGCAGTGAAAGCCCCCAGTCCTAACCACTAGACCACTTCCCTGGGGCAACATTTGTATCCTTTGAGTTCCATAGACTAAAGATTCTTTGTCCCAGGGTCATCCTAGAGACATGTGTTCCTGTCTTGCATGTGTAAAGTGCTGCCTCTGTAAAAACAACTCAGGATTTGATTAGTCAATCAACCTATTTAAGGAGGCAATATCAGTTTAAGTTGGTCCGTGTTTTACATGTTGTTCCAGTAGATACACTGAGCTTAGCTTCTTTGAGGAATAGGGGGTCCAGGGAACTGGAGTACAGCTATTGGAGTGCAGTCTGCTGCTGCAGGAAGGCTGGAAAATATTTTGACCAATTCTTAATCAGTAAATGTTTAAGTTCTCATGGAGACAATATGTCTGAGATCTAAATAACATTAGAATTAGAACAGCTGAAGGGTATGGCCTGAAGGGAGTGATCTTGAACAAAGGTATGGACTTTGCAACACCCCGGGTCAGCAGAGAGCAGAACCTGCCTGTGCACATACCAGTTGTTCTTTAGATGTCACCTGGAGGGCCACCCTCAAGCAAAGGGTCTAGAATAATGATGATTATATTCAATGTTGATTTCCTGGGAAGGGATTTGGAGAGTGTATCCTTTGATCTTGATCAGTGCCTTATATGACTTTTATCATGATGAATTTTCTTTGATAGATTTATGGCTTTGTAACATACAATAAATAGGGGCCTTAAGATTAACTCAGGGCCTCAGTCCTTTGACACTGCTGGCCCCCTGAGCCCATCAACTTTACTCTTTATTTTTTGCCAGATCCTCTTCTTGTGGCTGAGCTGGTCTCAGCTGCAGTCCGCAGACTGCAGCATCAGACTCATCATTAGCCCATCATCCAGGGGGCTCCATAGAAAGGCAGATTCTCGGGCCCATCCTGGACCTGGCAGACAGGAACCTTTGGAGTAGACCTAGGCATCCATGTTCTAGCCAGACCTCCAGTTGATTTTTAACACCAAGAACCACTGATATAGAAGTGAGTGAGCAGGGAGAGTGGCATAGGTGGGGCTGGGGACAGGGACAGGGACAGGGGCAGAATAACTAACATCTTTGGGGCATGTTAAGAACTTTCCATTTTAGTAGTACTCTTCGTGGCTCGGTGGGTTAAAAACCTGACATAGAATGTCCAGAAGGATGAGGGTTTGATTCCTGGCCTCACTCAGCAGGCTTAAGGATCTGATGTGGCTGTGGCATAGGCCAGCAGCTGCAGCTCCAGTTCAACCCCTAGGAACTTCCATATGCCACAGGTGCAGCCGTAAAAAGAAAAAAAGAACTTTCAAAAAGCAAGAGAGATATTTAAGGGCGTCAACAGCAGAGTGCTATGCCAGACTCACACTTTCAGATCAGCTTTTGTGGGAGAAATGGCCCAAAGAAGGTCGAGAGCAAAAGCAGGGAAACAGGATGATGCAGTGGTTCCAGGTACAGATGCCAGGGCCTGGGATGAGGATGGAGGCCTCGAGGTGGAGGGAAGAAAACAGAAAAGAAAGTTGTTTGGAAGGTTGTGTCGAGGTAATCTATTAGGGTGATCAATCAGCTCTCAGTGGCGGGGGAGAAGTCAGGATGATGCCCCCTTCTGGCAGAAACACTAGGATGGATGGGGGCCATTCATGGAGACAGGGACTACGGGAAAAGCCCAATGGGAAACACAAATTCAAATTCAAGTCTCTCTCTCTTTTTTTTTAATTGCCTTTTTAGGGCCTCACCCAGGGCATATGGAGGTTCCCAGGCTAGGGGTCTAATCGGAGGCACAGCTGCTAGCCTAGCCACAGCCACGACAGATCCCGGCCATGTCTGCGGCCTACACCGCAGCTCATGGCAACACCGGATCCTTAACCCACTGAGCGAGGCCAGGGATCAAACCTGCAAGCACATGGTTCCTAGTCTGATTCGTTTCCACTGCACCACAATGAGAACTCCCACAAATTCAAATTCGGATGAGTTGAATTAAAGTGGGAATGTCGTTTACACTCTCCCCAGCATCCTCCAAGACTCAAGGAAAATGAACTGTCTAGGAAGCCAAGTCTGACGATCCCCAACGAGGGCCCAGTTGGAGAAAAGATGAACGATAACAGATACTCAAGCGGCAGAAACAAGAATCAGGTAGTTTCAATGGGCCACACTGGGAGTACTATGATGCAGGGTTGAGGGTCCCAGAGCAGCTCTTAAAGGTCATTTCCTCCGTCCCTCTACCTCTGAAGTGAAACAGGGTGAGATGTGCCCTTAGGAGAGCCCCCACCCCTTGAACAATCTTCCACTCCCAGAATATTGTTTTTTTTTTTTTGTCTTTTTCCTAATCTAGGGCCGCACCCGCGGCATATGGAGGTTCCCAGGCTAGGGGTCTAACAGGAGCTGTAGCTGCTGGCCTTCACCACAGCCACAGCAACGCGGGATCCGAGCCGTGTCTGCAACCCACACCACAGCTCACGGCAATGCTGGATCCTTAACCCACTGAGCAAGGCCAGGGATCGAACCCTCAACCTCGTCATTCTTAGTCGGATTGGTTAACCACTGAGCCACGACGGGAACTCCCCCTCCACTCCCAGAATCTTGAGGGATTTCTGTTTCCCTCTCTTCTAGCCATGGGGGCTGGGGTGGCCCCTCTCCCAAATATCTACTGCACTTCTGACTCTAATCCAGAGCCCAGTCTCCCAAGGCCCACCATGGGCTCTGAGGCTTAGGAATCACCAACCTATCCCTGCCCATCCTTTTTTTTTTTTCTTTGTTTAGGGCCACACGTGCAACATAGGGAAGTTCCCAGGCAAGGGGTTAAATCAGAGCTGTAGCCGCCGGCTTACACCACAGCCACAGCAATGCGAGATCCGACCCGCGTCTGCGACCTACACCACAGCTCAGGACAACGCGGGATCCTTAAGCCACTGAGCAAGGCCACAGAACAAACCGGCATCCTCATGGATCCTAGGCAGGTTGTTAACCGCAGAGCCACAACGGGAGTTCCTCCGGCCATCTCTGGGGCGTGTCCCTCCCCAAGCTGCGCCCCGGGGCATGCTGGGAAGAGCGACACTTCCGGGAGGTGGGACAAGGGAGGAAGAAGGATTTGCATCGTGGAGCAGCAGGGTTGAGCCTCCTCAGAGAGCATTCAGGCAGCTCCGAGAGCGAGTCTAGAGGCTGCCCCAGTCCAAGCAGACCAGCCTTGGGAACAGGCCCTCCATGGTCTAGCCTAAGGGGGCTGGGGAAGGCCAAGCGGGAGAACCTAAAGCTGGTTATCTTCCCTCAGTTGCAGAGGGAAGCTCCCCTCAGGCAGCACGGGAGAAATTCCTCTGCCTGTTTTCTCCGGCCCCTCCAGACGACCTGCACGCGGAATGTCTGGGGAACCGAAGATGACTTCTGGGGCCCCACGGGGCCCGTGGCTATCGAGGTGGTTGACCAAGAAAGGAGAATTTACCGGTGAGTGAGCGGATTCTGCCTGTCCTGCCGTCCCCCACCCCCATCCCACACTGGGTCCCTACACACAGTCTGCACCCCATTCAAGGCCCATTGGATCTCCCTCTTGCCAATCCACCAGGCAGGGACAAGGCTGCGACACCAGGTCAGTGCTTTCATTAGGGAAAAGGAGGTTTCATTATGAAAATTTTCAAATGTACTCAAAAGTAGAGCCCGGGAACTTCAGGTCCCAATCACCCACCTTCAATAACCATTTTGCCAAATTTGTTTCAGCTATTCACTTTCCTCCTCTTTTGTTGTTACAGTATTTATTTTATTTATTTCAGTCTTTTTAGGGCCACACCCGTGGCATATGGAAGTTTCCAGGCTAGGGGTCCAGTTGGAGCTACAGCTGCCGGCCTACACCGCAGTCACAAGCAATGCCAGATCTGAGCCTCACCTGCGACCTACACCAGAGCTCGTGGCAATGCTGGATCCTTAAACTACTGAGCGAGGGCCAGGGATCTTACCCACATCTTCATGGACACTAGTCAGGTTTTCTTACCGCTGAGCCACAGTGGGAACTCCTGTTGTTACAGTATTTTAAATCCAAGGTATTGGGTGATTTTTTTTTTTTTGTCTTTTTTTTGGGGGGACACACCTGCAGCATATGGTGGTTCCCAGGCTAGGGGTCTAATCGGAGCTATTGCTGCCGGCCTATGGCAGAGCCACAGCAATGCCAGATCTGAGCCGCATCTGCGACCTACACCACAACTCATGGCAACACCAGATCCTTAACCCACTGAGCAAGGCCAGGGATCGAACCCGCAACCTCATGGTTCCTAGTCAAATTCGTTTCTGCTGTGCCATGGTGGGAACTCCAGTATTGGGTGATTTTTATCTTTAAATATTTTGTGATACATTTCAAAAAGTACACATACCTTTTCTTCCATAACCACAATGTCACTTTCACATCTTACAAAATTTACAATGTCTTTCATATCGTCTAATCCAATCCATAATAAAATGTACTTAGTTGTCTAAAGTGTGTCCTGAGAGATGGTTTGTTCTAGTCAGAATCCAAAGTCCACTCATTGTATTTGGCTTATTATGTCTCTTAAATCTCGTCTACAGCTCCTTTCATCTGTACGGTCCTCTTTGATTAGTATCTACTATGTACTGAGTACTCTACTAGTAACAGGGGGCCCTGAGGTGAATATGGAAGCCCTGCCGCCCAAGAGTTTACCGTCATAAATAGTAAGTATCTGTAACCATAACCGTGATCTCTCACATAACACATTGCCATTAACTGTCACAGACATTATGTCAGCTGAAAGATAACAGCCTCCCAACTGAACACCTGCAGAGGCTGATCCCCAGGACCCCACCATTTACTGGATGGGAAACCTTGGGAAATTCATTTAAGAACTCTGTAAAGTGTTGTTTTGAGCTTCAAGTGTTAATCATCAATGTTACCACTTAGATTGGAGTTCCTGTTGTGACACAGTGGGTTAAGAATCCTACTGCAGTGGCTTGGGTCCCTGCAGAGGTGTGGGTTTGATCCCCAGCCCAGTGCAGTGGTTTAAAGCAGCTGGTGTTGCTGCAGCTGCAGTGTAGGTCACAGCTGTAGCTCAAAATCAATCCCTGGCCCGGGAACTTCCATATGCCATGGGTGTTGCTATACACACGCATGCACACACACACACACACACACACACACACACTACCATGTACATTGTGTACATTGTTATTGATTATTGGCATATAGGACACTTGAGGTTCCTGTGATGGCTCAGCACAAACATATCTGACTAGCATCCATGAGAACGCAGGCTCTATCCCTGGCCTCACTCAGCAGGTTAAGGATCCGGTGTTGCTGTGAGCTGTGGTGTAGGATTCAGACATGGCTTGGATCCCATGTTGCTCTAACTGGACCCCTGTCCTGGTATGCTGCGGGTGCGGCCCTCAAAAGACAAAAAAAAAAGTGAAAACAAGGAAACTCTCCTATTTCATCATCATCATTATAGAAACAGCCAACCCAACCGTACTGGCTACATTAAGCTATCCACAAGCATCAGGTCACGCATTACTCACAACTCCGTGAGATGGGTGCCATTGTTATCTCTAGAGATAAGAAAACTGAGATGGGGGGACCATGTGTGCAGTGAGGTGCTCAGGGATGTGCTCCAATGTCTGGGTTTATAGCCAGTCCCTACAGCATCCAGAGTGCCTGGCACAGCATCTGACATCCAGTGGGTGCTTAGCGAGTTTGTATAGTGTCACTCAGTGTCCACTTCTCATTTCCCCCAGAGTTCACTTCCCCATGGCCGGCTTCTACCACTGGCCCCACACGGGTCTCCACTTTGTGGTGAGAGGGCCAGTGACCATTGAAATTGAATTCTGTGCCTGGGACCAGTTCCTGAACAAGACTGTCCCATGTCCCCACTGGCTAGTTGCAGGGCCTCTCTTTGACATCAAGGCTGAGCCAGGAGTCGTGGGAGCTGTGTACCTCCGTCACTTTATGGCCCTCCAAGGTAAGCAAGATGGGGGGGGTAAGAATGGGCCTGAGAGGGGTTTGGATGGTGGTAAGATGTGTAATTAGAGTTGGGATTTTAACCCAGGTCCAGTTAACCCTAGGAAGAGAGCTGCACTCCCACCCAGGCCTGCCCAAGCCCTTGTCCCACCAGCCTTCTTGAGACTACATTCTGGACCTCGCCCTCTGGCCAGACAGGGTTTCTTCCCTTTGCGTTCTGTATACAGAGCCAGAGGCAAAACGCACAAAGGCTGCATGTAGTTTGCCACGCTCATGCCTGGCTGGGAAACCAAGCCCCTTCCCAGAATCCCTGCTGCCTGCTATCTGCACTGCAGCTGTTTGTTGTCCTGAAAACAATGACCTCACTGCCTGAGGCAGGCCTAATTTAGGACTTGGGCACTAGCTGTTTCTTCAGCATCATCGGTGAGGTCCTGCATCAAGTTAATTGACTTTTCATGGGGAATTATCTCCCCCTGTTACTCCAAGAAGGGTCAGCTTCTTGGTGGGTGTTGAGCCAAATGACACAACCAAGCAAAAGCCCTGGAGAAGAAAGGTTATGTAAACTCACAGCAAATAAGGAGAACACCGGAGACCTTTCCCAAAGCAGTGTCTCCCCAAACAGAAAAACTGGAGGAGTTTTAAGCTAAAGGTACATTCATATTCATGAGGGGCTTTAGTGAATAGAAGTCACAAGGGTCAGAAAATGTCAACATGATCATCCCTTAGGTTCCAGTTGATATGGTGGTTGCTGGGGGTTTAAATTCTGCAAAACAGCTTGAGAAAGTGCTTCAGGCTAGTCTTTCCCACTGAAACAGAACTGGGAGTCTTTACCACTGATTCATCATTTTTGCTATTGTTACTTCTCTTGTTGGATAACCATTTGCTTTTTGTTGTTGTTGTTCCTTTAAGATCGCTATTATGAGACCCGTTCAAGGGCAAGCTGTGTGGCCAGGCTTAGATCATAAAATGCCTTAAAACAAAAATGGCTTCTCTTATGTCAAGAAAGCCATACCTGGTTCTCTTTCTCTGGGTACCCCATCTTATCTGTTTATACCCCCTCTCCTCCCACCACCCATCCCAGGAATACACCTATTCTGGTTTGCTAGGAACCACCGTGATATTCCACATGCCTCAAATCCGCTGCTTCTGGATTGACCATTGTGGCTCAGTGGGTTAAGAATCCAACTAGTATCCATGAGGATGCAGGTTCGATCCCTGGCCTCGCTCAGTGTGTTAAGGATCTGGCTTTGCCATGAGCTGTGGCATAGGTCATAGACGTGGCTCAGATCCCCAATTACTGTGGCTGTGGCATAGGCCAGCAGCTATAGCTCCAATTCGACCCCTCACCTGGGAACCTCTATATGCCTCAAGTGTGGCCCTAAAAAGACAAAAGCCGGGGGGCGGGGATTCACCATTGCTACAACTGTGGTGTAGGTCACGGCTTCAGCTCAGATTCTATCCCTGGCCTGGGACCTTCCATATGCCTCGGGGGTGGCATGAAAAAAAAAGGAAAATCAGTGGTAAAGAGTAGCCTGAAGTGCTCAACCACCATATCAACTGGAACCTAAGGGATGATGACCTTTTCCAACCCTCATGAGGGTCAGAAACTAAAGTCCAAAACTAAAGCTTGGCCTCTGTCAGCAGCCCAAGCCCCTTCACGAATATGCCTATGCCCTTACCTTCAAACTAAGTTTAATTGTTTAAACTTAAGTTTAAACTTTGTTAATTTAAATTGTCAGTATTAACAATATGATGGAATTTACACCCCTTGAATCTTTTTAAATTTAAAATTAAAAAATTTATGGAGTTCCCGTTGTGGCTTAGCGGTTAACGAACCCGAATAGCATCCATGAGGACGTGGGTTCGATCCCTGGCCTTGCTCTGTGGGTTAAGGATCTGGCGTTGCCATGAACTGTGGTGTAGGTTGCAGATATGGCTCGGATCCCATGTTGCTGTTGCTGTGGCGTAGGCTGGTGGCTACAGCTCCAGTTCAGCCCCTAGCATGGGAACCTCTATATGCTGCTGGTGGGTGTGACCCTAAAAAGACAAAAATAAATAAATTAAATTAAATTTAAACCTTCTAGGAGTTCTCTTGTGGTGCAGCAGATTGAGACCCACACAGTGGTGGGGAAGGGGTTCTTCCCCAAAAGAAAAGTGTGAATGGTGAGTGAACAAATACTTGGCAAATGTATTCTACACTTGGTCACTCCACTTCCTCACTGCCCCTTCCTCCTCCTTTTCCTCCACCTGCCAGCCTCACTCAGCGTCCCTCATAGTTACAGAATCCACATCAGCACGGCTACCCATGGGATCAGTAGGTTTCCCAGCTCCAGGCCCAGAGGCTGGGCCCCTGTATGGATTTGGTTCCCATCCTAGAGACAGTATTGCCCACAACCCCCCAAAGGCCCCAGGCCCAGGCATGCCACCTTCCCTGGCTGGGTCCCCCAGGAAGGCACCCAGGGACATCACTCCCCCAGCCAAGCCTGACTCCGTGAGGGCACTGAGTCTTTGCCTCTCAAATCCATTTTTTGATAGAGAGCTGTGTGGATGACTCCCTGTTCCAAGTGGCCGCTTCAAAGAAGAGGGGATGGTCTTGGAGAAACCAGCCATGGTGGCGCCATATTACGCCGTCCCAGAAAACCCCAGCTTCTCCCCCATGGGGGTTCTGCTGAGAGTGGTCCACACTGCCCTGCGCTTCGTTCCCCTCGTCTCCCCCGTGTTGCTTTACCATCACCCCCATCCTGAGGAAGTCACCTTCTACCTCTCTCTGATTCACAGTGACTGCTCTATTCAGAAGGTACCAATGACAGCCAGAAAGGTCAGGCCAGGGTGAGCTGGCAGCAAGCAGGAAGTGCCACCAGAGAGCCACGTGAATGGGTCAGCTTGCAATAAGGACAGGCATCTTATAAGCAGGAACCTTGAAGTGGGTGAATAATCCTGCCCCTGCTCAGCCAGGATCTGTTCTGGCTCCCTGAGGTCTCCCCCGGGGGCTTTGCTACTCCATCACTCATCTCTGGACAGGCCTCTTCCCAGAAGTCACAAAGACGGGTGGTCTCCAAGCTCAGAATTGTCTCTTTTCCCCTGTTCCCTGTCTTCTCCATTTCCATTGTCAATGCCCCACTTTCCTGCCCGAATATAGTAGAGGCCAAGAGTGGGGCTGTCTATGGAGTGGTTCGGGGCAGGGGTGTGGTGGTGAGAGGCCATCAGGGCCCTGTTGCCCCCTCCACTCACCCAAAGGCACAGAAACACCACAGCTTTTATTTGTTTGTTTATTTGTCTTTTTAGGGCCGAGGTGTGACATATGGAGGTTCCCAGGTTAGGGGTCCAATCGGAGCTATAGCTGCCAGCCTACACCACAGCCACAGTAACGCAGGATCCGAGCCGCGCCTGCAGCCTACACCACAGCTCACGGCAATGCCGGATCCTTAACCCACTGAGCGAGGCCAGGGATCGAACCCGCAACCTCATGGTTCCCAGTCAGATTCGCTTCCGTTGAGCCACGACAGGAACTCCACCACCCCTTTTGTTTAGACCAGATTCCCCTGAGCCAGATGTCGGACACACTTCCTCCCCTGATCATCGCTCTGTACACTCCTCAGGCCATAGATGATGAAGAAAGGAAGTTCCAGTATGTGTGAATTCACAAGCCACCCCCACTGAGCCCACTCTACTTGGGCAACCGCTTCACTGTGTCTGGTTCTGAGAAACTGGAAATTATGCCCAAGGTGAGCCGCCCAGATGTTTGGTCCCCACCAGGGTCAGAGGCCATGCCCAGGGTGACCCGTGGGCAGGTCTCAGAGCTTTCCCAGGGGTGGGGTATATTGGGCTTGGGCAGGCAGGGAGTGGGATCTAGGGCAAGCAGGTTGCTTCAGAGATGGAGAGGAAGGAAGTTGCGGGGGCAGGTCACTGGATGGGGATAGCATTGGAATTTGAGCTGGGGACACTGAGAAGAGTTGGACTATAAAGTGTCAATGACTTCCAGTCACAGCCATCATGAGGAGTTCCCGCTATGGCTCAGTGGGTTAAGAATCTGACTACAGAAGCTTGGGTAACTACAGAGGCATGGGTTCAATCCCTAGCTCAGTGAAGTGAGTTAAAGGATCCAGTGTTGCAGCATCTGTGGCCTAAGTTGCAGCTGTGACTCAGATTCAGTCCCTGGCCTGGAACTTCCATATGCCACAGGTACAGCCATTTGGAAGAAAAAAACAAAACAAAACAGAGTTTCCGTGTGGCTCATAAGGTTAAGAACCCAACTAGTATCCTTGCGGATGTGGGTTCAATCCCTGGCTTCACTCAGTGGGTTAAGGAGCATGGCTGCAGTCTTTGGCATAGGTCACAGATGCGACTCAGATCCTGTGTTATTGTGGCTATGGCCTAGGCTGGCAGCTGCAGCTCCAACTGGACCCCTAGCTTGGGAACTTCCATACTGCAGATGTCGCCCTAAAAAGGAAAAAAAAAACCCACCATGAACACACCTGTAGCTGAACACACTAGGTTTAATGCTCATCGCAGCAGGAGGTGATACACCGTGCAGGAACCAGAGGGCCTGTCAGTGCAAAGAATCTAGTATAGGATCTGGGCCTTGGATGGTAATTTGGGGGATGGTGTAAGGAAAGGAGATTTGCCCTAGATTAGCTGTTTAAGGCTGGGGCAACTCTATGACCGGGAACCTCAACAAATCTCATCTCTAGGCAGGGCGAACCGACAAGGATAAAGCTGTAATTGCTTAAATAGCACTCCCTCATTTAGGCAGAGAGGAGGGGAGAGGCAGGAAGAAGGATCTGGGTGGGTTACAATGCGTGAACACTATGTTTAAGGATGAGTCCTCTTGGAGTTCCCATCATGGTTCAGCAGAAACAAATCCAGCTGGTACCCATGAGGACATAGGTTTGATCCCTGGCCTCGCTCAGTGGGTTAAGGATCCAGCGTCGCCGTGAGCTGTGGTGTAAGCCAGCAGCTAAGGCTCCCTTGTCTGCTTGTCTCCTCAACTCAGAAGACACATGCAATGCTTCAGAATCTCAGATCACAGACATGGGAAATATCACTGATCCTTTCTGTTTGTGGGTAGGTCAGCAAAATGTGATCTAGGCTCCGGTGATGAAGCTGGGACCCTTCCCTGGAAGGCCTCTGTGAGCCCAGGAACCGTCCACCACCGAGCACAGGGAAGGTACACTCTCTCACACCAACATTCCCACTTATAAGAGGCCCGTCCAGAGTTTGGTGGTGGCCTGGTGGTTAAAGATCCAGTGTTGTCACTGCTGTGGCACAGGTTCGATCCCTGGCCTGGAACTTCCACATGGCAAAAATAAATAAGAGGAACCCTAGCATCTCTTAAATTGAGATGCATCTTACAATTGGGACAAAAAGAGGCCCATCCCTCTGGGTGAATTTCATGTTTGTCATCAGCTCACCCTGGCTCGGCTTCTTACTGGAGCAGTCACTGGGGATCGGGTGGAAGAGAAGGTGGCTTCCTTGGGATGGAGGTGACGGGAACGAAGCACAGAGCAGCAGTGATGGTAGAAGATTGGGGGGTTTCCAGGATCATTGTGTTGAGATGAATCCACTCTAGATGAGTTTCCTTTTTCTTTAAAGTAGACTACTTAGGGAGTTCCCGTCGTGGCTCAGTGGTTAACTAATCCAACTAGGAACCATGAGGTTGTGGGTTTGATCCCTGGCCTTGCTCAGTGGGTTAAGGATCCGGCATTGCCATGAGCTGTGGTGTAGGTTGCAGATGCGGCTCGGATCCTGCGTTGCTGTGGCTGTGGTGTAGGCCGGCAGCTACAGCTCCTGTTAGACACCTAGCCTGGGAACCTCCATATGCCATGGGTGCGGCCCTAGACAAGGCAAAAAAGACAAAAAAAAAAGGTGGACTAAGAACAAGGAAATGTTCACGTGACCCACATCAAAGGATCTGGTCAAGGGTTGTGGATGTAAGGCTTCTCTTGGGTCCGGCACTCTGCTGGAGTGGTGGAGCCCTAGGCTGGTCTCAGTGCTCCGCCCGAGAGAATCACTCCCCTTGGGCAGAAGGGTTCGCTAGGGCTAGGGCCCCAGAGAGGCTGCAGGCAATACCTGTCTCAGTGATAAGGTAATCACAGACTTCAGCTTCAAGCCAGGCACATAGATTCTGGTCCAGACCCTAATCCATCTGAGGGATCCTGTGATCTCCGAAGTTATGGAGACCCATTGAGTGCTGGTGACCTGTTAGCCCCAGGCAGATAGGGAACCTGGAGGGGAAAGCAAGACAGGAAGAGGAATGGCTAGACGGGAGCATGGCACTAGAGAGTGAACTTGAGGGGAAGAGACTGATGGTAGCATGGACTCTGGATTTTAGTCAGGCGTCCTGGCTCTGTCCCTGGTTTCCTAGCAACCGCTATTGAGTAGGTGGTTGCTAGGCAATGTGAGGCCATCCAGACACTTGGGTAAGGTTCTTAGCCTGCGTGGGCAGCAGTCGGAACATTGCAGGGCATTGTTACTCCTGCAAGTGGCCACTGGGTCCATTACGTACAATTTCTCATGCATTAATTGATTTTGTCGTACAAAAAAAATAATATAACAATGGTACACAAAGTGGAAAAATGAGAAAGAAATTGCCCCTAATCTCACCATCCAAACAAAGCAGAATGACCATCTTTACTCTTCCTATTCCAGCCTTTATCTGCAGGAATACAGTTTCACCTTGTTGTCATCTCAACACACGTGGTTTTAAATCTTGTGTTTTTTTTGTCTTTGATTTAGATTGTCAAAAGCATCCCTCAGGCTACTTGAGAGTTTTCAGAATAATCTTTCTGAGGACTGTGCGTACCATGCAGTGGATACATCCTCATTTAATTAACTATTCTCTTGTTCTTTTTTTTGGCTGCACCCCGAGGCATATTGAGGTTCTCAGGCGAGGGATCAAACCTGTGCCACAGCAGTGACCTGAGCCACTACAGTGACAATGCCAGATCCTTAACCCACTGTGCCATAGGAGAATTCTGCATATATCTTTTTGAATTAGCATTTTTCGTTTGTTTTTTTTTTCAGATCTATACCCAGGAGTAGGACTGCTGGATCATACGATAGTACTATATTTAGTATTTTGAGGAACTTCCATCTTGTTTTCCATAGTGGCTGCACCAATTTACATTCCCACCAACAGAGTACTAGGGTTCCTTTTTCTCCACATCCTCATCAACATTTGTTATTTGTAGACTTTTTGATGATAGCCATTCTGACAGCTGTGAGGTAATAGCATTATTTTTTCTGGACATTTCATTTAAATGGAGTCATACAATGTGTCTCTGTTCATCTCACTTTTCTCATTTCATATAATTTTCTGAGGCTCATCTCTGTCATAGCAGGTTTCAGTAGTTCACTCCTTTTTATTGCTGGATATTATCCAAGTGTGTGGATAAGCCACATTTTGTTTATTCATTTACCATTTGGTGGACATTTGAATTGTTTCCTCTTTCTGGCTATTAACCAATAACACTGCTATGGACATTTGTGTACAGGTCTCTAGCTAGACATATGTTTTCATTTCTCTTGGATAGAAACCCCAGGAATGTGGAGTTCCTGAGTCATAGGGTAAGTGCATGTTTAACTTGTTGTGAAGTCTACCAGAGTATTTTCCAAAGTAGCTGCACCATTTCACATTCCCAGCAACAGTGTATGTGGGTTCCACATTCTCCACCTCTAGCCAGCCAGGAGCTTTCATATAAATTTGCTGCTGCCAGTGGCCAATCATGCATTACAATTCATTCAACAAATTTGATCCGAGTGCCCACCACTAAGTGGTTGGCTCTGGCCCTGTAGGAAGTCCCTGATGACTCTGTAAGATGGAGAAAGCACCCCGGTGACATTCTTTCCGCACACTGGTCCTGGTTCCCCCCGGGCCTTTCAGTTGCAGCAGGGGGTGAGTTCCCTGATGACAGTTTGAGTTGGGTCTGCTGTAACCATCAGGGTCTCTCGGTGTACCCACCCCCAAACCCCTGGTACCCAAATAAGTACCTCATTTCAGAGTGGCTGCTCCCTCCACATTTCACAAAGGAACACCACCCAGCCTTGGCTCAGGTCAGGAGGCCTTTGAAAGTACTTGTTCCTATTCTTCAAATCCTACCTGAGATGCCCAAAAGCTGGGGATACTATGTTTATGTGAGAGGAGCAGGAAGACAAAACCCAGGACCTACATATGGAGATGCAGATACAGGGCAAGAGGAAAAAGAGGAAGGGACGAAAAGCACCAACAGTTAACCCAACTACCTGTGGGCCTTGGGATTGTGAGAGCCTTTGTTGCTCTTTTTGCTTATAGTGCTTTCTAACTTTCATGTTTTCTGCAAACATTATGTATTACTTTTTTTCACGTATTAAATTCTAAAATTAAAAGACTCTACACGGGAGTTCCCGTCGTGGTTCGGTGGTTAACGAATCCAACTAGGAACCATGAGGTTGCGGGTTCAATCCCTGGCCTTGCTCAATGGGTTAAGGATCCGATGTTGCTGTGAGCTGTGGTGTAGGTCGCAGATGCGGCTTGGATCCCGCGTTGTTGTGGCTGTGGCTGTGGCGAAGGCCGGCAGCTACAGTCCTGTTAGACCCCTAGCCTGGGAACCTCCATATGCTGCAGGTGCAGCCCTAGATAAGGCAAAAAGACAAAACAAAAAACAAAAAAAAAACATGGAGTTCCCACTGTGGTGAGGTGGGTTAAGAATCTGACTGCAGTGGCTTGAGTCACTGTGGAGGCTAGGGCTCAAGCACCAGCCTGGCACAGAGGGTTGAGGATCCTCTGTTGCCACAGCTGCGGCCTAGGTCACAGCTGCAGCTCGGATTCAATCCCTGGCCTGGGAACTTCCTTATGCTGGGAGTGTGGCCCTTAAAAAAAAAAAGGTGTCACAGGAGTTCCCTGGTGGCTCAGTTAAGGATCCTCCTTTCACTGCTGTGGCTGTGGTTACTGTTGTGGCACAGATTGTATTCCTGGCCCGGGAACTTCGGGCATGCCACCAACGTGGCCAAAAAAAAAAAAAAAAACCCAACACCACAATTTCTTTTAAAAGGAGAACTAAGTCCCTGGGGAAGCCCCGCACAGAGCTTGGATCCCGGTCATCTGCATTTCCACTTCTTTCGCCCCAAGCCCTATTTTCAGGCTCCCGGGTCCCAGCGAGCAGTTTGCATCCTGTCCTTCCCGTGCCCCTCCACCCACAGGTTGCCTTGGAAACAAGCCAGGTTGCGCAGGCACTCCTGTGACGCGGGCCCTGGAGCATCCCGGAGATCAATCCTGGACAGCCAACCTCAACAACTGGCTGGGGATCCGAAGGAGGAGCCAGGAGCAACAGGCGCTGGTTCCGAGACGCCCAGCAGATCCTGCAGACCCTGGCCCCGCCCGCTGGCTCCACCCCCCGCCGCCCCCTCCCAGGCGGTAGATATAAAGCCGCAGCCCGGGTGGCGGCTCACTGCGCCCGACCCGGTCCGACCACCCGTAGTCAGCAGACCCTTCTCTCCGTTCCCCTCGCCAATGGCTGACCAGCTCTTTCAGCGCAAACCCTGGAACTCCGAGCAGCTTCGCCCGGACCCCGACGCTGACTCCGAAGAAGGCCTGTTTGACAAGCCTCCCCCGGAAGAGCCCCCAGCTGTCCGCGGGCCCAAGTCGGTGTGGGCTGCCGGCCGTAAGGCCAGTCGTCGTAGCGGCTGGAGGGCGCAGGGGGCCCGCTCCGGGCAGCACCACAAGACCGCAGCGCGCCCCCCGCCCCAGGAGGAGGCGTCTTCACTGGACGAGGGCTGCTATCTCGACCATTTTCCACATCTGTCCATCTTTATTTACGCGGCCATCGCCTTCTCCATCACCTCCTGCATTTTTACCTATATCCATTTACAGCTTGTCTGAGTGGCCAGGGCGGGACGGGGTGGGCGCACGGCCGAGAGAGGAAGGAAGGGGGAAAGGGGGCTCGGCGTTTTGTGTCTGGAGACAAGCTGCACCTACTCCATCTAGCTTCTGATGCTTGTTTCTTTTCTTCTCTGCTTGTTACTGCCTTTGTCTAACTTACCCATCAGTAGGAACATCCAAAGCAGCTGCTGCTAATGAAATAAACTCCTGGGGGTTAGGGGAGGGGATGCAGACCCCAACACTTAAGAGTCTCTGGTTGCGATATAATTACGCTTATAATGAGGATAATATTCCTGGACTCTACCGCTTTGTGAAGAGGGGGGGCACGCACAGAGAGAGTCATTTTGTGTAGGAGTCGCGCACAGCGAGCCAAACCTTCTGTTCTTCAAGGGATAATGAGCGAGACCTGGGCCCATGGGGGCGGGCTGGCGCCCTGGCCGGGTCTGGAACCCTGTGATGCAGCACCGCCCCCCGGAGGAGCCAGCTGTGCCCCCTCCCCGCCCCCGAACTGGCGCAGACAGAACCCGAAGCGCGGGAGCTGGTGGACCTGAAGGCGCAGCACACGCCGCAGGAGCGCAGGACACGGTGAGTGGCGTTTGTCGTGGTGGCGTTTGTCGTGGTAGCCCGCCACCTCCCTAAGCTCTTGAGCTGACCAGACTGTGCGTTTTCCCTGTCCTTAGGCTTTGATGCCGCGGCCGAACCGAGACACATAGCCGGAGGAGCTGTTCTGCCAGGAAGCCATGCTCTCTGGTCGTGTCCTGGATGGCGTTGGACCAGAGGCTGCAGACCTCAAGGGAAGCAGGCCCGTAACTTGCGCGTTGCGCTGGGATGAGGCTCTAGGACCCTGGCTGGGGTCCATGGGAGGGCTGTCACTGAGTCTTTAGGGACTTCCGGGAGGCAAATCCTTGGCTATGGGACCCAAGATGAAGCGGGTGAGGGGGATCTCTCACTGCAAAGAATTTGTGCTGGGAAACTACCCGACCCCTGGAGGTTTGTCATCTAAGATCCAGAAGCCCTAATACCAAAATCCACCTTGGCAGGTTACCCACCCACCAGCTGTTTACTCATGAATGTCAAAGGTGAAAACATGTGGCTCTAATGTGGCATATACTTTACTGTCTGTAATTATCATAATTATTTAATTACTCCAATGCAATTAATCATTTTTCAGTCAAATTCTTAAAAAAAATTATAGTGAACGGAAAGTAATATCTCATTGCAGTTTTGATTTGCATTTCCTTGATGGCTAATGATGTTGACTATCTTTTCATGTGCTTTAGCCAAGCATCCATCTTTGAAGAAATACCTGTTCAGATCCTTTACTCACTTTAAAACTGGGCTGTTTGTTTTGAATTCTGTGGATTCTTTATGTATTCTGAATATAAGTCAATGATCAGATATGATTTGTCAAGTTCTCCAATTCTGTGGTTTGTCTTTTCACTTTCATGATTTTTTTTTTAATTTTTGGTTATGGAGTTCCCAGGCCAGGTACTGAATCCAAACCATAGCTCAGATCTACACCATAGCTGCAGCAACACCAGATCCCCTAACCCACCACGCCAGGCCAGGGATCAAGTCCGTACCTGTGCAGCAACCTGAGCCACTGCAGTAAGATTCTTCACCCACCACACCAGGAACTCCTTAATTCTTTTTATTTCTGTAAGGTTGGTAGTAACGTCCACTTTATTTTCTATGACTACTGTCCCAAACTGTCTCCCTAATTGGCTGCCTGTCACTGCTGTAGAAGAATGAGAAAACTATTTGAGGGTATACAGTGGGGTACAGGCAGGACGATAAGGGAAAGCTTGGAGTTGCCATATAGAGAAACTGGAGGTTTGATATTACAAAATCATAGGATCTAATGTAGAGGGAAGTATGAAAATGGGTGAGACTGATGCTGGATGGGAGATGAGGCAATGAAGCCAAGAGGATAACCAAATTCTTGTTAGCCTGACTTCTAAATTTTTGAGGGAAGCATTTAATACTAGAGGACAATGGGGCCAAGTATATTAATTTGTTCTCAGAGACACTATGACCAACAGTCACAGTCTTAATATCCAACAGTTATTAAAAGAATTTACCCAACATGAAACACACCTTTTTTTTCGGCAGCACCCACAGCAGATGGCAGTTCCTGGGCCAGGGAGCAAACTTGTGCCCCAGCAGTGACAGAGCCGCTGCAGTGACAACACCAGATCCTTAACCTGCTGTGCCACAGGGGAATCTAACTTGAGTTCTAAATACTGTGGATTCACCCTTTTATCCATCCAAGTCATACTCATATTTTAACTGTACTCAGGCAAACCATGTGATTGCATGTATAAGGCCAACCAAAATCTCAGCTGTTATTTCCTTAATAAGGTATAAGGATGCCGGCTGCTTAATGTTCTAATTTCACTTGGAAAATTAGTTTCCTGCAGCTACTATAACAAACGCAGTGACTTAAAATAGCAGAAACATATTCTCTCACAGCTCTGGAGGCCAGAAATGTAAAATAAGGGGCACACTCCCGCTGGAGGCTCTAGGTAAGAATCTGTTCTTTGCCTCTTCCAGCTTATGATGGCTCCTGGCATCCCCTGACTTGTGGCTGCATCACTCCCATCTCCCCCTGTGGTCACAAGCCCGCCTCCTCATCTGTCTCAAATCTCCCTCTATAGAGTCACTTGTTATTGGACTTAGAACCCACCCAGATAATTCAGGATGATCTCCTTATTTCTAGATCCTTACCTTAATTATACCTTCAAAGACTATTTTCCAAATAAGACACAATCACAGGTTCCAGGAAGCAGGACATGGACATACCTGTTGGGGGATCAACATTCAACCCACTATACTAGGAGACTTTTTAAATAAACTCCAAATGTAAAAAAAGTAATCATTTGATTAAAAAGTCATACTGAAGAAGAAAGCATTACATACAACAGAAAATCACAAATTACAGCTTTAAGTACATACAAATTTAATGTACAAGACTGGAAAAAAAAGACTCTTTCATAATAAACACATTCCAGGTAAACGTAGGCTTCCTAAACTGATGAATATTTAATTGAAAAATTTTTTTTTGCTTTTTAGGGCTGCACCCTTGGCATATGGAGGTTTCCAGGCTAGGGGTCAAAGTGGAGCTGTAGCCACCAGCTACACCATAGCCACAGCAATGCCAGATCCGAGCCACGTCTGTGACCTATACCACAGCTCACAGCAACAATGGATCGTTAACCCACTCTGCGAGGCTAGGGATCAAACCTTCGTCCTCATGGATCATTGTCAGGTTTGTTTCCACTGTGCCTCAATGGGAACTCTGAAAATAATAATACCTGAAGTTAGACTTCTATATAAAGGAGAAACTCCAAATTCTGCTCTTTAGTGAGATGTGGAAGGCAAGTAATACCTAAAGAGCAACTATTGCTATTTTTCCCTCTTCCTTGAATGATCTAACATTTTACATGGATTAGGTAAAATGGAAATATTAGACTCCACTGAATTTAAGCAAAAGACAGCTAAAATTTATCAGTATTATATATTTGATGCTTATGAGTGTGAATAAATAAGTTAATTAAATATTAAGTACAAAGCAGATTCCAAAACTAACTGAAGTATGGAAAAAATGGAATAAACAACTAATAGTTAATCTTTTCCATGCCAGTGAGACTGCTTCCTTTCTGTCCAGTGTCTTCCACAGCTGGGCTCCAATACTGTAAGCTCTTTAACATCACCAAGGCCTTGGTCATGGAAAGGATTTATTTTAGAAACAAAGCAACTTTTTTCTTCTTTCTAAAGGTCATGATTTTTTTTTTCTTCTGCTACTTGCTTCCTTCAACTAGTGTGAAAAGTTACTGGGTAGGGATAAGCAGTCCATGTTGGCCGTACCAAGTGCAGTGGCTGGCTAATAAGGCACCCACTTAACCTTTCTTTCATTTGGTCTCATCCGGAGAATAAGTCAGAAAGATCGAGGTTATAAAGGACTCATGACCAAGGTACAACTTTTACAAGTGTCTCTGGCCAGGAAAAGCTTTACTGCTTCGATCATGCCGCCAAATGAGTCTTTACTGAACTAAGAATCCCTTCCCACCTATTAGAGGCCTCTCTGCACAGATGCTTCAAAGATTAGTTCAGGGTAGTGCATATATGCTTCAGGAGAGTGAACCAAAAAAGAGGAGAAAGTGGAATACAAAAAAGAGTGAACAAAGAAAAATCCCCCCCAAATAAACAGTTCACTGGGATAAGAACAGGCATTGATATAAATCCCTTAACATTCCACCTTCTGACAAGCTCTTTTTACTACTGAGAAATTAAGATATTTTCAGTCTTTTGCCTTCCTTTTCCACATTGTCTCTAATATTCTGTAGTTTTCTGGAGTTCTGGACCAGGAATACCAAGCTTTCCCTAAAATCACTAGTCCCGTGGTCTCGGCCAACATTTTCAAGCTCATCAAACAAAGACAATGTTTGTTTGAGTTTGGCCTGAACAATTTTTTGCTCCTCTAGTTCTTCAAGAAGAGCCTGCCTGGTGCATAATTCAGTCTTATACTTCTCCTGTAACTGTTCAATTTCTTTTTGGAGAAGCTGGAATTCTTCCTCACTACAACGATGCAGCTCCTGAGATTTATCTTCCGGAAGCAAGACGTTTGGGGGAATACGCAAAATCAACTGTAAAAACAGCTGCTCCATCTTGCCAAAAAGGTTATCAAAACGTCCTTTCATGAAGCAAAGAAATTTTTCCGTGCACTTACGAATCTGGACTGGGCTAACTGCACAGTCTGGGATGCCATCCAGCTTCTTCAAAACAACCTGTTCAACAGCCTGCATCACTTCAAATAGGTAGTCTTGAAATGCAATGTAGATCCTAAGCATGCAAGTTTGCGGTGTGAAGCCAAAGAACTGGGCCTCATAGGTCATTGGATCAACAGACATCTTGGCTTATTCTGCTTGGTTAATTCTGACTGTGAAAAATCTACAAATATAAAAAGAAAAAATTTCATTTGTGTTAAAAAAAATAATTTGATGAAAGGACAAACCACAGGAGTTCCCGCTGTGCTTTTTTTTGGCTGCACTGGTGGCATGCGGAAGTGCCCCTGCCAGGGAGCGAATTTGCACCACCACGGCAAAGACCTGAGCCACAACAGTGACTTAACCCGCTAAGCTACCAGAAACTCCTATTGTATAATATTCTTAAATTTGCCTGCCATATGACAGTAGCCAGTCTGACTACTATTTGTTCCAACCAAGTCCAGCTTTATTCTTTCCCTCAAGAAAAGATGCCTGGCCAAGTATCTTGAAAGGGTCTATTTAAAGACGCTTCCCCGGGGACCCACACCCTCCACTAAATTCCCATCAGAACCTCTCTTCGGGCACTGAGCAAGTCCTACTTTAGGATATTATTATCATGGCCTATCTTCTATGCAAGCCTTAGATTTCCTAAAGATGGCATAAGTAGGGCTTAATATCTGCAGGCGAACTCAGATGCCTAGGCCACCACCGCGGGCAACTGACGGAACTCCAGAAACCGCGGGCAGGGACTACTTCCGGCAGGAGGACAAGCTCCCGGCAGGCCCCGCGTGCCCCAGTGCATGCCGGGACCTTCAGGGGGGAGGTTCGCGGCCCGCTGGCGACACTGCTCCATCAGGCCGCTCTAGCGCCCGGCGACAAGGCCTCACCCAGTGCCACCCCTTGCCGTTCCTCCTCAAAGAAAACGCAGCTCCCTGGCACTTACTCAGCGACCATGAGGGTGACGAATTCGACCAAATACCAGCTTCCCGCCACCTCCTTCAAACCACCGTCTGCTGCCAGAGATGGGTGGCACCGCTAGCTTTCCCAAATTCCGACAGCCGTCTGCCTTGGCGAACCAGAGCAAGGGCAGGATGCCACTGCGGTCCTGATTGGCTAGCCGTCGGAAGGGGCCACCTAGACGGGTGACGGAAAAGGGCGGGGCGGGAAAGCTAGCTGTGGCCGGCGGGGATTGGCGGAAGGAGCCAATGCTCATTCTCTTCCCCGCGACGTTGGTGGGTGGAGAAGGTGGGAGGGGCCGCTGCGGGGACGCAACTCGTGATTGGTGAATGTGTCGTCCTTCAGGCTCTCGCGATTGGTGGCTGGCCGATTGAGCAGCACTGATTGGACAGTAGTTTAACTGGGGGCCTTGATCCCGCCCCGCCGCTGGGACTGACTGGCGGAAGGGGAAGTGGGGGGTGGGGCAGGCGGCGGTGGGGAAGATGGCGTACCAGAGCCTCCGGCTGGAGTACCTGCAGATCCCACCGGTTAGCCGCGCCTACACCACCGCCTGTGTTCTCACCACCGCCGCTGTGGTGAGCAGCTGCAGCGCCAGTTTCTCATTTTCTGGGCTGGGTATAACAGGGTCCTTGGGAAACTGGGGTTTGGGCCTCGGGAAAGCTTAGAGGGGCTGGGCTCAAGGGTGGGTGGACGCGTACAGGGCTCACTCTGGAGCTCGGAATAGCTTATCCGAGTGCTTATCCAGAGATCGGAGAAGAGTGCTCGTTCACGAGAGGTGGAGGAACAGGACTGAGGATCAGTTTCTGAGAGCTAAAGACAGGACCTTTAGCAAGTCAGGGCTGCGGGAGCCGCCCACCCAGGAAACCTGTCTAAGCACTCTGGCGGTGGCCAAGTGATAGCGTGGTGACTAAAGGGAGGAAGGTCCGTTTAGTGGAGAAACGTAGACATTGAGAATAGAAAGGTAGAAGCTATTGAGCGGGAAAAGTCTTGAAATAAAGAGAACTTGTAACAGAGCTTGGCTGGAAGCACCCAGCCCTCACGGTGGCAGGGTATTGGTTCTTTTGAGTGAATTGTGTTGCTTCACATAACAGTTTCAGGTGGTGCCCATGTGTTGGGCGGATTCGTAGAAGCTGCTCTTACTTGCTTTGTATCTAAGATATTACCACCTGCCTCTCATAATTGAAACATCAAACTTTTATTTTGTGTTAGGTATTGGGGAATTGAAAGAATTGTACCAGTTCTGGAGAATTCTATACCAACTCTGTCCTCCAGCCTTAAATGATTCTATCTAAGTGACGGAGAGTGGGAAATCTTTTGTTGTAAATGCTGATATTGTATGTTGTTTCTTGATTGACTTGCTTGAAGAAGCTGTTTTTCTATTTCAGCAGTTGGAATTAATCACACCTTTTCAGTTGTACTTCAATCCTGAATTAATCTTTAAACACTTTCAGGTAGGTAGTTCACTACGACCATCGTTAATATTTCAGTTTTTAAGCTTATTGTCCTTACTTTTTAGTAGTAAATCCTGCCATATACTTTCTCAAAAAAGAATTCAGTGGGAATATTTAATTATAAGTATAGGGTGGGGGGTGGCAGCGTGACAAAAAGCCTTGATTCTGCAACTGGAACTTTTAAGTGAGTCTCAAGCTTCTCATCATGTACCAAATCAGAATCACTAAGGGTAGGAATTAAGAATCTGTATTTTACCTTTGGAGTTTGGTGCATGGTATTGATTGGATGTGTCCAGTCCTTGTATTTAGGACTCACTGGTTCAGAGTTAATATTATAGATTGAGAGGAGACTGTTCAGGGTGAGTCTCACAGGATGCCTTTATTCGTCCGCTCACCTCCATGTGACACACCATTTCAGAAACTCAGTTCTGTTAGCGCCCTGATCCATCTTCCAGGGGTCAGACCATCCAACTCCAGAAGGCCGACATCTAAAACAACATAGCAGTTTATTAGAGTACAGCGAGAGAGAGTCTTTTCAAATAATTAGAATGCTGAAAGAGAGGTGTTTTCCTGTTCCAGGGTGATCACATAGGCTAGAGCTGGAGTAAGAGAGACCCAGAATTCAGTAGTTCTGTCTCTACACCTGCTCTTGCCTCTGTCTCATATGTGTTTCGCTCACGTTATATCCGTTGAACTCTAGCTGCCTTTAAGATGCAGCTGTTATGTAGCCTTCTCAGATACATCCTCCTTTGTGTCTCTGGAGTGTCTATAAAGACTTTTTTTTGTATCTCTCCTCTCTTGCACTTACTTATGCTTGCTTCCTCATTAGGTTAGTATGTAGTCAACAATCCTGAATTGTTTCAACGTTAATGGTTACCGATCCTTAAGAACTTTCCGATGCGTAAAGCAGTCCTGTGGGGCCTGGTCACTGCCTTCTTCCTGCTTTACTCACAAGGCCTTCTCTGGGAGCTATAGCTCCATCCAGGCACCCAGGGCTTGATGTTTGCCTGGGGTTAAACTCTTTCTGACACCATGTATCTGCATTTGGAATGAGGAGTTGTAGGTACGCATTTCAGCGTCTTCCTGTATAAGCTGTGTGTCCTTGGGCAAGCCATTTTAAAATCGTCCAAGTCTTAGTTTCCCCCTATGTGAAACGGAGTTGGTGGTGCCAGCTTGCTCAGCTCACAGGACAAAAAAGATCCCATGAGGTAACAGACTATGGTAAAACACTTTAAACGTTAAGTGCTCTACCACTGTGAGGACTGTTAGAGTACTCGGTCTTGTTGGGACTTGGCTGTTTTTCAGACTAGAACTTGAATATTTGCTTTAGAATTAGGCTTTACTCTGGATGTTTCTGATGCCTGATATAGAAACATTGCTTAGCAATAGATGTTAGATCCTGCATTTTTTCTCTGGTTTCTTGAGACTCGTCATTAGATCGTGATACTGCATATATAAAAGCACAGTTTCTTGTTCTGCAAGTTAACCTAGTCTTTCCATCAAACTTTTTCCATAATTTGCCTTGACCATATGGTATGGGTTTAAAAAAAAAAAAGAAATCAGGAGTTCCCGTTGTGGCTCAGTGGAAACGAATCTGACTAACATCAGTGAGGACGCAGGTTTGATCCCTGGCCTCGCTCCGTGAGTTAAGGATCCCTCGTTGCCATGAGCTGTGGTGTAGGTCGCAGACGTGGCTTGGATCTGACATTGCTATGGTTGTGGCGTAGGTCAGCAGCTACAGATCCAGTTCGAGCCCTAGCCTGGGAACCTCCATAGGCTGCAGGTGTGGCCCTAAAAAACAAAGAAATTTTAAAAATTTAAAAAATAAAAATAAAGGAGTTCCTGTCGTGGCTCAGTGGTTAACGAATCCGACTAGGAACCATGAGGTTGTGGGTTCGATCCCTGGCCTTGCTCAGTGGGTTAAGGATCCGGCGTTGCTGTGAGCTGTGGTGTAGGTCGCAGACGTGGCTCGGATCCCGCGTTGCTGTGGCTCTGGCGAAGGCGGACAGCTACAGCTCCTGTTAGACCCCTAGCCTGGGAACCTCCATATGCCGCGGGTGAAGCCCTAGATAAGGCAAAAAGACGAAAATAAATAAATAAATAAATAGTAAAAATAAAAATCACAGTTTTAACTTTTCTGTCCTTTTATCCTTTGAAATATTCAAGAGAGCCGGTGATATCTTTCAGACTTTAACCTAGAAGCAGCACATAAATCCACTGTCAGTTTGTGCACCTCACTTTTGAGTTCAGAACATAGTATCAGCTACCCATGGCCTTTCAGTCATTGTAGTCCTTAGGATATTTCTTGTGTCTAGATACAGAAATGTTCCCTGGTATATTTTACTTAATCTATCTTTCTCTCTCTTTTTTTTTCTCTTAACAGATATGGAGGCTAATCACCAATTTCTTGTTTTTTGGGCCAGTTGGATTCAATTTTTTATTTAACATGATTTTTCTGTATCCTTTACTAAGTGGGGTTAGCGTAAAAACTTTACCTAGGAAATACAATATTAACTTGAAGCTATAACTCTGTTAATTTTGTTACCATCTTAGTTATAATTTCCTGGGGGTACTGGCTCAGTGATCCACAGAATAGTTGGCCAGATAGTAATGTTTCGAGGGTGTTCATAGGTCACTCTTTATTCAAGTGGGAGGTATTTAACCATAAAACATTTACGTTTCTGCCCATAAGCCACTTAGAAATCTGATCAGGAGAGAGCAGAAGTGATTTGAGGCGTACCTAAAAAGTAACAGCAGCAGGTGCCAAGTGATAAAACACAGCCCGGGGGTGGGATCATGGGGGATGGAGAACATGAGATCTTCTTGGATCTCAGTTGCTGGTTCTGCTGGCTGGAAAGACAGTGCCGTGTCTGTTGGGCTCACCCTGTTCCAGTTTGTTGCAAGAAAGGAGGAGTTGTGCTCTGGTCACATGTAATTGGGGGCCCTGAGCAGTACATTCCTCCTGCACCCCAACCCTCCAGATTAATAGGGGAGTTAGAGCTCCGCTCATCAGCAGTAGACAGAGGGCCTTGTAAGGGTGACAGGATTCCTGCCCTAGGATGGAGTCCTGTGTCTTCTGTATTGTGTTTCGTTCTGGTAAGTTTCTTATTAAATGTTTTCATTGTAATGCCTCCTTATTGACTGAGGTGTAGAAATGCTTAACCACTTTCCCTGAAAAAGCGGACTATTACGTGAGCCTCCTTGATAGGAATTTCCTCCCAGTTAGGTTGTGGAAAAGCAAGGATACTGTGGATTATGATGTGGCTGAACATGAGAAGGACAGTACAGACTTTAGAAGGTGTCGTAGGTCACGGGAAGCATGTTTCTGTGGTGTCTGGCTTAGGTCCCCAACTGGAAGAAGTTTCTGTAAGATATAGAGCTGGTCTTCTCTTCACTTGCCTAAAGCACCTGGTCAAAGAGAAGTAGCCGTACCACCACTCACGAAGATTCTTACAGAAATGAAACCTTGATTTCTTAAAAACAACGTGGAGTCCAAGTGCATTTAAGTGATCCCTTAAATTTTACTTTCTTCATATCTGTGTGCTTAAACATTTTCTTAACTTGGAACTTAAGGTATCGGTACTGTCGAATGCTAGAAGAAGGCTCTTTCCGAGGTCGGACAGCAGACTTTGTATTTATGTTCCTTTTTGGTGGATTCTTAATGACTGTATCCTTCAACAAATAGAACAAATGCAGGAAAAGATTAAAGAACACCCTCTCTCTTCCTAGAGCTTTTCATCTGTCTCCCGGAATTCACTAGATACTCGGAATGAAGAGGAAAAAGTAGGCCCCCCCCCCCCGATTTTAGCTTCAGGCTCCCAGCATTTATTTTACAGCACACTTTATGTGACAGCTTTCTAAGCCTAGAGGTTGGACAGGGTGGCTTTTCTGCTGTGAGCAAGTCAGAGACGATTTAACCCAGGTGGGTTACTCTTAAGTATCTTAGATGTATTCTGGTTGATGGGTGTACATCATTTTTAAACTCGAGTTGGTAAGACATTTATGTGGTCATCATCAAAACAGGTAAATTATTTTTTTCAAAAAATAATTATCATCAAAGCACGAGACTTGAATGTAGCCCTACCTGACAAGGTGGTTTTGCTCCAGCTGACTTTACTCAGCTCTGTAAAGGTCCTCATGGTGAATGTATCACTGACCAAGGAATTAACACATATTCCAAAGAGGCAAGAGCTTCGTGAAGGCAGACTATTAATTTGAAGTGGCAGCAGTCCCAGGGATGTGACCTAAGCAGGTTTTTGCCTGACGGCTCTGGGTAATTATTTTCGGGCTTTTTTTTTCCTCCTAAATATGTAACTACTGCTCGCCTTTCCCAATTCAGACTTACGTTAGAACACAATCCTTAGTTCTCTTGCCCAGTCTTCCCTATTATGCTTTTAATATTGCTGTTTTCCTTAATGCCAACTGCTAGCTTTTTGGTTTGTTTGTGAGCTTAGTGTTCTTGGGCCAGGCCTTTACAATAATGCTTGTCTACGTGTGGAGCCGAAGGAACCCCTATGTCCGCATGAACTTCTTCGGCCTTCTCAATTTCCAGGCCCCCTTTCTACCCTGGGTGCTCATGGGCTTTTCCTTGTTGTTGGGGAACTCAATCATTGTGGACCTCCTGGGTAAGATTCTTAGCACTACTTTTTCTATTATTTTACTTGCAAACTTATTTTTGTCACTATTTTTCATCTTTATTCTCTCTGGCCTTACTGCATAGCCATTATAGGATTATTTGCTAATTATAATCAAAGACTATAGAATTTGTTTTCAAATTTTTAATAAGTATATTGACGTTTCTTCCTAAATAGAAGATAGTTATAGAAAAAAAGAAAAGAAAAAGATAGTTATGTTGGTAGAGCCACCTGCAGTTGAAGTTCTCATTCTCTCCATCATCCTCTATTTCTGGTTGACTGTAGGTATCGCAGTTGGACACATATATTTTTTCTTGGAAGATGTATTTCCCAATCAGCCTGGCGGAATAAGAATTCTGAAAACACCGTCTGTTCTGTGAGTAGTTAACACCGGGTCACATGTTCCTTACAGATTAAACAGGGGCAGGGTCCATGATCTGTTTTCTTGGGGCTCCCACAGCTGCTGGCACACATAGTTCAGGCCGGTAAATATTTGCGGATTGAGCAGTCTGGCCGCCATTGAGGAGCTTTTGGGTTGGGTGGGAGCAGACAGTGCCAGAGTTGTGGCAGGAGGCCCAGGGTGTCCTGAGAGTGACTTGCAACTGCCATCCCAGGTGGCCCCTGGGAGGAAGCCTGCAGGCTTCACGAAGGCTGCTGTCTGAGCTCAGAGAGGAAGGTCTCTGCAGGTAGAAGCTCTGGTCTCCCCAGCAGGTGGTAGAGATAAGCCGTGAAGCAGAGTGGCAGTAGCTTTGGGCTGGAAACCAGACCTGGGCTGTTTGTTCTGCCAACCAGCCATGTGATCTTCAGCAAGTCCCTTCTCCTTTTTCTGCACTTGAATTTCCTGAGTGGAGTACTCTGATTTTTATGACCTCCTTCTATGCCAGGATTTTGTGTCCTTGGGATATACTGCATTAAAAAGGGTGCACTTGAGGGAGTTCCCATCGTGGCTCGGTGGTTAACGAATCCGACTAAGAACCGTGAGGTTGTGGGTTCAATCCCTGGCCTGGCTCAGTGGGTTAAGGATCCGGCGTTGCCGTGAGCTGTGGTGTAGGTTGCAGATGCGGCTCGGATCCCGCATTGCTGTGGCTGTGGCGAAGGCCGGCGGCTACAGCTCCTGTTAGACCCCTAGCCTGAGAACCTCCATATGCTGCAGGTGTGGCCCCAGATAAGGCAGAAAGACAAAAAAAAAAAAAAAAAAGGGTTCACTTGAGGAATGAAATGTGAGTTTTTATTATAAAATGTTGGTTGCAGTGTAGCGAAGCCAAAATGTGAAAGTAAAATCTTCTGTAATCCCCTTAGATAGAACAACAGCTGCCATTGTTAGCCTTTTGATATGTATTCGTCAGTCTTTCACTGTCTTTGTACTTTTTCCCCTCTTTTTGGCCATCGCACAGCATGTGGAGTTCCTGGCCAGGGATCGGATCCCAGCTACAGTTGTGATCTAGGTCGCAGCTGTGGCAATGCTGGATCCTTAACACATGGTGCTGGGCTGGGGATCAAACCTGCATGCCAGCGCTCCAGACACACTGCGTGGTTTACGAGTCCCTTGTTTTGTTTTGCTTTGTTTTGTTTTTTGTCCTTTGTCTTTTAGGGCCGCACCTTCCAGCATATGGAGGTTCCCAGGACAGGGGTCAAATCGGAACTGTAGCTGCGGGCCTACGTCACAGTCACAGCAATGCCAGATCCGAGCCGCATCTGCGACCTGCACCTCAGGTCATGGCAACGCCGGATCCTTTAACCCACTGAGCTAGGCCAGGGATCAAACCCGCAACCTCATGGTTCCCAGTCAGATTCATTTCTGCTGTGCCACAACGGGAACTCCTGAAGTCAGGTTCTTAACCCACTGCGCCATAGTGGGAACTCCTGATAATGTTCTATATATGGAAGAATCCAGCTCAGATTCAAGTGCTACACTTTGTTATCGTGTCCCTTTAGCCTCCAGTTGGGAGCAGCTCCTCAGCCTTACCTTGATTTTCATGACATTGACATTTTTGAAGATAATAAGTCTGTTTTGTGGAATCCCTTTCAATTTGGGTTTGCCCGATGTTCCTTCACGCTGGGGTTTCAGGTTTTGCATCTATGGCAGGACTAGCAGAAGTGATACTGTGCTCTTCCAGTTGCAGCCTGTTGTCACAGGACTTTAGTTTGTTGAATTTGCCGGAGTGGTGATAATCACCTTGATTGCTTAGGTTGTCCACAGGACCCCTCCACCAGTTACTTTTTTCCCTTTGTAATTGTACTTTGAGGCTATGTAAACATACTTTTTCTTAGCAAATTTGAGTTCATTTATATCTGCATAAATCTGTGGTTTCATGTTTTATTTGTAGACTCTAATCTCTTCTTATCATGACATAGTTTGATGTCTGTGTTGTCCCAGATTTGACCAAAGGAAACCCCTTCATACCGGCTTCAAAGTAGTTTTCAACATATGCCCTGTTTGTCTGTTTTTATACCAATATATTACTCTCTGGCCCAACAAGATATCCCAGGCCCTCTTGTGCTCTCCTTGACCCAGTCCTAGAATCAGCTATTTCTTCAAGGAGCTGTAGTTCTTTTTTACTGGAGAATGGTATTTAGAAGCCAAGGTTTGGGTGCCTGAAGTACTCATTGCTTTTGGAGTTTTACCACTCCCAGCTCCAGAGCAGGGGGTTTTTCTGTATGCACATGAGTGTATAGGCATCTGTGTTTTCAGATCTTTGTGGTTTTAAAACATGGGTTCATACTGATAACTCTCACTTCTTTTATAACTCCACAGGACTCATTCTTGTTTTTTTCCTTTCTATATTTCTCCAATATTTTATTATAAAAATTTCCAGGAGTGCCCATTGCGGCTCACTGGGTTACTAGCCCAACTAGTATCCACGAGGACATGGGTTTGATCCCTGCCCCTGCTCAGTACATTAAGGATCCGGTGTTCCTGTGAGCTGTGGTGTAGGTCACAGACAAGGCTCAGGTCTGGCATTGCTGTGGCTGTGGTGTAGGCCAGCAGCTGCAGCTCCTATTCAACCCCTAGCCTGGGAACTTCCCTATGCTGCAGCTGCAGCCATAAAAAGCAAGGAAAAAAAAAAAGAGAGAGAGAGAGAGAATGCAAACTTATAGAAACATAGAAAAAAATTATAGTCACAATTACCCACGATTTTCTATAATATTTTACTCTTCTTGCTTTTTGTACATCCATCTATCCCTCCATCCATCTTTTCATTCCAGTGTACTTAATCCTGTAAATATTTTAGAATGTGTATCACTAACTAGAGTTCTTTGTATGCAACAGAATACACAGATCTCAAGTGTGTCAACTAACAGGTGTTCATAAGTGCACATATCTCTGTAATCCAAAGTTCTCTTGAGATGAGGAAATTACTGTTACCCAGACAGTTCCCTCGGGTCCCTTCCCTGCCAGTCTTGCCCCATCCCCACCCAACCACTACCCGGCTTTGTCCCTCCGCAGAGCAGTTCCACACAGCCGGCACCCTCATGAGGAGAATCATGCAGGGCGTATGTATACTTTTTGTATAAGGCCTCTTTCAGTCAACATATTTTTTTTGCTTTTTAGGGCCACACTCGTGGCATATGGAGGTTCCCAAGCTAGGGGTCTAATCGGAACTGTAGCCACCGGCCTACACCACAGCCACAGCAATGCCAGCTCCAAACCGTGTCTGCGACCTACACCACAGCTCACCTCAACGCCGGATCCTTAACCACTGATCGAGGCCAGGGATCGAACCTGCAACCTCATGGTTCCTATTCGGATTCGTTAACTGCTGCGCCATGATGGGAACTCCACAATATATTTTTGAAACTTATCTATGTTGTTGCATGTATCAGGAATTTTTTCCCTTTTATCGTTTAGGGTTTTTGTTGTTGTTCTTTTTGGCTGCCCCGCACATATGGAGTTCCTAGACCAGGGATCAGATCCGAGCTGCAGTTGTGACCTACACTGCAGCTGCGGCAACGTTGGATCCTTTAACCCACTGTGCCCGGCCAGGGATTGAGAAGGTGCTGCTGCTTTTTTTTTTTTTTTGGTCTTTTTGCCTTTTCTAGAGCCACACGGCATATGGAGATTCCCAGGTTAGGGGTCTAATCGGAGCTGTAGCTGCCGGCCTACACCACAGCCACAGCAACCACAGCAGCATGGGATCCTAGCTGCATCTACAACCTCCACCACAACTCACAGGAACGCCGGATCCTTAACCCACTGTGCGAGGCCAGGATTGAACCCGCAACCTCATGGTTCCTAGTCGGATTCGTTAACGACTGAGCCACTGCGGGAACTCTGAGAGGGTGCTTTTTCAGTGGTTAATTCTTTAAGGAGATTTGAATGACCATATAATGGTATTTTAAAAGTCTTCTGGACATTGCTGTCGCTTCCTGTGCTCTGCATAATTTTTCTTATAATAACTTGTTGATTTTTAAAAAACTGTAACTGTAATAAAATACACATCAAATTTATCATCTTATACATTTTAAGCGTACTCTTCAGTGGTGTTAAGTCCAATCACATCGTGCTTCTATCACCACCTTCCATCCATAGAACTCTGCATATTACAAAACCGAAATTCCATACCCGTAAATAACTCCCTATTCCTTCCCGCCTCCACCCCAGCCCTTGTCGACCCCCATTCTACCACCATTCTCCTTCCTTTCTCCATTAATTCTGGATGTCTCAAATAATTGGAAACAGTACTTGTCCTTTTCTGACTGGCTGCTTTCACTGACCACAGAGTCTTCGCGGTTCATCCATGTTGTAACATGTGTCAGAATTTACTTACATTTTTCTTTTGTCTTTTTAGGTAGGCACCCTCACCATATGGAAGTTCCCAGGCTAGGGGTCGAGTCAGAGCTGCAGCTGCCGGCCTACACCACAGCCACAGCAATGCCAGATCTGAGCTGCGTCTGCAGCCTACACCACACTTCAGGGTAACCCTGGAACCTCAGCCTACTGACGGAAGCCAGGGATCAAACACACGTCCTCATGGATACTAGTTGGGTTGTTACCCCTGAGCCACCACAGGAACTCCAGGATTTACTTTCTTTTTAAGGTTGAATAATACTCCATTGTATGTATATGCCATTTTGCTTATCCGTTCAGGTCTCAGGGGCTATTTGGGTGAAACTTGGTTGCGGGGAGACATTCCTGATAGAGTTAAAGACAGTCAGGTTACAAAACAGAGGTAGTGTGAGCTAACTGTATAAAAGGTCTGGAAGAATATTGAAAATATCAACATAATTATCTTAGCATGTTTTACTCATACGTATTTTCTGTTTTCTCTACAATTAACGTGGATTGCTTTTGTAGGAAAATTTGGTAAAGGAGGTATGTGTGAAATAATTACAGATACATTCAAAATATGATAACTGGAGTTCCCCTCGTGGCGCAGCGGAAACAGATCCGACTAGGAACCATGAGGTTGCGGGTTCGATCCCTGGCTTCTCTCAGTGAGTTAAGGATCCAGTGTTGCCGTGAGCTGTAGTGTAGGTCGCAGACGAGGCTCGGATCTGGCCTTGCTGTGGCTGTAGTTTAGGCTGGCAGCTGTAGCTCCGATTCAACCCCTAGCCTGGGAACCTCCATATGCCGCAGGTGCAGCCCTAAAAAGCAAAAATAAATAAAAAGACAAAATAGGATAACTGGTTCATTGGTAGGCAAGTAATGCTTGTGCGTCAGTGGAAACCCCTTGGGATCTTTTTGATCTTGGAGTATTTGGGACCTAAGATGACCCTGGGACTAAATTTATCTGTTGCCCGTCTTTTAGGAAGGCTATTTTTGATACACCAGATGAAGATCCAAATTACAATCCACTGCCTGAAGAGCGGCCAGGAGGCTTCGCCTGGGGTGAGGGCCAGCGCCTTGGCGGATAAAGCGGCAGTGCCAGTGACGAGACCCAGCTGGGAAGGACTCAGAGACATACCCATTGGGATTCTTTTATCCTGTGTGTTGCAAAAGTGTGGACACTTTTGACAGCTTGACAAGATTTTAACTCCGGAAGCACTTTATGAAATGACACACTAATTCATCCGGAAGACATTTCCAGCATTTTGCCAGTGGGTTCCTCACTACCCTGGTCCTGAAAATGTAATCTCTTGGAGCCAAAAAACTGGAGAAACAAATACCCTGCCACCTTTAAGGAACAGGTACTCGAGTACTTGAGTTCAGCGGTAACTGGCAGAGGTTTTTTTTCCTTCTCCTCCTCCTCCTCGTCGATAGACGAGGCCATGGTGTAAATGGAAGTTTCAGAGAGGACAAAATAAAACTGAATTCCATCTCTCTCTCAGTGAATTAAAGCTTTTGTGTGTGATCTTTTAAATTATCACCGTGTCTTCTAGCTCTCCTGCATAGGTCTGAGCTGAGAGCAGTCTCCATCCCCGCTCCTCGTGTGTCTTCACAGCTTGTGACTACTGGATTTCAAGATCACATGCACGTGGCTGAGACGCTGTGGCTGTAGACCCATCAACTCAGAATGCCAGCTCCAGTAGGAAGAAGATTGGTCGCTCTTGTCCAGATAGTTTGATCTCCGTCTGGGCTTTACAGAAACTTCAAGTTGTCAGACAACGTGAAAAAAAAAAAAAAAGGGTCGGGTGGCTCTAAAAGCAGGAATGGAGCTGTAGGAGAGTCAGGTGGGCCTGAGGCGAAGGCAGCGTCTCGTTTGTTGACTCTGCTTGAATTTCTCCACTCGGAAGTATCCAGGGAAAGGCAGGTCGTTTCGGAAAACAACAGAAAGATCTTTACCCCTGAAGACAAGTTAGGATGTTGACTTTGGAGCCAGATGAACAGGCACCAGTCAGGCAGGCGTACTTTTCTCCCGGGTCTCTGGCTGGTAAACATTTGTCATTTGCTTCGTGAAAAGCCAAGAAGCTTTCAGAGTCCATCACCTGGTTTACCTTCTCAATCAGGCAGAAACCAAACAGGGTCCACAGACATTGGCACCTAGTGCCAGTGGCTCAATCAGTACTTACCCAGAATTCTTTTCCCTGGGGCCTCGCACGTTTTCTGTCACGCTGCCTATGTAATTCAGAGGAATAAAACGGATAACCCCAAGAAAGGTGAATTCAGATGGTTTTTAATAAACATTTCCCAAGTAGTTCCAGCTTGGTTAAGTGGTTGCTTTCTAGAGTGTAAGATTTTCCTCAGAAAGATGAATGTGTGATTTAGATTAAATGTGATAAAGATCCTAAATGGGAGTTTTCAGATTGTAAAGTGAGAAGTATTTTAATATCTTTACGTGAACTACAAGTAATAGAATTTAATATAAGTACATGCTGCTAGTCAGTATCTTTGAATATCGTTGCAATTTTACGGTACATGGGTTAATGGGACTGCTTTTTTTTCTGAGTGGTTTTAAAAAAAATCTTTAAATGCCAATCTTAGAATGTATAATCCTTGTGAGATTCTTAAGTTTTGTCTTTAAGAAAGCTGGAATTAGGGTTTTTTTTAATATTTGGGGTTAGAAATAGGTTTCTATAGTTATGTTTGTTTTCCCTTAGTTAACTTGTAGTTAACCAATTCATGGAATTTTTGTGGTCAAATTTTAATCCTAAATCTCTTCACTGACTGTTCTTTTAAGTAGGGAATGTCTGAACATAGTAATGACTGGGTAAAACAGGAAACAATTTTTTTTTTTTGTCTTTTTGCCTTTATGTGGAGCCACACCCGCGGCATATGCAGGTTCCCAGGCTAGGGGTCTAACAGGAGCTGTAGCTGCCAGCCTACGCCACAGCCACAGCAATGTGGGATGTGAGCCACATCTGCAACCTACACCACAGCTCATGGCAACGCCGGATCCTTAACCCACTGAGCGATGCCAGAGATCGAACGCTCAACCTCATGGTTCTTAGTTGGATTCGTTAACCACTGAGCCAAGAAGGGAACTCCAGGAAACAAATTTTGAATTTATGGCCTGAACGCAGACAGTTATGGAATTTGGGTCTCTGATTTTACGCGACGAGATTTGCTGGTGGCAGGACCTCAGGCTGTGCTACTACACTGTATCCTAGGCAGTGGTCATTTCAGTCACTGGCCTCTTAATCTGTGTGGCCAGTCCCTCTACAACCATCCCTGGTCTTGTGTTGGTCTGGAGGCTACCTAGGCTCACCTGGACATAAGGAAGAGTCCTTACTTCCTCCCCAGCTTACCTCTCAATCTTGTTCTTCCAAAACACTCTTCTTTTTCTTAATGCAAGTCACCTGAAAAGTGGGATTTGCTGCATAGAATTTGGTGACCAATTTATCTGACCTACATAGAATGTAAGGGATTCTCGGATTCTATCATAATACTGAAAAGCACACCTGCCTAAGGCAAAGCTTTCTTTTGTTGTAGAAATATATACGTTCATTAAAAAAAAAATTAAAAATGGACGTGTGAATTTCATCTCCATAGGAGATACACTTTATACATTTTCGTGTGTGTTTTTTTTCACTATGGATATCTCTTTGTTTCTGTCTTCCACTTGTTCTTTTCCTAGGTCACTCTTATATGTCCTAATATCTTTCATACCTCTTGTGTAGTTTCTCTAAGCAGAGAACACCCAAGTCCTGGATCTGGGTAATGCAATCCTCACTCTGCCTATGAATATTAGGAAATATTGGAGTTGTTGGCATGTTGGGTAAGGGTTTCCTAAAATTGTCATCTGTCCTTGATAGCCTTCATTTTATGTCATGGCTGTGTTTTCCTTTGACAGGTAAGTGCCACAATACTGCCGTCGTTTTCCATCTGTGGGATGTCCCCTAAACTGCTTACATATTTTGTAAGTTTGCATTAACTGTGTTGAACTTTGTATAGTCAACGTCATTTCTCTGCTCAGAAACCCACACTGACTTCTTAGTAAGCCCCATATCCAATGCATCCTTCTGGTCTTTCTCGGAAACTTACTTCCTCTTCTACCTAATGAGAACCTCAGTGTAATTCTCTTCAGTCTTTCAAAACCTGGCCCCATGCCTGGCTTCTCAAGAAAACTGGACTCTAGGGCCTATTTCAGTGTCTCCTCTTTGAGTCTCTATAACAATTTGAGTCTGTACAACATCCTCTTACACCAAATTATACATTGTATTGTTCCCAGCTGGTATGTGTATATTAGTCTTGTCTTGTTCATGAGAATGTAAGCTCCTTAAGGGCAGGGACCATGTCTTAAATTTTTGTATCCACCACAGTGCCTAGCACAGTGCTTGGCACATGGGTGCTGAATAAATACTTTGTTTATTGATCAGCAAACTATTATCTGATATGTTTAATTGTAGAAGGATGAATGTATGTGCATGCAAGCTTGTACCTAGTTGCTGAGGCTTATCACCGTCTCAAAGCGGGATGGAGCAAAACTGAACTTGAACAAGGGCGGGGGTTTGGTGGTCAGACAAGCCAGCCAACAATGACCACCAGGTAGTATGGTTATGGTAAGAACAGGTAAGTCCTCAGACCATTGCAGAGCAGCTAAGAATGGGATGTGTCTGACAGCTCGCCTTTTGGAATATGAGCCCAGATATCCCTTGTATAGCTATTGGCTTATGACCATCTGCATGTGAAACCCCCGTAACCACAAGAGGTTTTTTTGGAGGGAACAGCAGCTGTCAGATTAAGAATATGAGCAAATGGGGAGGGGGTGATACCTGTAACACTGCTAATGCCAATATTGGGTTTTGTTTTTCACCTCGTTCTTCCACTTTAGCTTTGAGGCTGCAGGATGGCTGGGTCATTAGGCCAGCGACTACAGGTGAACTACCTATGCATGTGGTTTATTTTGCCTGCTCATGTTTTTGTTTATTTTGTCTCTTTGCCTTTACTAGGGCTGCACCCGCGGCATATGGAGGTTCCCAGGCTAGGGGTCTAATTGGAGCTGTAGCGACTGGCCTACACCACAGCCACAGCAACACGGATCCGAGTGTGTCTGTGACCGTGCTCACGGCAACGCCAGATCCTTAACCCACTGAGCGAGTCCATGGATCGAACCCACAACCTCATGGTTCCTAGTCAGATTTGTTAACCACTGAGCCACGACGGGAATTCCTTTTTGTTTTTTTAAATTAGAGCCAGTATTTAAAATAGATTTCATGGTGTTCCTGTCGTGTTGCTGTGGATCCCGTGTTGCTGTGGCTGTGGTGTAGGCCAGCAGCTACAGCTCCTATTAGACCCCTAGCCTGGGAACCTCCATATGTCGTGAGTGTGGCCCTAGAAAAGAAAAAGAAAAAAATAAAATAGATTTCACATGAAAATCTTCTTCATTTGGGGTTTTTCTGTAACAAATGAAAAACCTGGAAGATCTGGCAATATCAGGCCTGCATACTGCATAGAAGCTATTGCCTAGAGATGACTGTTTCTAGAGACAGGATCTGTGCTCTATCAAGACTATTTCATGCATTTAAATTACCTCCCTGGTACTCTCATAATCACTGGAAGCATATGTCTCTTCCATTAAGTTACTCTAAAGAGCACCCTGGGAAAAAAGACTGAGGTCTGTCCTTTATAAACTCAAGGTTCATAACTTGAGAGTTAACATTTAGATATTACAATGGTCTGAATGTTTGTGCCTTCCCTCCCCCCAAGTTCATGCTGAAATCCTAATGCCTGATGCGATGGTATTAGGAAGTGAGGTCTTTGGGAGGTCCTGGAGTCAAGAGCTGGAACCCTCATGAATGGGATTACTGCCTTATAAAAAAACTCCAGAGAGAGTCCTAGCTCTTTCCATCATGTGAGGACACAACAAGAAGATAGCAGCAATGAACCAGGAAGAGGGCCCTCACCAGAGGCAACCATGCTGGCACTTCCAGAACTATAAGTAATAAACGTGCTGTTTATAAGCCATCCAGTCAGTGGTATTCTGTAATACCAGCCTGAAAATACTAAAACCGATAGTTTCCTTCTTGATTTTGTATTGACTTTCTAAATTAATATTTAGGGGAAGGAAATGAAATTTTGTCAACTTATCCTTAAATACGTATCTGCTAGTTCAACATGTACATTTCCAGTAACTCCTGATCATTAGAGGGAGATTACCTCTGACCTGGAGGAAAGAGGATTTTTAACAGGTTTGCAAATAGGGCTAGTCGCGTGGAAATGAACTGCAGAAGTTGTTTGGTGTCTTTCACGTGGATCGAAGCTTACCATGAATTCTCTGGAAATCACTTTTCCTATATGTAGAGCAAACAGCGCTTGCCATTCTTTCCACTGGCAAATTATCAAATCCTCTAAGAGCTTTGAATTTAGGAGAAGGAGGAACTAATTATATCCTGTTTTCCCCGCTGGGGTTCTGAATCTTTTCATTGATTGCTGTGTATATGATGGGGCTGGGAGCCCTGTAAAGGACTTGAGAGTCTGGCAGCAATAGTTGGGGAAAGAAAGAGTAAAAAGATTTTTAGTTCCATCAGACACTCTCTTTCCCTGCTTGTATTATAGGAGCAGACCGCTTCATTGGGATAGTCACTTTCTAATGAGAATGTATGGTTGTCATATAATATATCATACTTCTTTTTTTCTTCTGCAACACAAGATGACCACCAATGTCTTTTTCAAAATTCAGATTTTGTGACATCTGAATGACTAATCTCGGAGACTGTTTTTTTCATCTGTAAATTGGGAGTGCTAACAGTTGTTTGGAAGATTAACGCAAATGTTTGTGTGTTTCTCATTAATTTTACAAAATCAAATACGTTCCTTGAAGAGCCAGTATTATTGTGGCATAGAGGGGGAAACGTGTGTTTTTTGAGAAAAAAATAATAGTGTTAGTAGGACAATGAAACAGTAAAGAAAACCGTGGTCGCTATCCAAAAGTTAAGGTCCCTCGGAACCATATATCTTATCTGCGGTTGTTGTCGCTCCGGGCCTTTTTCCGGTCGTACCTCGGACACGACTCTGCCCGCTCTCAGGAAGTGATAGCCTGGCTACGATGCCGGTGCATGCTGGGACGTGGAGTCCCCTTACTAAAGACTCCGGGTGGCAGCGCTGAGGCCAGCTGGTGGCCGCAACCTCCTGCACGTGGCGGGAAGGGGCGGCGCGCGCTAGCTCCCGGGAGCGGCAGGGGCTGCCAGCCCTCGCGTCCCCCGTCCCCTTGCTCTCCCGACATGCCCGAGGAGGCTGGCTTGCCCCCGGCCAAGAGATTCCGACCGGGCGCTGGGCCTCCGAATCGCGCCCGGTCCTGCCTGCCCGGGCGGCGAGTGGTGATGCTGCTGAATGCGGGCGGCGGCGGAGGAGGCAGGAGGCAGCAGCCGCCCCTGGCCCAGCCCTCGACCAGCCCCTACCCTGAGGCCGTGGAGCAGCAGCGCCGGAGTCTGCCCATCTTCCAGGCGCGGGGGCAGCTGTTGGCCCAGCTCCGAAACCTGGACAGCGCTGTCCTCATCGGTGAGTGACCGCGCTGGCGGGTCCTTCCTCGCTCCCCGTTCCGGCTCCGCGAAAAGAGCTTTTCTTGGATGCCTATCAATCACCGTCTTTCATTAGTTTCTACAACAAACTTGACGGCCTTTTCTGTGCAGGGGCCAGGAGAGGGCCTCGGAGAAGAGTCTTGACAGCCCCTCTCTGGAGGCTCTCACAGCCAGGGCGAGCGACCCACGCGTTAGACTCACCTTCCCTGTGGAAGGGTAGAGGGGCGCAGCGGGCACTTTGAGAGCTTAGAGGAGTGGACCAGTCAGGGATGGGTGACTGGGGAGGTGGTACCCGGAAGGCGTCAGACACAGCGGAGAGAGCCTGCAGCATAAGAGACTAAGCGGAGGCGAGAAACAGCCCGATCTAACAGAAGCAGTAGTTTCTGGTGCACAAATTAAGAGGCAGAGTTGAGGGCTGGGGACTTTGTAAGGAGATTCGGTCCCCAACGTTTAAGTAAGAGGAAATTCTGAAAGACCCAGAGGATGAGCCTCCGAAGAGGGGAAGGCGACCCAGGAGAGTGTATAGTCTAAGGATCGAGTTGCAAGAAGGGAGTAAACAGATGCAGCAATGAGGTCCAGTAAATAGGAACCAGAAAGATGTCTGCTGGATTGGATGCAAGGTATGGATCAGGGGTCCAGTTGAGCTCTGCTTCAGCAGAGCTGTCGGGGTGGGAGCTGATTTCTTACTGGGCTGAGGAGTAAGTAGGAGGTGAGGATCTGAAGATAGTGGGAGCAGACATCTGTTTGGAGAAAAAGGAGGGGGATCTAGAGGAACTTGCAAGTGTTCACAGGTGGAAGAGAAGAACTCAGTAGAGGGGGAGGCTAAGAATGGAAAATGGGCACTAATAGAGCAGGGGGTGGGGTAGGGGTGGGAAAGAGGAGCACTTGGCAGCAAGGCTGGATGCAGAGCTGGCCCAGACGAGGAGGAGGGATGCCCAAGAGGCTGTGGGGGCTGAAGAAGGGAGGTCAGAATGGGGGTGGCTGCAGAAAAGCTTTGGGGAGGTGGAAGGAGATCACATGTGAGGACGACTTTTTCTACAAGAGGCGAGGGAGCTGTGTTGAGAATGGGAGTTACAGGGGCCTTGGGGAGGATGGGGACAGAAAAAGGGCTGCAAAAAACAAGCAAAAAGATCAACAGCAGTGCTGGTGCCCAGGTGCCTTTGAGTCCATACAAACTCAGGTCATTTTGGGCAGTGTTGGGTTATTCTGCTGGAGCCATGCTCAGTTTCTTGGGGTAGGAGGCGAAAAGATGGGCAAGGAGACGTTGATCCAAGTTTGGTTTTTCCCTGGTGGACTCAGCAGGAGGAGTGCAGAAAAATCAAACTCTTGTTCCAATATTCTTGCTCTGGTCAGGAAGCATGAGCAATCAGAGGGGAGAAAATGGAAGAAAGATGGGACCGTAGGACTGTGAGGGCAGGGAGGGTTAGTGGTAGCTGTCGGGGGAGGAACACACAGGTTCACCCAGGAGTTCTTCAGCTTGATTGGGCGCTGTAAAAGGAGCACTGGAGGGCAGGAGATGAATCTACCCTTAAGGGCCTTCTTTATGCTCCAGGGGCTTCTTTTTTGGCATATGGAAGTTCCCAGGCTAGGGGTCAAGTTGGAGCTGCAGCTGCCAGCCTACGCTACAGCCACAGGAATGCAGGATCCAAGCCGTGTCTGTGACCTACACCACAGCTCATAGCCACACCGTTTCTTTAACCCACTGAGCGAGGCCAGGGATCGAACCCACATCCTCATAGATACTAGTCAGGTTCATTACCTCTGAGCCACAACAGGAACTCCTCCAGGGGCTTCTGATACTGTTAAGGGGTGGAAAAATTTCATAGACTTTTAGGGGGAACAGTGATGAGAGAGAGGTGACTGAGACACTAAGGAACACAGAGGAAGCAGGTGCAGCCCCTGGGGAGAGAGTTTGAGGTCTAATTCATCTTGTAGAGCTTGTCATGAAGGAGCGTGGGAGCAGGTGTTTTATCACAGTGTGGGCAAAGGCCGAGGGTCTGAAAGCAGGAAGCAGGCTGGGGGTGGTGAGGAGTTAGCTGTGGCTGCAGGGCAGGAGCAGGTGTCTCTTGACGTCAGTACACGGACACCTCACTTGTCCTTTTAAAAAGTAGGACACCTTTATATAACAGTTACATTTCATTGTATGATTTTACTGTACCTGCTTATTATCATTGACCTTTTACATTGTTTCCAACTTTTGGCTGTCACGAGCAAAGGTGACAAAAACATCACAGAAGCTTTATCTTTAGTTCCTTAGAGTCAATTCCTGCAAGTACAATTGTGGGTCAAAGGGTTGAAACATTTTAAAGATGTTCCTAATATAATTTGGCCTTTCAAGAAACAATTCCAGTTAACACTCTGCTAGCAGCGCGTGTGGGTACCCATTTTTCCGTGGTTTTATCAATTCAGAGTATTTTATCTTTTCCTTCTGACTTTGATATGTTTGTTGGCTGAAATATGTTCCAGTTTGCATTTCAGTGAGACTTTTTTTCTTTCCTAGGAGAAACCGGCTCTGGGAAGACGACACAGATCCCCCAGTACCTGTATGAAGGGGGGATCGGCCGCCAGGCCGTCATTGCCGTGACCCAGCCGCGGCGAGTGGCTGCCATCTCTCTGGCTACCAGAGTCTCGGACGAGAAGAGAACTGAACTCGGGAAGCTGGTACCTCACTTTCTTCTTTACTGACAGTTCTCGGTCCCCTACCCTCCAACCCCTGCCCCTGCCCCACAACTTCTATTTTTCTGAGCAAAGTTGCTTATACAGCACAAGCTTCTTTCTTGCCATGATTGTTTCAGCCTCTCTCTGAATTATTTATGGGTTCCTAAGAGATCAGAGGGCCTCGCAGTCCGATTTGCTTTGTTTTCAAAATCATTGGCAGGATGGATAAATTAGTTGTTTTCCTAGAGCACTTTTAAGGCTTTGGTAACGTCTGCTAAGTCTCATTTCTATATATCTTTCTATAAACTTGTAAGCATTGTTCTAACACGTAGGTGGGTGTTGGGACTAAGTCCCAGAACTATATCCACCTGATTCATTTCTGTTTGTGTTTATGCATTTGACTTAAAAACATCTTGGACATCTTTTCATACATACATAGCGTGCTTGAAACTATGAAGTAGCTGGAAGGACGAGGCTAGTTCTGAATTATCTGTAGTGTTTGCATCATTGCAACTGAGGGCGTGTGGTCATCCTCCCAGGAGGCGGGCCGGGTTGGTCCTGTTCACCGCGACAGCCCCAGTGCCTGGCACAGCGCGGGACAGGCTGGTGCTCAGCCCATGTCTGCTGAGTGAGTGAGCGCTGTCTCCGCGCAGGTGGGCTATACGGTCCGCTTCGACGATGTCACCTCGGAGGACACCAAGATCAAGTTTCTGACGGACGGCATGCTTCTGCGCGAGGCCATCTCAGACTCCTTGCTTCGGAAGTACAGCTGCGTCATTTTGGACGAAGCCCATGAACGGACTATCCACACGGATGTGCTCTTCGGGGTGGTGAAAGCCGCACAGAAGAGGCGGAAGGAGCTGGGGAAGCTGCCTCTCAAAGTAGGTCCCGCGGCCTGTGCTGCGGTGGCCGGGAGGTGGGCGTGGGGGGTGCGGGCGGGGCTGGGAGGCCCGGGTGGCTGGGCTAGTCGTCCATCCCCCCCACCCCCTGCCCCCCACGCAGGTGATCGTGATGTCGGCCACCATGGACGTGGACCTGTTCTCTCAGTATTTCAACGGAGCCCCCGTCCTCTACCTGGAGGGCCGGCAGCACCCGATCCAGATTTTCTACACCAAGCAGCCTCAGCAGGATTACCTGCACGCCGCCCTGGTCACGGTCTTCCAGATCCACCAGGTAGGCAGTGGGCACAGATTCCTGCGAAGGTCTGTTTGACCTTGAGCATTCAGCCTTGTAAAGAAAAACTGCCAAATGAAACCACTCTGTGAGCTGTGTCCTTACGTTGAATAAGGAGTTTACTTATACCATCTCCACGTTTTTATTCTTTTTTTATGCTCTTTTTTTTTTTTTTTAAATAAATAACCGAGGAGTTCCCGTTGCGGCTCAGCAGGTTAACCCAAAATAGTCTCTGTGAGGATGTAGGTTCAATCCCTGGCCTTACTCAGTGGGTTAAGGATCTGCCATTGCCCCAAGCTGTGGTGTAGTTTGCAGATGTGGCTTGGATCCAGCATTGCTGGGGCTGTGGCATGGGCCTCAGCTGCAGCTCCCATTTGACCCCTAGACCAGGAACTTCCATATGCTGCTGGTACGGCCCTAAAACAAAGAGACAAGACAAGAATTCAACCGTGACCAGCATCTTTCCTCATCTGAGCCAGAAGGAGTGGCTCGAGAGCGTGTTTTGATCAGAAGCCCCAGTAAGAAGCACATTTATGTTGCAACCCAGGACACAGCGTGTAGCCCTGAAGTAAGTCTTAGGAAACACTGCTTCTTTTTACTACGTGTGATGTCCTCTGGTATTTTCTATCATTTAAAAAAAAAAAAAGGTGTATTAACCAATAATGGATTGCAATTTAGAGTTTTCTTTTTCTTCTTCTACTTTTTTTTTTTTGCTTTTCAGGGCAGAACCTGTGGCATATGGAAGTTCCCAGGCTAGAGATCAAATCTGAGCCTCATCTGTGACCTACACCACAGGTTACGGCCAGGCTGGATCCTTAACCCACTGAGCAAGGCTGGGGATCGAACCTGCATCCTCACAGATACTAGTTGGGTTCATTACTGCTGAGCCATGGTGGGAACTCCTAGAGTTTCCCTTTTTTTTTTTTTTTTTTTCCAAAAAAAAAAACCTGTATTAGTAGTTCCCTGTTGGCCTAGCAGTTAAGGATTTGGCGTTGTCACTGCTGTGGCTTGTGTTCGATCTCTGGCCTGGGAACTTCTACATGCCACAGGTGAGGCCAGAAATAAAGAGGAAAGTGTATTTGATGGCGTGACTACTTCTGCCTGTTTCCATGGATCAGGATCTCTCCAAATTGCATCTCTATTGTCAGATGATTATGAAAGGAAGATTTTATTTGCTCGCCTGATTATTGTTCTCGTTGCAAAAGCAGTCTGGCGGTTTTCCTTCAAAATCTCCTTAGTTTTTGTTTTGTTTTGTTTTTCCTCTTTTTAGGGCCGCACCTGCAGCATATGGAAGTTCCCTGGCCAGGGGTCAAATCGGATCTGCAGCTGGGGCCTGTGTCACAGCCATGGCAATGCCAGGTCCTTAACCCACTGAGTGAGTCCAGGGATCAAACCCATATCCTCACAGAGACAACGTCAGGTCTTTAACCCACTGCACCACAACAGGAGTTAGCCTTTAAACATAGCCGGCTGACCGGCCTAAGTTGCAGCTTGCATTCTCAGGGAGGTTACCCCGGGGAGACGTGTCTAGGCTTATTTAGGTCTCTCGAGCTAAGGACAGTAACTAGGAAAGTTCACCAGTGCCCACTGCCCTGCTGGGTGCAACCGGCACCTTGTGATCCCTCTCTGCCTTTTCGTAGGAGGCTCCCTCTTCCCAGGACATCCTGGTGTTCCTCACCGGGCAGGAGGAGATCGAAGCCATGAGCAGGACCTGCCGGGACATCGCCAAGCACCTCCCCGATGGCTGCCCCTCCATGCTGGTCCTTCCACTCTACGCCTCCCTGCCCTACGCCCAGCAGCTGCGCGTCTTCCAGGGGGCCCCGAAGGTGAGTCACTCTGCTCCTGCCCGGCCCCTCCCCGGGCACCACGCCAGGAGCCCTTACTCCTGTCGGCAGGCTCCAGACAAGGCGTGTGGGACGGGAGGCCCAAGGACCACTTACAGGGCTGGAAAGGTGCAGGCATGGAAGGCGGGGCTGTGGTGGGACAGGAGGACGGTTTTCAGGGGATGAGAGGCAGGGGCAAAGGCAGCAGCCAGGAGGTGGGTGAGTGACTCTTCCAGGGTCGACTGGAAACAGACATGTTGTCCACGGTGTATTTCTCGGGCGCCCATGCTCTGCCAGGCACTGTGCCTGCTCTGCCACACACTGGCTCTCAGCCTCTCGAGAATCACAAGGTAGGTCCCTTCTGTCCTGGGGACCCTGAGGCCCCAAGGGCTGAAGTGACCGTGGCCCATAGGGCACAGTTGATAACCAGGAGGGCCAGAATTCCAGCCCACGTCTCCCTGTCTCAGAGTCTTATGCCGGTTCCACCGCATCTCAATGCCTCAGAAGAAGCTTTTTGAGGAGTTCCCATCGTGGCGCAGTGGAAATGAATCCGAAGGAACCATGAGGTTGTGGGTTTGATCCTTGGCCTCGATCAGTGGGTTAAGGATCCTGCATTGCTGTGGCTGTGATGTAGGCCAGCAGCTGTAGCTCCAATTCGACCCCTAGCCTGGGAGCCTCCATACGCCATGGGTGTGGCCCTAAAAGAAAAAAAGACGAAGCTTTGGAGGCTGGAACACTCCCCCCACCACCGTCCACCTCGCTGGCCCAATTTAGTGACTGGCCATCGATATTAGTAACTGTCATTAAGAACAAGTCATCTTTTCTTGGTCGTGAGTGAATTGTGAAGGTGAATGGTGAGGATTATGTTTTGAAACTTCCGAATCCTATGTGTGTCATGCGGCTTTCTGGTTTTCTTCCTCCTTTCAGGGCTGTCGCAAAGTGATCATTTCAACCAACATCGCTGAAACCTCCATTACCATTGCAGGAATAAAATACGTAGTTGACACGGGCATGGTTAAAGCAAAGAAGTATAACCCTGGTGAGAATTTGTAGCTCCTGAACGCCTCTTCTCTGTAGAGCGAGCACCCTGCGGTCCCACAGTTCCCCCAAAGGAGCAATTCGTGTCTGACCACCTGAGAGCCGAGTGGCAGCCCCCACACCGGAGACAGTCAGGTCCACAAAGATACCTGAGGCAGGAAAGAAGAGCCCTGGTGGCAGCCTTGGGGACAGGAGGTCAGGGACCTGGGCAGAAGGTCTGAAACTCTATCAGAAGGTGGGCAAGGATGGCGGTTCTCAGGCCAGGGGCAGCCAGTTGCACATCGGAGGCTTCCTGGGGTTCAAGCTCCAGTCTTCCAGGAAGGAAGCGGAACCCCCAGGCTGGGGCAATGCTCGGGCTGTTTCCTGAGTGTGTGCAGCAGGCAGCTTGCTTGAAGTCATTTTTATTCCGGTCTGTCTTCCTTGCTTTATTCCAGAGGATTTGAGGCAGCTGAAGTTAACTGCTTTGCTAAGCATTCAAGGTGCTGACTTTTCAGGCGTGTGTCTCAGGGACCACGTGTGTGAAAGGGCTTGGTTTTCCAGTGCCTGGCACAGAACACACCTTTATGGAGAAACGTAGTCTCAGCCACTCCTAGGTCTCATTAGCACTGTGCTGTCCCTTACAAGGGGCGGGGTGCGCAGCTCACAGGGGGCTGGAGGCTTTTCATGTCCGAATCAATTGATGGGGGACTGGCCATCCTGGTTTTCTGGAAAGTGCCTCGGTTTTAGCACTGAAAGTCCCAAGTCCTGGGAGACCCCTTGGTTCTGGGCAGACCAGGGTGTTCGTCTCTGTGATCTAAGCCAAGACCTCTGAACTCTGCTCTCCTGCCCTCAGCTCCTCGCACGAGGTCTTCTGAGCCTTTGGTCTCAGATTTCACATGGTGCTCACAGCAAGGCCTCGTTGCACCACAGACCAGTGTGGTTTTGTGCTTGAACTCCGGTGTCACTGAAGGCACCCCTGGGGCTCTGAGGAAGGCCACTCTTTGTCCTTGTGTAGCAGCGGTTCACGTGAGGAGCACAGCACTGACCTGGGCCCTTCTCCCACCAGACAGTGGCCTGGAGGTGTTAGCGGTGCAGCGGGTGTCAAAGACGCAGGCCTGGCAGCGCACAGGACGGGCTGGCAGAGAGGACAGTGGCATCTGCTACCGGCTCTACACAGAGGATGAATTTGAGAAGTTTGACAAGATGACTGTGCCAGAGATCCAAAGGTAGGCCCCAGGAGCCCCCACGCCCGCCATCCCCATCTGTCGCGAAGCTCCTGCGGTGTCTTCCCAGAGCTGCCGTCTTCACCGACACGCCTCGGCAGGTAGCTCTGCCCTGCTGGCTGAAGGGACACCTGTGTGAAGCACCTGCATCTCTCTGGCAGGTGTAACCTGGCGAGTGTGATGCTGCAGCTTCTTGCAATGAGGGTCCAAGACGTGCTCACCTTTGACTTCATGTCCAAACCATCTCCAGGTAAGTGGAGTCTTCAAGGAGGTGGATGGTGCCTGAGGGAGCGAGAACAGCTGGTGGACTTTTCTGGCGGCCTCCTTTGTCTGTTTAATTTGGAAGATCACAACCGTAGCTCTCGGAGAAGAATCTCCCAATCATGAAACGAGAGATCCTGGTGCAGAAGCAGTGGCTTCACGCAGGCACCACAGGCAGGTTCCATGTCCACGGGAACCGAGAAAGGCGCGTGGGATCCTGCAGACCTAAGGGAATTGCACCATTTTTTTTTTTTTTGGCACATGGAGCTCCCGGGCCAGGGATCAGATCCGAGCTGCAGCTTTGAACTAAGCTGCATTATTTAAAAAGAGAATTGAACCGAAGACAGCGATGCCATCAACAGCTTTGAAAAGCACCTCGTGGAGACAGTGCGCTTGTGTTCCTTGCTGTGGTTTGAAGCGGGCTGATCAGAAGCTCCCCGACGTACTGAACTCGCTGTGGCTTGATCCTATTTTGAGCATTTGCTTCCTTTTGTGCCTCTCTCTATCTAGAACACGTCCAGGCAGCCATGGCCCAGCTGGAGCTGCTGGGCGCTCTTGAACGCAGGGACGACCAGCTCACCCTGACTCCGGTGGGAAGAAAGATGGCGGCTTTCCCGTTAGAACCCAGATTTGCCAAAGTAAGTGATCCCCTCTCCTCCCTCCCTCCTCCGTCCGTTACGGGCCGCCTTCCCCGAGGAGAGGCCTCAGCCGTGCTTCTAGATTAATCTGCACTTCTTCTCTTGAATAATCAGCCCCGACTTTGTGTCGACACTGCCTTACATTCTGTGTGGGGAGGTCACGAGCCCCACGCATACGGGGTCCTGCGGGGAGTGCAGCCATCTGCTTTACAAAAAGAAAAAGAGCATAACATACATAGCCATGGATTTAGAAACACCTGCCCCTAAACACCTTAGAAGGGAAGTTGCAAAGGCCATGTACGGAAATGTTACATCCAGAAGCCGGGAAAAAATTAGGCTGATGCAGGTTTTTTTGTTTTTGTTTTTGTTTTTTTGCTGTTTTAGGGCTGCACCTGTAACATGTGGAAGTTCCCAGGCTCAGGGTCCAGTCGGAGCTACAGCTGCTGGCCCACGCCACAGCCACAGCAACACAGGATCCGAGCCGCATCTGTAACTTACACCACAGCTCACGCAACGCCAGATCCTTATCACACTGAATAAGGCCAGGGATCAAACCTGCAACTTGATGGTTCCTGGTTGGATTCATTTCTGCTGCGCCATGATGGGAACTACTGATGCACTTTTTAACGTTGGCTTGCAGACCATCCTCCTGTCCCCCAAATTCCACTGTACGGAGGAGATACTGACCATCGTCTCCCTGCTATCCGTGGACAGTGTCCTCTACAGCCCTCCCTCCCGGCGGGATGAAGTGCAGAGCGCGCGGAAGAAGTTCACAGCCAGCGAGGGCGACCACATCACCCTGCTCAACATCTACCGGGCCTTCAAGAACACAGGCGGGAACAAGGCAGGCCTTGTCTTTTGTTTTTTTTTTTTGGTTTGTTTGTTTTGCCTTTTAGGACCACATGTGCGGCACATGGAGGTTCCCAGGCTCGGGGGCAAATCAGAGCTGCAGTTGCCGGCCTAATGTGGGATTCAAGCCGCATCTGCAATCTACACTGCAACTCACAGCAATGCTGGATTCTTAACCCACTGAGCAAGGCCAGGGTTCGAACCTGTGTCCTCATGGATGCTAGGTGGGTTCCTAACCAGCTGAGCCATAGTGGGAACTCCCTTGTCTTTTTTTGGCCACTCCTGAGGCATGTAGAAGTTCCCTGACTAGGGATCGAACGTGAGCCACAGCTGTAACCAGAGCCACAGCAGCGACAATGCCAGACCCTTAACTCCTAGGCCACCAGGGAACTCCAAGGTAGGCCTTGTCTTGTTCCTATTCTCAAGTGGTGCCTCCCTTCAGGCCTATGATTTAAGCGAACCTTCCCTTTTTGGCTGCACCTTCTAAAGAGCCACAGAAAGGGCTCCAGAGGTCATTTCAGAAATGTCGCACGCTAGGAGGAGGATGTGATCCTAGCCTTTTGCTCTGTTCCGGTTCAACTCATACTTAACGTGTGCAAATTCATTAAGTACTCAGTGACCCAGTTTCTTAGCCACAAAGTGATTGGTTTTCCCACCTACCCCAAACTCTCTTCACAGCAGTTTTGCTTGTGTGATATTTCAGTTCCCTGGACCAAGATGGAAAATGGCCATATCGTCTTTCCTTTGTCAGTAAGATCAGTAATTGTGCCAGAGCGCACACGCTTTATTTATTTATTATTTTGGCCACACCCGAAATGTGGATGTTCCCAGGCCAGGGATCTAACCTACCTCACAGCAGCACCTCAAGCCCCTGAGCCCCAATGCCAGATCCTTAACCTGCTGTGACACAAGAGAAATCCTGCCGACAGTTCTTCAGAAAAAAAAAAAGTCTAGTAACTATAAACACTTTGCTCTATTTGCCACTGCTTATTTTTAAGGAAATAAAATGCTGTGGGCCCAGCAAGAGCCCTGAGCTGCTTGCTTTTGTAGTCCTTCCTCCTGTAAGCACTATCCGGAAGTGGGTCTGTGTCTCATGGGGACAGTATGCTTTGACCTCATATCCTCGGCATCATAGGCTGTAAATGCTTCCTGCCGTTTGCCAGCCTGTTTCTGCTCTGGCCCCCCGGTGCTAAACCCACCAGGTCTCCTCTGCACGAGGGGGCGACACCCGGGAGGGGACCTCTTGGTCCTGGGGCAGCTGCAGCCAGCTTCCCCAGCTGGGTGGCTCCCCAGAGCTGTCTGCACCTCCTCTTCTTCCCCAGCTCAGTGCCCCGGCCTCCCCATCCCCGGCACCTCTCCAAGTCTTCCGTTGACATGACTTTCATATTTGCCACGTTGAGGAGGTGAGAGAGAATATCAGCTATTTGAAACCGCACTACCTGCCCTGATTCCTCACGAGACCGAGACCCCTTGCTTAAGTTTATTGTCATTGTGGTTAATCTTCTGAGTTGTCTGTCCATTTCCTTTGTCCATGCCATTTTTCTACTGGATTCTTGGGCATTTTCTTAGTGATTTATGAGAGGGTTTTTGGGGGTTGGTTTGCTTGGTTGGTGATTGACCTTTAATGGGTCTAGTGAGCACATATCCCAGGCTGTAGCAGCTTTTTCATGGCCAGTGAATAAAGGAACTTTTTCTTAGTTTACTTTAGAGTTTTAGTGTTTTCCCTTATAGTTCATGCTTTTTGATATAAAGGTATTTCCCTGTATTTATTTTTGGCACCTGAATTTTTCCACCTGAATTCAGCTATGTTCTAAAAAGTATGATGTTGTGTGTTTTTTCAACAGAAATGAGAGGACTGTGATGTGTCTTTTTTTCCCCTTTTCAGGACTGGTGCAAAGAGAATTTTGTCAACAGCAAGAACATGATGCTAGTAGCTGAAGTCAGAGCACAGCTGAGGGATATCTGCTTAAAGGTATTTTTCTTCCTGATGTTCTTGGGGTCACGTTGGGTTCTAGGCTGTCACTTTTTTCTAAGTGAAAATTTTCAAATTGCTTTTTGCTCGTGATTGCCAAAAAAACTTCTCATTATAGGGAAATTTGGAAATAATGCACTTTTGCATAGTTACACTGCATGTATAAGTTATAAACTTCAGAAGCATTTTCCAATGTTATTAGAATTATTCCTAAGATTTTTTTTGTTACGGGAAATATCTGATTTTTGGAGTTCCCATCGTGGCGGAGTGGGAAACGAATGCAACTAGCAACCATGAGGTTGCGGGTTTGATCCCTGGCCTCACTCAGTGGGTTAAGGATCCGGCTCTGCCATGAGCTGTGGTGTAGGTTGCAGAGGCGGCTCAGATCTGCCATTGCTGTGGCTGTGGTGTAGGCCGGTAGCTGTAGCTCTTATTTGACCCCTGGCATTCATATGCTGCGGGTGTGGCCCTAAAAAGCAAAAAAAAGGAAAAAAAATCTGACTTTTTTCAGATTATGAAAATAGTGCATAACTGTTATAAATTGATACAATGCAGGAAAAAAAATAGTGGTAGATAATACAGAAAATGTAAATGACTCCCATAATCCTGCCCCTTCAAAGGTCAATAGTAGCCTAGTGTAGATCCTTTTAGAATTTTTATCGTGTGTATGTATGTTTTTGTTTGTATATGTGTGTGTACACACACCAACATGGCTACATATATAAAATTTTATTTTTAAAACTATAAAATATGATATACATTTTGTTTTTGCACCTTGCTTTTTCTCCACATGGCGTACTTCTTGAATACCTTGTGTCTGGGCCCACTCTCAGGGCCTGTGCCTACCTCACTCTTTTTAGTGACTTCATAACATTTCACTGTATTCACTACATTTTATTTAACTAAGCCCCTAATGGTGGTCATTTAGTTTGGGCTCAATAACCATCCTCGTATATATATATCTGTGTTCTGGTACACATAGAATGATCTTCTAGGTGGGGGAGTTTTTTGTTTGGGAGGGGTTTGCTTTTCAGGGCCACACCCACGGCATATGGAGGTTCCCAGGCTAGGGGTCGAATCGGAGCCACAGCTGCTGGCCTATACCACAGCTACAGCAACGCTGGATCTTTAACCCATCGAGTGGGGCCAGGGATCGAACCCTCATCCTCATGGTTCCTTGTTGGGTTCCTAACCAGCTGAGCCACAACGGGAATTACTGGCTGGGGAATTTAGATTTTGATAGACCTTGCTGAATCATCAACCAACACGTTTCACGTCAGTTTATAGTCCCTCTTAGAGGACAGGCTGTTTAAAGTCCTGTCGTATCTTTTCAGTGGCTATGGGATGCTCCACGTTTTCCCTCAGAGGCGGGGTGTTTATGGAAGCGGTCTCCTGTTGTGAGCACTCTGAGTGCCACTTTTTGCAGTTGTGAACAACTCTGTGGTGACTGTGTTTGTAAAGCCTCTTTTGAGACGGCCCTCTGTGTGGACCATCCTCACGTCCCCAGGAGACAGTTGTCACCTGTACCCAGGCCTGTGTCTGATGCCAGCGGCTTATTGTTAGCACTAAAGTGATTTCTTTTCACAGTAGCCTGCATTATACACAGTTTTCCAACCCTTCTTACACTAGAACAGCGTTCCTGACCATCCCTCGGCTTCATGAGTTTTCTCTCGCTCTCTCTTTTATTTATTTTATTTTTTGTCTTTTTGCCTTTTCTAGGGCCACACCTGCAGCGTATGGAGGTTCCCAGGCTACGGGTCCAATCGCAGCTACATCTGCCGGCCTACACCACAGCCATAGCAAGGTGGGATCTGAGCCGCGTCTGCAACCTACACCACAGCTCACGGCAATGCTGGATCCTTAACCCACTGAGCGAAGCCAGGGATCGAACCTGCAACCTCATGGTTCCTAGTTGGATTTGTTAACCACTGAGCCATGACGGGAACTCCATCTCTCTCTTTTATTTAATGGCCACATCCATGGCACATGGAAGTTCCCAGGCCAGGAACTGAATCTGAGCCCAAACCGCGGCAGCGCCAGATCCCTTCAACCCACTGCTCCAGGCTGAGGATCAAACCCATGTCTTTGCGGTGACTTGAGACATTGAAGTCAGATCCCCAACTCACTGTACCACAGTGGGAGCTCCAGTTTTTTCGTTTTTTAATTGACAGTAGATGTGGTGTTCCTTTGCTAGTTCTGAATTTAGGAACTGGTGATGCTTCTCTTTTGTGCCAGGCCCTATGATTCATATCTTAAGGAACAATCTAGAGGGGGGAGATCTGCCATAATTTACATGAAGAACTCATGTGTGGAGACAGTAATTATCATAATCACTGTCGTGTATAAAGCACTTATTAAGGCACCATCTTAAACACTTTTTGTGTGGTTTCCTATTTTGAAAACCGCATCTCACTCCTGTGAGATTGATTCTGTTACTATTTCCATTTTACAAATGATGGAAGAGCCTAAGGAAGTTCGGTAATTTGCCCCAAATCAGTGAGTGGCCTCAAAGTTAGCTCTGGGGCCCTGGCGCTTCCAGGAGGTGGTGACAGCTGAGCTCCTTCCTTACAGATGAGATTAAGAAGGTCTTCATCAGGTGAGGACCGGCTCATTGCAAAAAACAAAACAAGCCATCCTAAAGGGCAAAGGGGGGAAAAGAGGTGTGTCTTCTCTGGACAGAAAATCGTGAAGCCCACAGGGGCAGGAATAAGAGACAGAAACAGCCTGGGGAGCCAGGGCGGCGCTCTGCTGCAGAGCGGCCCCAGCTCCACTCAGCTCAAAGGGGATGCTCAGCCTCCTTTTCAGACCCTACACGCAGAGAAGGGGAAGCTGGCCCAGCGGAGGTCAGCCGGGTGTCCTCTGGGCTGCTCAGCTGCGGAGACCGCTCAGCCAGGGGACCGAGGGGTGACGCTTCCCTGCGGAGCTGAGGCTGCGTCTCCTCGGAGCACCCACGGGAGGGCGCCATAGGGGCGGAGGGGAGCGGAGGCTGGGTGCGCAGGGAGGGGAGTGCGGGGCGTCCTCCCTTCCCGGACTTGGAGGACATTTCCACTCGGGGCGGGATGCGGCGTCCCCAGCCAGTTTGCGCCGTGGCAGCTTGTATGACGGTCTCCGCCGGGCCTTGCTTTCCGGGCTGCGGTCTACCTGTGGTCCTGCTGCGTCTTCCGGCTGATCTCACGCCGATCCCAGGGCTCCGGGGCAGCCCCCGGGTGTGGGCTCGGCCTTACCCGGGGGCTGCACCGTCCGGGCGCAGAGGCTCCTACGCTGTGGACGCGGCGCAGTCCTCACGGCTGGTTCTTTTCTGTCTCGCTTCCTCTCGAGACAGATGTCCATGCCGATCCTGTCGTCGCGCGGGGACACGGAGAGCATCCGCCGCTGCCTGGCACACAGCCTCTTCATGAGCAGCGCCGAGCTGCAGCCCGACGGGTCCTACGCCACCGCGGACACCCACCAGCCGGTGGCCATCCACCCATCGTCAGCCCTCTTCCACTGCAAGCCGGCCTGCGTCGTGTACACGGAGCTGCTCTTCACCAACAAGTGCTACATGCGCGACCTGTGTGTTGTGGACGCTGAGTGGCTGTACGAGGCTGCTCCCGACTTCTTTAGGAGGAAGCTGAGAGCCGCCAGGACCTGAGCCGTCCACACTGGCGCCTCCAGAGGTCGCAGTTGGCTGGGAGCGGATCGGCCCGTCTTCCAGGAGCCTGAAAGCGTTTGGGTTTAAACTCCTCGGGCTGAACAACACAGACATGTCCATACCTTGGAAACTTCAAAGTGATGCTTTGGGTTCTTGCTGGGCAACTTTGTAAATTTCTGAGAATCAGTAACTCCATCTGCCAAATGAGAGTGATAATAATACTTACAGGGTTGGGTTCAAGAAGCTTAGAGCAAATGAAAGGAAAGTACCCAGAGCTGTGCCCGCCCAGGATGGACACGTGGCGGGTCCTGAGCTGTGGTGCTGGGCTGGTGTTACTGCTGTTCTGCATGCTGTGAATCGGGTAAAACGTGACCCCCTGAGTTCCTGCGACTGAGGGGACTGTCTGGAAGGGGGACCACAAGAGCTGCTGACTTTGGGTCTATCTGTGCCTCTTTGCATGAAAACTGGAGAGACTGGCTTCTGTAGACCTTCCAGAGGGAGGTGCTGTTGAACCCCGCTCCCAACCTCACTCCTCGCAGCGCCAACCTCCCCCAGTAAAGGTGCGTATCCCCACCTGTGCTTTCAGAAGACCTGGAGGTTCCGGGGCGAAGGCTGATTTGTAGCTTCTGAATCCTGTCAAGTGTGGATTGTAACTTGATGGCCTCCACCTCAGCCATCTTTCTTACAGGGCATGTAAACACGTGAGTCTAAGGAGTGGCTCTGAGCTGAGCTTAAGGCACTTGTCCTCAGGCAGGGGCGGGCAGCGGTGAGAAGGGCAGCCTTAGCGCATCCCATCACCATCTGGTGTTTATATTCTTTTATTTATTTCCTGTGATCTTTGTTCCTTCTTCTTAGGGACTTGAGGACAGCCTGGCTTTGCTGCTTGCTCCTCCCAAGCCCTCAGTTTCCGCACTCGTAAGGGGTTATTGGGCTTCCATGTTCTGAGAAGAGAAAAGACACCAGAAGTCCTTCTTGGCTAATTAATTATCAAAAGCAAATAACCTTTTAGCAGAGAATGGTTTTCCCTAGAAGACAGCAAGACCGAGCCCTGTTATTGCACGGAATCTTTCTAAAGACACATGCGCCGTATTTTGATCATTACTTACAAAGGGAATCATGCAGCTTATGGGCCAGGGCCCAGCCAGCCTGAGGGACGCTTCAAAGGCAGCGGATGGTGTCTTCACTCTGGTCCAGTGAGACCACAGCGGGCAGGAGCACCGTTTACGGGTCTGACTGCCCGCACTGGTGCTGCTGCGTAAGTCTGCTTCAGCACCAGCCATGTCTGGGCACATGGGATTTATTTCTGTTAAAAACAGCTACATTTCAGCCAAATAGGATTTGATAGTCCTATTTACCCTGTCTTATTGACTTCTTAGAATTTTCTTGTAGTTCCTGTTGCTGACTTTCTGAAAAGTTTTTCAGAAAAATTTTCAAGCCTATTTTTCTCATGATGTTTAGCCTGACTTGGTAAAAGAAAATATTCTATTTTTGATAAAACATTCATCATGCTGGTAAAAAAAAAAAAAAGGGAGGTGGAGTGATTTATTATATTCCTCAGCAAACTATGTAGAGGTGTTCTCTGGGGCAAGTAAAACTTAGCTTGAAATAATTTGTGTCCAGCTTAAGTACCTGAACTGTTTCTAGAAATGTATACGTGAGTAGATGTATTTTTTTATTTGAGCAGGAGTAAGTTTCTATGTGCTTCTGTGTTTCTGTACAGAACGATGTTTATCACCATAGCATTCTGGTAAAGTTTTTATAGTAGTTTTTATTGGGCTTTTTAAAATGTTGACTTTTAACATAGCTGCTCAGGGATTAAGTCAGATTGGAAAAGCTTATCTGACTCTCCATATTACTACAAAGACATACTTATTCATTTATATTGAGCTGCAGGGGACATATGAGTACACTTTAAACTTTCTTAAGAAAGTGAAATGTTTCACAATGATGTTGCAATCTAATCTTGAACTACCCTTTTCAATCAATAAAATATCCGATGGCGTGTGTGCCACCTTTTATACAACCTGTGAAATCCATATCTGGGTGAATCCCTAGCTCCCTTGAGCAGCATCATGTCAATAGATGCACTGCATGCAGGTCGCATGCCTCAGGTGTTTGTCCTGCTGCTGCTAGTAATCATGGCACACGGAACTTCCAGGGCAGCACAGACCTCATTACAAGGGAAAAAACTGCCAACACCCCCAGCAATGCCGGATATAAGCCGTGTCTGTGGCCTACACCACAGCTCATGGCAACGCCAGAACCTTAACCCACTGAGCAAGGCCAGGGATCGAACCTGTAAACCTCATGGTTCCTAGTTGGATTCGTTTTCACTGCACCACTTTGGGAACTCCATAAAAACCCCAACTTAATGTTGCATCTCTGCTAGTTGTAAAGAGGTGCCAGAATGAGGACAAGTTTTTGCTCTGTGGATAAAACTGATTATGTTCTGTGATATCTGAGTCCACTTAATCCAGATCTCAGGAAATCCTTAGGGAGTTCCATTGTGGCATAGCAGAAATGAATCCAACTAGGAACCGTGAAGTTTTGGGTTCAATCCCTGGCCTCACTCACTGGGTTAAGGATCCGGCGTTGATGTGTCTGTGGTATAGGCCGACAGCTGCAGCTCCGATTCAACCCCTAGCCTGGGAACCTCCATATGCCACGGGTGTGGCCCTAAAAAGCAAAAAAAAAAAAAAAAAAGAACACAAAACTTAGATCTTTGACCAGGCATCTAAGGTATCACTCCTGGAACATATAAGGAAACACTGCACCTGTGGGGAAGCAAGAATTGTATTTGATCAGAATATTACAACTTGCAGGAAACAGCCCCAAAAATGTAGTTGGCTCGGGCTTATGCTGTATTTTGAGAGTCTGTTCTTGCTCAGACATAGTGCTTGTGTATAATGCTCAAATTTGCACATGACTATCAAGTCCATTAACGGTGAACCCTAAAAAAAAAAAAGCAAACGCATACCATAAAAGTGAATCTTGTACATGATGTGTGTGGCTTCTTTCTTGGGTCTCCTTTCCTTTATTCATAAAATGTTAGCCTTAATTTGCCACTGATTTGGGAAGACTTACTTTCTTGATAACCCTGTGTATCTTATGTGCCCTGGTAAGGTAGGAACGTTAGTTTTCTTAATCTAAATGTAACGTAAGCTGTGGCTTTTTGCCCCCGGAAAAAATAATGTGCCATTGGAACATTAAGGTGTAAAGCTGGAGAGAGCAGGAGTCACAGGAATTGACCATCTTGTCCTTAGGAGCTCCAGGCCTGGTGGGGGTGAGGGGCGGCTGCCAGGTAAACCAGCAATGCCAGGAGGTTTCTGCCAAGAAAAGATGAAGCATGGGGTCGGGTCACACAGGCATGAGTCCCTGTGTTTCAAGGAAGAGGAGGAGGTTCCAGGAAGGCTTCCCTAAGGGAGATAGCCTCGGAAGCTGGTCTTTGGGAGTTGTGGGCAGCAAGAATGCATTCCACGAAGTCATAGAAGACCTGGCTGTGCATGAGAAGCGTAGATGGAAGTGTAGAGGGTTTCAGCAGCCACTGGAGAGAACTGATGCTGGCCAAATGAACAGCAAACCTGGGGCACCAAGACTCAGCCGACTCAAAGAAAATTCAGTCCAGTACCGGAGGCCGCCAGCAGAGGGAGCCAGCACGCCCACAATGCCTTCAGTCTGCAAAGCGGCAGCGCGGAAGCGCTTCCCTTGCAGGGGCAGGACTTCCGGCGGCGGCCCAATCTCTAGTGGGCGCCGGGAGTAAGAGTCGTCCTTTTTGGAGAGAGTCGTCTTTCGAATCCGCACGTGTTCTCCGCTGCCAAAATGCTGCAACTGCTGCGCTGCGTGCCGCGCGCCCTGGGCACCGCCGTCGCCGGCCTCCTCGTCGCCGCGCCCTCCCAGCCACTCCCGCGACTGCTGCAGCCTGCGTCCCGGCTGTGCGCCCGGCCCTTCGGGCTCCTGAGCGTGCGCGCGGGGTCGGTGCAGCAGCCCAGCCTCCTACGGCCTCGGGGGGCCTGCGCCTGCGGATGCGGCTGCGGCGGGCTGCACACCGAAGGTGAGACTCCAGCACGTGGCCCGGGGACTTGAGGGACCGGATTCTGGGTGTGGCGGTGGGACCCGGGACCGGGGAGTTTAGATCTCAAGTGGACAGCCAGGAGCCGCACCCGAGATCTGGAACAGTCTCCCACTGACCGGCGACCAGTGGGGTAAATACACACGAGATTGCATGTGAAGGGAGAGATGCTTATCGTCAGTATCTCGAAAATGGATTTTTGCGAAAGCCAAAGGTCGCGGTTAGAAGTAGCGTGGTGATGGCCATTGGCAAGAGAAATGCGGTAGTTACAAATTCTTTCGCTTTGTTTTGAAGAGTGGTAAGAACTTTATTGCTGAGAATTACTCTTCCAGAATCGAGCTCAACTTCTTACTGATAACTTAAGACATTTTTACAGATGGGGAAACTGAGGCTTAATGGATATGGGTTGGCCTTAGTTCCTAGAGCCACTGTTATTAGCACAAGTATTAAAAATAGCCCAAGTCCAGATCTCTGGCTATAGGAACGTGGGTCATTTTTCTCTTTTAGATTGATTGGCTTTTTTTTCTGTAACTAAGTGATTTCTATTGCAGGGGACAAAGCTTTTGCTGAATTCCTTAGCGATGAGATTAAGGAGGAGAAGAAGATACAGAAGCATAAGTCTCTCCCCAAGATGTCTGGAGGTTGGGATCTGGAAGTGAATGGGACAGAAGCCAAATTAGTGAGGAAAGTTGCTGGAGAAAAGTAAGTACTGGGGCCTGTGGACTCCATGACCATGCAAGAACTGCCCTGAGTCATCCCCAAACAGCCTTTCGTTGGTTGCTGCGGTATAGGTCACAACTGCAGCCCAGATCTGATCCCTGACCTGGGAACTCCACATGCCACGGGGTGGCCAAAAAGGAAAAATCAAAACCAGTGTTAGCTCCCTGACACTTTCAGGGAGCTAAGAGACCTCGTTCTGGTAACTTCATAAGCTCTAGGCCATTCATCCGCTGTGTACCGATGTGCTCTGGTGGTTAAAAAGGTACTAAGGAAATAGCACAGAAGTCAAGTATCTGGGAGTCTTTTGGACCGATGGAGGCGTCATTCACTAAACCCTTACTAGTGAGGGAGGCCCTGCCTTTCCTCAATCTAGGCAGGCAAATTCAGAAATTCCGACAGTGCAAAGGAGAGAATCTCAGAGTTACAGGCTGGGAAAACAAAGCTCTTACTGTGTTTACAGTGGAGAAAATGAGAAGTGGCAGGGTGGGGTGTGGCATTAGAAAGATGGGAAGCCTTCCACGTGGTTAAGCTGTTTGAGGCCGTGATCCACTCTGGGTGAAGGTTTGTATGTGCTGTGAAGTAGGGTCCTGGTTCTTTTTCACCTGGTGGTGCAGTGACTCATAGGTCCGTGGTGTTATTCTGTAACTTTGCCTGAAGCACTTGACTAGGGGAAGTCATAGGCAGTTTAGGGCCAGTATAGAGTAATGTTCTAATGAACCTAACTGCACTGTGGTGCCCAGGAGCTCAGCTTAGTCAGCACTGTTGCAGATTAGACAGATTTTGTGGCTGAACCTCAAACCCGCAAGGCAGCTGGTTAGCACAGCCCCGAGAAGAGCTACAGTGCACTGTGGCGTACCACCCAGCACTGCTCATTCCAGATCTCATTAAGTTTATCATTCAAACTTGAAAACGTGGTACCATGAGGTAGTAAGTCTTAAAACTTAGAATTGTCACTACTTGGTGTTTGCAGCCTGCTTTGTGGTTGTAACACTTCCCACAGCTGCCCTGAGGAATGAGCCTGCCCTGCAGCCTGTTCTCTGGGAGGCCTCCCCTTGCTGGGGCCAGGGCTGTTTCCAGCCTCAGCTACTGCCACCACCCTCCAGGGCTCCTATCTTCTTCCCTGGGTCAGATTTTCTGATGGAGGAAAGCATTTTAAAGGCTTTGCCCCCAGCTTCTCAGCTGCTCACCACCACCAGAGGGTGTCCTGGGAAGACTGGGACGGCAGTGTTGGCTGGCTGTGGCCCTGAGGTACCCAGTGGACACATGTTGGCACCGAGCCCCAGATGCTGACCTGATGGAAGGGGCCCAGCTGTGACTGTCTTAGGAACTAGGGCCTGTTTGACAGCCATTGGGCAGCACATAGTAGGTGCACTTCAAACCTGCTGAATCCAGTTGTGGGCAGGATGCAGACACCTGCCTTAACTACTGAGTTAAACGTACGTTCTGTTTTCTTTTGCCTTTCTAGGATCACTGTCACCTTCAACATTAACAACAGCATCCCACCCCCCTATGGGGAGGAGGAGGAGCCCTCGGAAGGGCAGAAGGTTGAAGAGCAGGAGGTAGGTTTGTAACACAGTAACCAGCCTGTGCCACCTTGTTCTGACAGCTGTTGTGGAGGCTGAGAGAAGGAGCCCTGGTTTTTGCTGTTTCAGAACTCTATCTAATGCCAGGAGAGAGGCACGATATGGTCATCCTTGGGCCTTTTCTTGTAGAGCACTAGCTTCTGGCCAGCTTTAACACCAGAACCGTGTGGCCCCTTTCTTTCCCAGAGCCCAAGTAAATTGTTAGCTGCAGACTTAGGCTCTGTAGTTGGAAAAGTATTGAAAACGCCTCAGCCACGATTAGGAGGTATTTGGTACCCGAGATTACCATTTGGAATCTTTCCAAGTGCAGACTGTTCTGAGACATCCCAGGCTGGCAGTTCACACCAGCCGGAGGCAGCACAGACCTTGGCAGGGTTTCTGCTTAGATTGTCGACCCCCTTGGTTGGACCTGGGTGGTGCTCAGTCCTCAAACATTGAGGAAACAGTGTACCCGGCCTAGAAACCAGCCAGTATGAGGGCTACAGGGTACCCAGGCTTTCTGGCTGGGTGGGTACGGTACTGTCTCATGACCCAGCAGTTCTGCTCCCTGGAGGGCTGGTCCAGCCACCCCACCTAGGACGACCCCCTGCCGCCCATCGCATTCACCATCAAAGGAAGTGTTGCTGTGATTATTCAGCCTTCGGGGTGGCCAGTTAACCAGAGACAATTAACTAGCCTTTGGTCCAAGGCTATAATAAAGGGAGAGCCCCCAAAGCATCTTGGAGCTTTAGGCCACCTTGGATATAGAAACAGGCCCAGAAAGACTTAGTTGGCAGAGCTGCGGCTAGAGTTCAGATTTTCTAATTCTAAACATCCTGTGTTCTTTCTTTCTCTCTCTCTCTCTCTCTTTTTCCCTCCCTCCCTTCCTTCCTTTCTTAACCTCCTGTGTTCTTTAAACAAGTAAGGTGCTAATAGAAGTGAAATGCTGTACCGAAGCTATGATACTCTGTCCTCCAAAGCAGAGTCTGTAACTCTAGAAAGGATGGGTGCAGTGCACTCTCCCTGACCACGCTGGTCTGTGGCTTTAGTGTCAAGATTCTCGGCACCGATTTGGGAGCACTAGCACACTGCAAGACTAGATCTGTGCCAACAAAGGTGTTCACTGACCTGTTCTTGTTTCCCCAGCCTGAACTGACATCCACTCCCAATTTTGTGGTTGAAGTGATAAAGGATGGTACCAAGAAGGCCCTTGTGCTGGACTGTCACTACCCAGAAGATGAGGTAGGCAGAGTGGACTGCCATGGCCCCTTGGCATCCCCGGGGGCCTCTGGGGACCTTCCTGGCACCATTTGTAGCTGATACTGACATTTTAGCTCAGACCAGCAAAGCTGGGGAAGATCGGCAGGGGGTGAGGGAGCAAGGTTAAAGTCAGTTTCAAGCTGCCAGTAGTCCCTTTTTTTTACACGAATCTGGCTTGTCCTGGTAAACTTTGCAGTTTACCCAAATATTGTCTCTTCCCAGATTGGGCAAGAAGACGAGGCGCAGAGTGACATTTTCTCTATCAAGGAAGTGAGCTTTCAGTCCACAGACGATTCTGACTGGAAGGACACAAATTACACACTCAACACAGACTCCCTGGACTGGGTGAGTGGTGGATGGGTGGGGTGCTCGGGTGCCTTGCCGGGGTCCCAGTCGGGAGAGACAGGAAGCATCTGAGTGTCTCAGGTAAGTGGAAGCTGTTTCTCCTCTCAGGGCTTATACGACCACCTAATGGATTTCCTTGCGGACCGGGGGGTGGACAACACTTTTGCTGATGAGTTGGTGGAGCTCAGCACAGCCCTGGAGCACCAGGAGTACATTACTTTTCTCGAGGATCTCAGAGGTTTCGTCAAAAACCAGTAGGCAGACAGGGCGCCAGACACCTTGACTTTGTGGCCGGCTTTGGCCGGTGAACAGAAATCTACTCTGAAACCAGACCCATGTGCTTTGAAATGGTATTCATCCCACAATCATGGAAAATAATTCAATTTTAACTTATTTCTGTTGCCTCGTGTTTGCCACTCATTTATTCTCTACAAACGTGTTATTTCTAGATTTTTGTATAACACGATGATGGACAATAAAATCTCCAAGGCGGTTTCTATTTCTGTTCCTTCCCCTTCAACCTGCTTTACAAAACGGAAAGAGCAGAGGCGTTTGAAAAGTTTTAATACAAAGTAAGTGTAAATAATAAGTTTTGTATTTATAGATAAGGCCCCTTCTCAAGGTGGAACTTTCCAGCCCAGGAGAGTGCTGGCTCTAGAGGATCACAGTCCAAGTATCACAAGCCTGCATTTAAATAGAAAAAGATTTAAGTTGTACTCCAGTCACAAAAATGATCTCAATATACAGTTAAAAGTCATAACTAGCAATGACACTTATGGTGCAATTAGAATTCCTACAGGAGTTCCAGTTGTGGCTCAGTGGGAATGAATCCAACTAGTATAACTGTGAGATTGCAGGTTCTATCCCTGGCCTCGCTCAGTGGGTTAAAGATCTGGCGTGGCTATGGTGTAGGCCAGCAGCTGTAGCTCTGATTCAGCCCCTAGGCTGGGAAACCTGGGAACCTCCATATGCTGAGGGTGCAGCCCTAAAAAGCAAAAAAAAAAAAAAAAAGAAGGAATTCCTACATGTGAGAGGATGCTGGGTTCAGTTACAACTGGGTTACAGGCTCAGTGGGGTGGAAAGGGATGCCCTGGTCTCAGCTTCGCTGGCACTCTGTCCTGTGGCCTCAAAACAACTGCCTCGGAACCATCTGCTAGCTAACATCAAGTCCCCGGGGGGTAGATTAATCAAAACCCTCACTCTCAGAAAACTAGGGACCAGAAACATTCTTCTGACAGCTGGCAGTGGCAGAGCGCAGCAGGGAGGGGAGGTACAGCCCAAGCCTGCTCACTCCAGCAAGTGGAGGCCCCGTCACGACACTAAGGAATCCTGTCTCCACCTAGACCCCACTCCTCTCGGTCCTGTATTTGGTCTGGCACATCCTGGTGGCTCTGCGTTACCGTCTTTCTCTGCCACATGCTCCACGCCCATGCTGAGTCACCCCACAGCCTGACCCTGCTGGGTCTTGAGCCCAGTGGTCCTTGTTCCCCCCTTAAGAGGTCTGGAGACGTGGAGTTCCAGAGCATTCCAAATGATTGACCTTCCAAAATGGTGAGCTCTGGGGTGGCCTAAGGCCTAGGCCTTCCCTCTCCTGTTTCTCATCTTTACTGTGACTCTGGAGCCAGCACCGCCAACCGCTGGCGCCGCCCACGGCCCTCACCTTCCCGCCTCCTGCACGTGGCGGCTTCGAGGCTGCTCCGAGCTGCAGGGGAGCAGACGACTGGGGCCCACGACTACTGTGCTGTGACCGGCTGGACACTCAGCAGCTAAGCCGCCCTCCGCTTCCTCTACTCACTCCTGCCAGCACCTGGCCTGCAACATCCCTGCTCCAGCTCTGCTCCACTGCGCCTGAGGACAGCTCACCGAGAAGGCAGAAGCTGTTTCTACGGGCATACTGGGCACCTACCTATGTGCCAAGGACAGGAAGACCACTGCCATCAGACAAGAGACGGCAGTGCCACCAGACTCCTACTTCCTGACTGGGCAGGCTTTGTCCCTTTTCTCTTCAGGATATGACTGGCCTTTAACTGAAGTGACCTTCGCTTTCCTATGCAGGTAACTTCCTCAGAGAATAAACTATTTTTAACCATTTACCTGTTTGTAAGCTGTTCTACCAGGGTAGGAATAAAATCACCCACTGACCAGCTCTTTTTGCTGGATCCTATGGGAGGCTTACCAGACAGCTCATGAGAAGACTGGGCTTTTCTTCTATCCCTTCCATGACTGAGAATTCCGGCGTGTGGGGACAGCGTACACTGTGCTCGTTGACATTGTCTTCTAAACAGGCACGGAGCTTTTGTTCTGTCAACTCTGGGGACTACAAATTTGAAGAGTTACATTACAGCCTAATCTTAGTTGCCTCGCGGTCAGCAGGTTGCAAGTCCCAGTTCCTCGCCCCAACCTAGCGAACTGGCTCGCTGAGCTTGGACCTTTGAAAACGCTCCTGGGCTCATGATTGTGCTAAAAGGACCCATAAATAATGTCCATCTAACCACCCCTCCAGAGCAACCAGTGCTCTGCACTCCTGTGAAACACTGACCGCCGTTCACCACATCAGGAACACTCAGAGCTGGGAGGCTTTCTAGCCTGTTTCTGCGTCCACCAGCGAGTGTGTCCTTACCACTCACCAAGCACCGCTTGGTCCCAATCTGTGTGCTAACTGAACTTGTGGTTGTAAGCAAGTGACTTAATTACATACTATGCAGATCAAAGAAATAAGAGAATGAAAGTTTTATTTTTATGACAATAAGTTTGGGAAACACTCAAAAAGATGAGTTGCCAACAACAATAACAAAAAAGTGTTGAATTAGGTAAAAGATGGGGAGGAAAAAAAAAAATCCATAAGTTGTGCTTTCAGCTTCTTGATGGCACTCTACTGAAACAAAACTGGAAACTCTAGACTATGTATTATAAGACTGGTTTATGTGAAAAAGAAAACCTCAGCTCTCCAATCAGCAGAGACCCGACAAGGACTGGCAAATAAACGTATGTTTGAAATTTACTGTAGAATGTTTCATTTGTATAATTGACCACTTCAACCAGCTGGCAAGCTTTCAGATAAGAGATCTCCTGTATCTTAAGATCACCGACAAATTCTGAATACAGCTTTGTCTTCATATATGGAAAAGCTCTATGGAAGATCAGATGCAGGTGTTCCCAGCTCTGAGCTGGGCTCTTCGTACACATCCAAGCAGCAATACACTGGGGACACGAGTGGCTTGGGGAGGGGTGGGTTTACAGTATGAGCCAGTTTCTGTGCTGCCTATATTCTCGCGATGGCTGATCTCAAGCTCCCAGCGTGACCAGAATGTGCAGTAGGAAGAGACTGCACAGCACTGGAGGGTCTGTGTGGGAAGAGGTGACGTGAGGGACACTCACGTGAGAGGGGATGCAGAGGCCACACTGACACAGCATCACGCCGTTCGCTATTCTCAGGTTGTACCTGCAAGCAGAATCAGGATCCCGGAGCGTCACGGCCAGCAGATCTGGATACCCCAAAACTTCCCGAACAACGTATCTGGAGGGAAGTTCCACTCACCTTGGAGTGGGGGGTGGGGACGAACAATGCTGAAAAGGTTATGAAAACTCTTACTTTGTACACACAGGACAGATGAGGGCGTTTGCTTCCCACTCAGCCAGCATGATGCTGAGACACTTTTCATCAAACTGCAGGCTCTTCTCATACTCACTGATGATGGATTGTTCTGCAAAAGGCAAAGCACAGCAGGGGTGTTTCGCCGCACACCATCTGGATGGCCCTGTCTTGAACGCCAAGCCTCCCCTTCAAAGGCTTCCCTCCACAGGAGACAAATTTGGGCAGAGTCACGCTACCAGTCATAGATATCTACTGCTCTGCCGGGCTTCATCTTGGATCCCTCCCTGCCTGTCTCTTTGTGAAGTAGCGAGGCTGAGAGACAAAGGATGGCTTTGGCCCATAGCTCCAGAAGCCGCAGGAGCAGAGATGGAGAGTGTCTGCGCACAGGAGAAAGCTGACACTGACTGGTCGTCACAGTTCCTTCTGACACCAGGCCCACCCTGCTGAGTCGGAGGTGATCTGTTCCCCGGTGTCCACATACTCAAGAGTCTGTGCTGTTCACAAAGTGTGTGTTCCTTCATTCAGCAAACAGGGGACAAGCCCTCGTACTTGGAAGGCATGGATACAAAGATGAAAAGGCCCGGTTCTGGCTCTTGACGAGTTCACTGTCTACACTTCAGAGCAGGGGTCAGCAAAGTATGGTCTACAGGCCATACCCAGGACACCTTCCATTTTTTTAATTTAATTTTTTTAACCTTCCATTTTTTTAAACCAAGTTGTAATGGAACAGCCATGTTCACCTGGTTTGTGGAAGGTCTATGGCTGTTTTCACACTTCATCGGCAGAAGTAAGTAGCTGCAACAGCCAGAATATTTACTCTCCCTCAGAGAAAGTGTGCCAACCGCTATTCTAGAGGGTTCCCTGGGACTGAGGACAGCAGAACATAGCAAATTTGCATCACTTCAGATTTTTATACCCCAAGAGATATATTTAGTGAGTCCCATGTTTCACCACTAAGGTTTTGCAGGTAAGGGTGAAGAGAACATCAATTAAAAAAAAGAATTAAAATCAAGGATTCTTCAGTCTAACTGGAATTAATGCACCAATCATGACAACAGCTCACACTTACATAACACTGACTGTGTGCCAAATGCTATTTTGAGTCTTTTCCATGTATTAACTTCTTCTTTACTACTATCTCTATTTTATTTATTTTTTTTATGTTTTTATTTTTTTGTCTTTTTAGGGCTGCACCTGCAGCATATGGAGGTTCCCAGGCTAGTGGTCGAAGCCTACGCCAGAAGCACAGCAATGCTGGATCTGAGCTGTGTCTGCGACCTACCCACAGCTCACAGTAACACACTGAGATCCCTAACCCACTGAGCGAGGCCAGGTATCGAACACGCAAACTCATGGTTCCTAATCGGATTTGTTTCCGCTGTGTCACAATGGGAACTCCTATCCTTATTTTAAAGATGAAGAAACAGGCACAGGGAGGTCAAGTTCTTTGTCCAGCGCCACACAAGTTAAAATGGTAAAGCAGAGAAGTGAATTTCAGCAGTCTAGCCCAAGAGTTCATGCTCTGGCATCCTCATGGTAATAGCTCTTGTTTACTGGAAGCTCTATAGGAGTTCCCTCATGGCTCAGCGGTAACAAAGCTGACTAGTGTTCACGAGGACTCAGGTTCAATCCCAGCCCTTGCTCTGTGGGTTAAGGATCTGTCTTTGCCTTGAGCTGTGATGTAGGTCTAAAATGTGGCTTGGATCCCACGCTGTGGCTGTGGCTTTAGGTGTGGCCCTAAAAAGACAAACAAAAGAAAAAAAAAGAGAAAGAAAGCTCTACATGCCAGGCACTGTTCTCTTACACATATCAGTTTAGCCTACAAACTAATAGGGCAGGTCTATTAGCTCTGTTTAACAGATTATTAAAAGCTAAGCCTAATTAAGATAGGGCTATGTGCAAAAAATGACTTGGTTATACAAGGTGCTAAATTACGAGTCTTATGGCGCTATGATGCTGCGGGAAGGGGACACTCACAAGACCCTGGGGCATCAGTAGAGAACAGATGGGAGAGAAGGTACTTGAACTAGGCAGTGCAGGAGATCTCACCATGCCCGACCCTGTAAGGTGACAGGGTTACCAAGAATCTACAGAGAGGTGCTGTCCATAGAATAAACACAAGAACTGGAGCCACAAAATTGATTTTGCTCCACAACTCCACCACCAGTTGTGCAATCTGTCATAAGGAAAGAACTACAGCATGGAAGAAGTCTGAGCTCAAGGCCTGGCAATAATGAAACCTCTTATTAATGGGAAGGCAGACAGCCAAGACTTTAGAGTAAAAACAGAGACTTACAGACACTTGACTGAAGAAAGAAATAAAAGGAGTTAAAAACATTCGGTTTTAGAAAAAAGGTCAGCATTAGAGCAACCAGAGCAGGCAGGAAGGACTATTCCCAGAGGTCACCTTGATCAATCAGTTCCTGTTGGATTTCCTCCAGCACAGCCAGATCTGTGGGCTCCTCCAACTGCAAGAGAAAGTGGGGTCATCAGAGGTGTGAAGTTATAATTAGCCAACAAGACCCACAGTGGTTCACACTTGGAGGTCAGCTTGAAGAACCCAGATTTAATGGAGGGTATCAGTCCAGTCCTTCTGTAGAAGGTGCTGGCAAGGTGGTAATGTGCCCACGCTGAAAGGGCTCAACAAATGAGCAAACCATTCAGTGACAAAATAATGGCACTAAATTTGGGGGAGACAGTGTAGGGCAGCAGCTAAGTATATGGTTCCACCAAAGCTATGTGACCACTAGAAAGTTCCTAACTTCCGTCAACCTCATTTTGGGCCTCTGTAAACTGAAAATAAAACCCACTGGAGAGGGTTATTGTGATCACTAATTGAGATTACGTTAACTCAAACATTTTTGCATGATGAGGGACACAGAAAGCACAAAATAATGCATTTTTAAAACAGCCTTGATATTTTCTTTTTCTTTTTTTTTTTTGCCTTTTGTCATTTTAGGGCTGCACCCACGGCATGTAGAGGTTCCCAGGCTAGGGGTCTAATTGGAGCTGTAGCCGCTGGCCTACACCACAGCCACAGCAATGCAGGATCCAAGCCGCGTCTTCAACCTACACCACAGCTCATGGCAACGCTGGATCGTCAACCCACTGAGCAAGGGCAGGGATCGAACCCGCAACCTCATGGTTCCTAGTCGGATTCGTTAACCACTGCGCCACAACGGGAACTCCAGCCTTGATATTTTCAAAGCAGTTTCCCACATGCGTTTTATGTTGTCCTCACAATACTGACAACATGATCTTCTTCATCTTACAAACTTGAAAACTAAAGCTCAAAGAGGCAGAGTTAAGAGTCAATAGTGAAAAAAAAGTCAATAGTGAGGAATTCCCATTGTGGCGCAGCAGAAACGAATCCGACTAGTATCCATGAGGATGCAGGTTCAATCCCTGGGCTCACTCAGATTGAGGAGCTGGCACTGCCATGAGCTGTGGTGTAGGTCACAGAAGCGGCTGGGATCTGGCATTGCTGTGGCTGTGATATAGGCCGGCAGCTACCCCTAGCCTGGGAACTTGAATATGCCGTGGGTGTGGCCCTAAAAAGACCCCCCCCCCCAAAAAAAAGTCAAAAACAAAACCAGAATTGAAATCCCAGAAATACTGACTTCCAGTCCAATGCTCTTCCTAACACGTGGTACGTGGCTTCCTCTCTATACCTAGCTCCTAACTGTGGCTGAGATTAGAATCAGAAAATTTCTAGAGATCTTTTTGCAAAGAGAGATTCCTAGCCCTGCCCTACTGAATCAGAATTTCCAGGGGTGGAGCCAAGGAGTGAAATTTCCTTCTTTTTAGTTTCATGAGTGATTATGATGCAATAACGCAGCAGGCTGACAGTCTGGTGTTTATGAACCATTAATCTAGAAGAGTCTAATGAAAGGTAGAAGAGCCTGGGTCAAAGGCCATTAGAAACCTGATTGGGGGCTGGAAGGTGGATGGGTTTAGAGGACTTGGGAAAATGGGCAGAGAGAAGACACTAGGCAATCCTGGTGCTGGAACACTCTCCCTAAGGACACATATCCCAGCCTGACCTGAGCCAAGGCCCCTGACCAGCTCTTCGCCGACTGCAAAGCATTCCACTCTTCTTCCATCACCTCCTGCACCAGAAGGGTGTTCTGAGCTCCCCCTGACATAGTGCTTCCAGCCTGGCGGTATTTGTTCAGGAGCCTGTCCCGGCTGTTTCTCATTCTCTCCAGGCATCCCTTGGAAGAAGGAAAAAGAAGGGGTGGGGTTGGGGAGGGAGGCAATTCCATTAAAAAAAAAAAAAAAAAACCTCTTAGATAAGTTGTTAAAACATTCATTAAAGGAGAAGTTCCCATCGTTTCTCAGTGGAAACGAACCCGAACCTGACTAGTAACCGTGAGGATGCGGGTTCGATCCCTGCCTCGCTCAGTGGGTTAAGGATCCAGCGTTGCCATGAGCTGTGGTGTTGGTTACAGATGTGGCTTAGATTCAGCATTGCTGTGGCTGTGACCTAGGACGACAGCTGCAGCTCTGATTCGAGCCCTAGCTGGGAACTTCCATATGCCACAGGTGTGGCCCTAAAAAGACCTAAATAAATAAATAAATTTCTAGACACATAATTTCAACCATAATCCTGACTATTGTTATTTTGGTACCGTGCTCCAGATCCACATATAGTGGGTGAAATTACAATGCTTGGTAATGTATTTCTAGACCAGTATATTTCAGAGTCTATCTTCAGTGCCAGCTTCCTTCCTGGTTGGGTGAGAACAGCTCAGTATCCACTGTGCCATCAGAAAAGTTAAAACTGCTTCCAAATTCCTGCTTCTCTAGATATGGTTCTGGTAGTCATCTCCGTTTCTCAAATTTGGGCAATCTTGTCCCCTAGGGGACATGGGGCAACGCCTAGAGCCATTTTTGGTTGTCACAGTTCTAGTTGTAGGGCTATTAATATCTTGTAGGAAGAGGCCAGGGAGGCTGCTAATCATTCTACAATCCGCAGACACCCTCCTATAACAAAGTGCTATCTTCTTCAAAATGTCAAGAGCCGAGGGTGAGAAACGCTGCTGTCAACAGTCATTTCTAGCATCAGATTATTTCGCTGAGAAGTAGCCACTATTTCAGAGATTCCCCGAAAGGCAGGCCATGGTACTTACAGCAATCAGGCTGAGTTCAGAATAGGTCAGAACTGACTGCAGGCTACAACTCTATTAAGCCTTAGTTATGGAGACTCAGAAGAAATAGTTTGGAATAGACAGAAATAACTTCCGGAATTGGAAATAATACCTAATTATTCTCTTCCTCTTTGGCATAGACATAAAGTCTCTCTCGCATGCGGTGAGTATACAAGGTGCCTCTCTGGTGTCCACCGACCCAACAGCGGTGGTGTCACTGAAGAGGTGCAGAGGCGGACACCTCACACTGAAAACAAACCCGAATCCAAAACGAAGGCTTCCTGGGACTCGATCAGCCCAGGTTAATCCCACACCGAGGGGTCCGGAAAATCTAGGAAGTGACTGGACTACAGGCAAAAAGCTCAGGTTCCGGGTCCACGCCCCCAATACACCTACCTCATCTGCTGAGGGAAGTCACGGACTTCCCGGGACGGACTAAAGAGGTGACAACGGCCCGGCCAAGGCTTCCCATACCCCACACTCACCTGCCTAAAAGCCTCTTTCCAAGGCTGCGAGCCCACTAGTTTATACAGCGAGCGGTGCGGAGACCCTGACGCCTCTGCCATTTGCTTTTCGCCGGAGGCGCCGCCAGAAAGCACAGCCGCGGTAAGCGCGCAGAATCCTGGGAGTTGTAGTTTCCGGGTGTTCACCGCACCAGGTCGTGGAGAATTCTGGGAGGTGTTGTCCTTCGGGACAGCCCCACTCGCCGACAGACTTGGGCAACCGGAAGTAGTGACATTTGTGAGGGCTACCTAACCTGGGCTAAGGAGAGGTAAGCCTTGAGGGAAGGTTTTGGATGTCTAGATTTATCCTGGTAGGGGCGTCCAATAAACAATTAGATACACAGGTCTCGGGCTCCACCCCCGGCTCTAGACTGCCACACCCCCAAAGCTTTCTCTGCGGGTACAGTCCTGTTGACCTCATCCCGCCCCCTCTGGCTTCAGAGCAAAAGTTGGACTGGCGATTGGCTTTCCTTTGACGGTCCTGCTGCCTGATGGGCTGGCCTCGCCTTCGCCCCACCCCTAGCTTCCTGTTTCCAGCTTCCGGGCTACCTGCTCGATGATAGGCTGAAGCGGTGGGCAGCTGGGCGCGGATTGGCTGCTTTTAGCGGCGGCCCGACCAACTGAGCAGAGGAGAGCTGTTGGGCCGAGATGGCGGCGGTCGAAGGAGCTACCGGCGACGGTGAGCTGTGGCAAACCTGGCTCCCTAATCACGCCGTGTTCTTGCGGCTCCGGGAGGGACTGAAAAACCATAACCCAGCTGAAGCGGATAAGCCGGCTTCTTCATCATTGTCCTCGTCGCCGCCGTTGCTGACGAGAAACCTGGTCTTAGGCCTCGGCGGAGAGCTCTTCCTGTGGGACGGAGAAGGCAGCTGCTTCTTAGTCGTTCGTCTTCGGAGCCTCAGCGGCGCGGGCGAGGAGCCCTCCCTCTCCCAGTACCAGGTACGGCCAGGCTGATCTTGGAAAAGACCCTCAGCTCGGCTCTGAACTAGCTTTTTCGTTCCCTTCCCATCCTGGCTGTTTTTTTTTTTTTTTTTTTTTTTTTTTGGTCTGCTGCGGGGAGGGGCTGTTACTCGAGGGTAAGCACACGTCCTTTTAGGGGGCGTCAGGCTACGAGTGGGAAAGTCTCTTATTTTCGTTTGCGCTAGCGTGGCCGCAGAACCTTCTGAAGACTCTCGTCCGGTGTTTCACTTCTTTGACAAGTATTCATTGACACTGTGCGGGACATTTATAAGAACTCATGCGGTCAAGGTGTTGTCGGGGTCTGGGAGAAAGGGAAGGACCATGGAGTAACGATAAAATGCAGACGCAAGAGGTCTGAAGGAAAACAAAGCCGGGTTAAGTGGGAGCACGTGCTATTTGGGGTGGATCCTGAGAAATTTATTTCCTGACGTCACACTCCTAATGGGGACGTCCTACTTTTCTCTTGGGGTTGTTGTGGGTTTGAAAGTATCAAGTTTGGAGCCTGACATGGAGGAGGAAAACCCTGTTAATTCTTTGAAGAAATTAGGCCAGCCCCAGCCCAGACATGAAAGGGATTTTTGCTTGTTTTTGAGAAGCCAGCAGCATGTGAAAATGGCTGTGATCAGAAAGTCTCCCAGGCCTTCTGTGATCATCAAACATTGCTTTATGGGAGCGTTTATTTATAATAAACTGACTCTTGTCTTTTAACAGTTGAAAAAATAAAGCTTGGAGTTCTTGTTGTGCTTTAGCAGATTAAGGACCCAGGTTGTCTCTGTAAGGATTCAGGTTCAATCCCTGGCCTTGCTCAATGGGTTAAGGATCCAGCATTGCCACAAGTTGTGGCCTCGGTTGCAGATGGGGCTCCAGTCCGGTGTTGCCAAGGCTATGGCACAGGCTGCAGCTGCAGCTCTGATTGACTTCTGGCAGGGGAACTTCAATAAACCGCAGGTGTGGCAGTAAAAAGAGAAAAAAACAACAAAAACCTGGCACCCATTTTAACATATGGCATCTGTTGTGTGCTGTTGTTCGATTCTTGTTGATGAGAAGTGATTTGAATAAGGTGCTAGCAGTGTTTCTACAGTTTTGAAAATAGGTCACAAGCCTACAATCTTATTCTAAAATTTAAGTTTATTTTTTTGTCTTTTTAGGGCTGCACCCGCAGCATATGGAGGTTCCCAGGCTAGGGGTCGAATCAGAGCTGTAGCTTCTGGCCTATGCCACAGCCACACCAGATCTGAGCCTTGTCTGTGACCTACACCACAGCTCACGGCAACACCGGATCCTTAAGCCATTGAGCAAGGCCAGGAATCGAACCTGCGTCCTCTTGGATACTAGTCATATTGGTTTCTGCTGAGCCACAACAGGATCACCCTAAAATTTCAGTTTATACGTATAATTGTTAGATACTCAGCACACAGTGTCACAGCAGAACCCTTGGGAGTTCTTTGGTGGTCTGGTGGATAGGACTCAGCATTTTCACCATTTTGGCCAGTCTCCGGTCTGAGAATGAGATCCCACTTCAAGCTGCTGCACAATGTGGCCAAAAATAGATAAAATGTATACACTTAAATACACATACACACAATAGCACCTTATATTGCTGTGCAGAATTTAGCACTGTCATGATTAAATTATTTATACTTGTTTATTGTCTGAATTGTTTTCTAGATTGTAAGCACCAAGGCAAGGACAATATCTGCCTTACTTATTTTTGTATCCCCAGTACTTCAGTGTACTTGGAACATACAGGCTCTCAGTACATATTGATGACTATCTGAATGACTTTCAGTCCTCCAGAATCTCAGAAACTCAGAGATAGGCAAGAAAGCAACTTAACATGAGTTTCAGCTGTAAATGAAACAAAAACATGAGTGGTGACTTTTAAAATCAAACCAAATCAGGAGTTGCCGGTATGGTGCAGTGGGTTAATGATCTGGCATTGTCTCTGTGGCAGCACAGGTTTGAGCCCTGGCCGAGGAACTTCCATATGCCTCAGGTGTGGCTGGAAAAAAACAAAAAAACCCACAAAAACCACCTAAATACTGTGATTATCACAGGTGATTAGATTCGTTTAGCAGAGGAAAGGTGGCCTTTGTTTGATGTAAATTGTGAGGCAAGTAGAAGATTGAAAATATAGGGAAGAGGAACAAACCTCTGACCGGGGTGGGGGGCGGGACCCTATTTGATAAAAATTAGCAAAGAGCAGCTAGAAAAAAACCAAAAACCCCAAAAACCCCAGACTTACAGACATCGGTGTTTTGTGTGTTTTTTTGGTTTGTTTGTTTTTTGTCTTTGTTTTAGAGCCGAACCCGCTGCGTATGGAGATTCCCAGACTAGGGAGTCAGAGCTGCAGCTGCTGGCCTGTACATGGCAACGCTGGATCCTTAACTCACTGAGCAAGGCCAGGGATCGAACCTGTGTCCTCGTGGATGCTAGTCAGATTCGTTTACCTCTGAGCCACAGTGGGAACTCAGACATCAGTATTAATTGAAATCACATTATGTTCAACTGTTTTGTCTAAAAGGATTTTGGCTTAGGGTAACTCAGTATACTTAAGGATAAGCAATACAAGAGAGGGGGAGGGAGTGGGAGGGACTGGGAATTAGGGGTTAATAGATGCAAACTATAGCCTTTGGAACGGATAAGCAATGGGATCCTGCCGTATAGCACTGGGAACTATGCCTGTCACTTGTGATGGAGCATGATAATTTGAGAAAAAAGAATGTATACACGTATGTGTGACTGGGTCGCTTTGCTGTGCAGCAGAAAATTAACAACACTAAATCAGCTATAATGGAAAAAATAAAAATCATTGTTAAAATAAAGGATAAGCAATACACTGGTAACCATGGTTTATTACTGAATGTGAAAATGGGAATTTTGAGATGTTCATGAGAAAAGAAATAGAAACATTTTGGGGGGGGCATATGATGCCAAGACAAACAGCTTAACAGCTGTTAACAGCCTTGAAAATAGTACTGTGCTGGGGTTCCCACTGTGGTGCAACAGGATCCAAGGTGTCTTGGGAGCACTGGGAGGCAGATCTGATCCCCCGTCCTGGCACAGTGGCTTAGATCACAACTATAGCAGTGATCTCTTCCCTGGCCCAGGAACTTCATGTGCCGTGGGGATGGCTAAAAAGGAAAAAAAAAATCACTGCTCCATGTTAAATTTGCTTAGGTAAAGCAGCGTGTTGCTTGCTGTGGAAGCTCTTGAAGCCATTCTCTATCTTACTGTACTGTTTATAATGTAGTAATTATCATTTAATACTTCTGAGTTCTTCATTTTTCTGTTCACTAACATATATTGAGAGTCAGCATTGTGCCATATGCTATCTCAAGGATACTGAGAGGAAAGACTCAGAGCTCAAGTAATTCATAGTTGTGTGGGATGAGCCAATAAAAGGATATTTAGAATGCAAGGTGATAAGAACTTTGATAGAATTATCCAGAGTGTGCTGTAGGAGTACAGAAAAGATGCAGTAATTCCTGGCCAGATCAGAGATATTTTCTTGGGAGGAAAGTGCATAGAAGCTGAGTTTCCAAGAATGTGTTAGCCACACACATGAGGACATTGCAGGAAAAATAGTGGTTCAAAGACAGAGCATAACAAAGCATGATGATTTCCCAGAAATACGAGTTAATTGTTAACTTGATTGGAGTATAAAATACAAGCTGGGAATGGTGGAGAATTCAGACTGAAGTGGTAGTCTAGAGTTTAATCATAAAAAAGGAAACTGTGTGTAGTATTTATCAAAGTTCAGAAATATGCATTTTATATAACATTCCAATCTAAACAGTTAAAAAACATTTAATCAGTTAATGGCTGAGGCGTTAGTAGTTACCCAGAATACTTCCTTATCCTACAGGTATAGAAAACTAAAGCAGTATTGTGCTTTCAAGTAATTGCTGTGTATTTTTACATTAAAATTAACTATTTTAACCAGTTTGCTTTAATTTCCAGAGATTGCTTTGCATAAATCCACCCCTGTTTGAAATCTATCAAGTCTTGTTAAGTCCAACACAACATCATGTAGCACTTATAGGGATAAAAGGACTTATGATATTAGAATTACCCAAAAGATGGGGGAAGAATTCTGAATTTGAAGGTGGAAAATCAACAGTGAATTGTAGGTAAGTTGTTTTTCCATTTAGTGTTTATTCTTTGTAATACATGCAGAAAATTGCTTAAGACCAGTGGTTCTTAAGGCGTGTTTAACTCCGCTGCTATTGAAACAGCAGAGTATTCCAGATGGTCTGCACTTTGGCTTCTTGTGGTAATAGCGTTTATGGTATATGTGGGACTGTACTTTTATTCGGCTTAGATTATCACATTGCTGTCTCATTGGAATTTAGGCTGGTTTTCCAAATAGTTTGAAGCAAGACATTTTAAAAGCAATTATTATCTTTGAGCTAGACTTTGCTCATAGGATAGCTAAGTTTCATTTTTGTATTTTTCTTTAATCAAATCCTGAAAAACAAGAGTCTGAAAGATCTCCCGAGAAGAATATAAGGTAGATGGAATTCCCGAAGTGGCTCAGTAGAAACGAATCCAACTAGGATCCATGAGGATGCGAGTTTGATCCCTGGCCTTGCTCAGTGGGTTAAGGATCCGGCGTTTGCCGTGAGCTGTGGTGTGGGTCGCAGACCTGGCTTAGATCCCATGTTTCTGTGGCTGCGGCTTAGGCCGGGGGTTACAGTTCCGATTAGACCCCTAGCCTGGGAATCTCCATATGCCATGGGTGCAGCCCTAAAAAGACAAAAAATAAAAAATACATTTAAAAAATAAAAAAGAGTATAAGGTAGAAACCCACCTTTAGCTCCACAACTTATACAGTGGACCTCTTTAAAATGTTTCCTTTCTAAAGCTGTTTCCTCATTTCCACAATAAGCATGATAATAGCTGCCCTAGTAGTTTCCTTAACAAGGTTACTAAAGGAATCAAATAAGATACTTTATCCACAATCACATGTGGAGTATAAAATACAATTCAGGAAATATTTTAATTTTGATTCTTTGATATTGATTGACAAATGCTTTGAATAGTTTCTTAGAAAGATTTAAGAAAAGGAAATTTGGGAGTTCCTATTGTAGCTCAGCGGTTAATGAACCCGGCTAGCATCCATGAGGACATGGGTTCGATCCCTGGCTTGGCCCAGTGGGTTAAGGATCCAGCATTGCTGTGAGCTGTGGTATAGGTTGCAGATGCGGCTCGGATATGGTGTTGCTGTGGCTGTGGTGCAGTCCGGCAGCTGTAGCTCCAATTCGACCCCTAGCCTGGGAACCTCTGTATGCCGTGGGTACAGCCCTAAAAAGACAAAAAGACCAAAAAAGGGGGGGGGATTTGAAGGAAAGAAGAGCAAAGGATGTTGATAATTTTCCTTTAGAAGTTTTTTTCATCCAAGTTTTGGGAATTGTTGTCTTTATTTTAGTACCACTCCAATTGCTGAGAGATTTTTCACCAGTTCTACCTCTCTGATTCTAAAGCATGCTGCTTGGTATCCGAGTGAAATGCTGGATCCCCACATAGTGCTGCTCACATCAGACAATGTAATAAGGTAAATTTTATATCTGACTCATAGCTTTGTGAGCCAGTTAGTAGCTGAAGGTACCACTAAATGGGTCAGTAGATGTTGGAAAGCTGTATCTGATGGCTGTTGTAACCCCTTCTCAATCATGTAAGAATCCACTGCCTTAACTTATCTGTGTTAATTACTGCTATTCCCTCTCAAGTAGTCTTCTTGCCTCCAGTCTCTCCTTTCCCAGTCTGACCTATTAAAATAATCTACCTAAAGCTGTTTTCACTGTGTCTTTCTTTTGGAGGCAGTGTAGCCTAGGGGAAAGAGAGTTTTAATTGAGAATTGAAAGATTTGTGTTCTTGTCCCAAGTCATTTGGGATGTTAAAAACTTGGGCACCTCAGTTTCCAGTTTGTCAAATGAGCAGATTTGGTTTGATCATTTTGAAAGCTGTTTCTGGGTTTTGCATTCTATGATCAAGTGCCCTCATCCTACAGAGGTTTCTGTTACATTAGCAGTTAACTTTCCGGGTCTGCCTTCTGTAAAAAGTTTTTTTGAGGGGACTCAACTATCTGATGTACAAATGATCTCCAATTTTATTTTTTCTTATCACTGCTTTTAACTTTGATCCAGCATATCTTTCTTTGCTGATGAATGGTTGAACCCTTAATGGCTTCTTATACAAATCTCATAGATTTCTGGTTACTTTTAGTTATTAGTATATCTAGTTTAGAACTCTGCTTTTTTTAATCCGTTTCAAAACTACTTCCTGTCCCTGTCATAGGTCAGACCTTGAGGGATCTGAAATGAGTGAAGAGGGCGTGATCTGCTCTTTGACTCTTCTTTCTGTGCCAGCACCTTGTGGTAGGGGATGAAGTGGAAGGAGGATAGCTGTTTCCTCCCCACTCTGGGTCTGACTCCTCCGTAGTGGGGTGGGGAGAGTGTGATAGCTGAGGCTCAGATCTTACCTAACTGGTTGTCCATCAGTGCTAGGCAGGGGGCGTATCCCCCAACCTGGTTTCATCTAGTTCCCTGTGCTACTAGTGACCTCTGTTGATGTAATAGTCTCTGCACAGATGGTGTGTGGATTTTTCAGTGGTAGTGTTTGGCCTTCGCCTGCTCCGTCACTCAGCAGCTCTGTTTCCCATTGGCTCTATCAGCTGTCCATGCCCTGAACCCTCGCTCAAGATGGAATGTCCCCAAACTTGATGTCTTCTGCCTTTTCAACCTGACAGTTGTGATTTTGCATGTGGAGCCATGGTTACTCCAAGGTCCTTCTCCCTGCCCTCTGCAGGCCACAGAGAACTGGACACACTACACTATAGTCCTTTCCTATACTGCTCTAGCCTACCTCCTTCAGACATTTCTGTATTAGAAGTTAATACCGGAGTTCCTGTCATGGCTCAGCGGTTAACGAACTCGACTAGTATCCATGAGGACTCAGGTTCAGTCCCTGGCCTCGCTCAGTGGGTTAAGGATCCTGCGTTGCCGTGAGCTGTGATGTAGGTTGCAGATGCGGCTTGGATACTGTGTGGCTGTGGCTGTGGCATAGGCCGGCGGCTACAGCTCCGATTAGACCCCTAGCCTGGGAACCTCTATATGCTGCAAGGGCGGCCCTAGAAAAGGCAAAAAAAAAAAAAAAGGAATACCCTTCCCGGAGTTCCTGTTGTGCCTCAGTGGAAAGAATCCAACTAGGAACCAGGGGTTGCAGGTTCGATCCCTGGCCTTGCTCAGTAGTGGGTTAAGGATCTGGCATTGCCGTGAGCTGTGGTGTAGGTTGCAGATGCAGCTTGGCTCCCACGTTGTGGTGTACGCCAGCAGCTGTAGCCCTGATTAGACCCCTAGCCTGGGAACCTCCACATGCTGCAGGTGTGGCCCTAAAACGACAAAAGACAAAAAGAAAAAAGAATTCCCTTCCCTTAGTGGCCTGTAGTTTTTGGCATTCAGGTAGGAAACAAGGTTCCCGTTTCCCCTTATTATAGGTACCCCTAAACCTGGCTGAGTGTTTCTCTTAGAGCCATCCTGCCACCCATTTGGCCTTGGAGTTGGGGTAAAGAAAGGAGGGAGGAGTTCCCTGATGGCCTAGCAGTTAAAGGATCCGCATTGTCACTGCTCTGTGGCGTGACTTCGATGCCTGCCTGGGAACTTCTGCATGCTGTGAGCATGGCCAGAGGAGGAGGAGGGAGTAGGCTCTTACAAACATTGTACTATGCTCTGCAGGACTCTTGACACCCTCTGCCTGATAGCTGGAAAAGGAGATTGTGAGGAGACATTGTAGGTCCAGGTCTTGCTCACAGTAAGCCATAAAGGAGGTATCTGGCCTCAGTTATTAAAAATTCCTTTTAGGAGTTCCCTTCGTGGCTCAGTGGTTAACGAATCCGACTAAGAACCATGAGGTTGTGGGTTCGATCCCTGGCCTTGCTCAGTGGGTTAAGGATCCGGCGTTGCCGTGAGGTGTGGTGTAGGTTGCAGACGCGGCTCGGATCCCGCCTTGCTGTGGCTGTGGCAAAGGCCAGCGGCTGCTGCTCCTGTTAGACCCCTAGCCTGGGAACCTCCATATGCCACGGGTGCGGCTCTACATAAAGGCAAAAAAAGACAAAAAAAATTCCTTTTAAAACACAGAGCATTTAATACTTCTCTTTTCCCAAGCTTTGGACCCTATTGTCAGTTTCAGGGCAACAAGAAATTCCCCCAGTGCCCTGTTGCATTTACTTTTCCTTTCTCTATTCCCCATTACAGTACATACTGTCTAGGACCTATGTGTATTTTGAAGTCAGTGATGCTTATAGGCAGCTGGGGAGTCCACAATGAAAGTGTGTTCATTTGGATCCAATTTTCATTAAAACTGTTAAATGGCACTTTATTGATAATGGGGCAAACTGTGTTTAAAAATTCTTAGTAAGGTCAGAGAAAATAAATGATTAACTTGATAAAGACTTTAAAAGGGATATTGAACTTCTAATAATGACATTATTGACTTTCAACAGTTCCTCTTCCTTTTAACAGTAGCTGTATATGCTGTGAAAATTAAAGTTATTTTTAATGAAAATGACTGGTAAAAAAATTTTTTTTGGTTTTATACTAAGCCCTTGAGAACACAGGGTTGCCATTGTGTCCTTACTTAACACATATACCTATCGATTGCAGGCTTAGTGGCCCTCACTCTGCTAGCCAGTTAGCATGTAAGGAAGAGTGAGATACGGTTTCTTCCCGAGGAGATTTGGTGTCTGATAGGCAGAGGGAGATGGATATGCTTGAAGGGAAGCCGGCTGACTTCAGGGCAGCAGTGAGAGGACTCGGTAAGGTCGCTGCGTGGTCAGTGCTATGGGGAAGGCTGGTAAGGAGTTGTGGTAAGAGTAGAGAATGTTTCTTCAGGTCCCGAGCAAACCTTCTAATGCTGTTTCAGAACAAATGAACTAGGCCACCTTGTCAGTAACAGCAAGATCTTTGGCAAAGAAGTGATTGTGATAACTGGTAGGAAAATTCTCAAAAACGGACTAGATGGAAAGATAGGGGCAACTTTGGGAAATGAAAGAGAATTTTAAATGCTGGCTTTCTTCTCTTTTGATTGCTAGAATTTACTCTCTACGTGAGCCTCAGACACCCACCAAGGTCATTGTACTTTCAGAAGCAGAAGAGGAAAGTCTAATACTCAATAAAGGGTAAGTTTTTATTTGTGTCATGAAATTTTTTAAAATTAGTTTAAAGGGATTATAAATGCAGTTTTAACAGAGACTGCAAGGTTTTCCAGAGGTGACTTTAGCATGCTTTTGGTAAACTGAGAAATAACAGAACTAGGAGATGTGAATAGGTAATCTGAATGTCACCGTAACTGTTAGCTTGGTCTTTTTTCAAGAAAGTTGGAAAATGTGAATAGCTAAAATACATCCTTCTTGGATCATGAATAAGGGAATGTGTTATAACATCACAGTTATAGAAAGGAGAGAGGAGAGATATTGGGCTGGAGGTCTGCCAGCTTTTCCTCCCTCAGTGTAGACGGGAAGATGGCTGAACCCCCTAGAGCCCCAAAAGCTGGAGTGGACCATAGAGCACCCTTCTGATTCTCCTATGACCCTGGCTTCTTTTTCTTTTCTTACCCACTACAGGGGCAACTTCCTGGCCACTTTGACCATTAACAGAATCACCCTTTGAACTCACAAACCCCATTCCTCTGACCTCCTGCTGAGTCTTTCTGGTGATTACCACTCATGATCACTCACACTGTGTGCATGTGGAGTGAAACCTTTAGTGGTAGTCCTTCTGGAACTTCCATTTAGTTCTTTTCATGTCTCTGTGGTGGTCATATCTTTTTCTTTTTCCATTATAGCTGGTTTACAGATTTCTGTCAATTTTCCAACTGCACAGTGTGGTGACCCAGTTACATATACATGTATGGATTCATTCCGAGTATAGGTCCCAGTGCTATACAGATGGATTGCTTTCCTTTTCCATCCCAAAGGCAATAGTCTACAACTGTTAACCCAGACTCCCATACCATCCCACTCCCTACCCTACCTTCTGGGCAACCACAAATCTGTTCTCCAAGTCCGTGCTTATCTTTTCTGTAGAAAGGTTCGTTTGTGGGAGTTCCCGTTGTAGTGCAGTGGTTAACGAATCTAACTAGGAACCCATGAGGTTGCGGGTTTGATCCCTGGCCTTGCTCAGTGGGTTAACGATCCGGGCTTGCCTTGAGCTGTGGTGTAGGTCGCAGATGTGGCTCAGATCTGGCGTGGCTGTGGCGTAGGCTGGCGGCTCTAGCTCGGATTAGACCCCTAGTCTGGGAATTTCCACATGCCGTGGCCCTAAAACGACAAAAAGGCAAAAAAAAAAGAAAGGTTCGTTTGTGCAGTATATTAGATTCCAGATATAAGTGATATCATATGGTATTTGTCTTTCTCCTTCTGACTTCACTCAGTATGAGGGTCTCTAGTTCCATCCATGTTGCTGCAAATGGCATTATTTTATTCTTTTTTATGGCTGAGTAGTATTCCCTTGTGTATATATACCACTTTTCCTAATCCAGTCATCTGTCGATGGACATTTGGATTGTTTCCATGTCTTGGCTATTGTGAATAGTGCTGCAGTGAACCTGCGTGTGCAGGTGTCTATTTGTTTATTTATTCTTAATTACTTAATGAATTTTATTACAATTATATGTGTACAAAAATCATCACAACCAGATTTTATAGCATTTCCATCCCAAACCCTCAGTGCATCCCCCCACTCCCCAACTTGTCTCATTTGGAAACCATAAGTTTTCCAAAGTCTGTGAGTCAGTATCTGTTCTGCAAAGAAGTTCATTTTGTCCTTTTTTTAGATTCCACATGTAAATGGTAGCATTTGATGTTGGTGTCTCATTGTCTGATTGGTTTCACTTCACATTTGATAATTTCTAGGTCCATCCGTGTTGCTATAAATGCTATTATTTCGTTCCTTTTAATGGCTGAGTAATATTCCATTGTGTGTATGTATCACATCTTCCCTATCCATTCCTCTGTCGATGGACACTTAGGTTGTTTCCATGACTTGGCTATTGTATAGAGTGCTGCAGTGAATACTGGAGTACATGTGTCTTTTTGAGTCATGGATTTCTCTGGATAGATGCCCAGGAGTGGGATTGCTGGATCAAATGACAATTCTATTTTTAGTTTTCTAGGGAATCTCCATACTGCTTCCCACAGTGGTTGCACCAATTTGCATTCCCACCAACAGTGTAATAGGGTCCCTTTTTCTCCATACCCTCTCCAGCACTTATTGTTTGTAGACTTTTTGGTTGCTGGCCATTCTGGCTGGTGTAAGGTGGTACCTCATAGTGGTCTTGATTTGCATTTCTCTAATAACGAGTGATGTTGAACATCTTTTCATGTGTTTTTTGGCCATCTGTCTTTCTTCTTTGGAGAATTGTCTGTTTAGATCTTATGCCCATTTTTTGCTTCGGTTTTTGTTTTTTTGTTTTTTTTTGGAATTGAACTGTAGAATGTGTTTGTAAATTTTGGAGATTGGTCCCTTGTCAGTCGATTCATTTGAGAATATTTTCTCCCATTCTGTGGGTTGTCTTTTTGTTTTGTTTAGGGTTTCCTTTGCTGTGCAGAAACTTTTAAGTCCCATTTGTTTATTTTTCTTTTTATTGTCATTATTCTGACAGGTGGATCTGAGAAGATGTTGCTGTCATTGATGTCGGAGAGTGTTTGGCCTATGTGTTCCTCCAAGAGTTTTATAGTATGGTCTTATATCTAGGTCTTTAATCCATTTTGAGTTTATTTTTGTGTATGGTGTTAGGAAGAGTTCTAATTTCATTTTTTTACATGTGGCTGTCCAGTTTTCCCAGCACCAGTTATTGAACGGGCTGTCTTTTCTCAATTGAATATTCTTGCCTCCTTTGTCATAGATTAGTTGACTGCAGGTGTGTGAGTTTAATGCTGGGCTTTCTATCCTGTTCCACTTGTCTGTATTTCTGTCTTTATGCCAGTACCATATGGTTTTGATGACTGTAGCTTTGTAGTATAGTCTGAAGTCAGGGAGACTATTCCTCCAGCTCCATTTTTCTTTTTCAGGACGTCTTTGGCTATTCTGGGTCTTTTGTGCTTACAAACAGACTTTAAAATATTTTGTTCCAGTTCTGTGAAAAATGTCCTTGGTAATTTGAAGTGATTGCATTGAATGTGTAGATTGCCTTGGGTAGTATAGTCATTTTGATAATATTGACTCTTCCAATCCAAGAGCATGGTATGTCTTTCCACCTGTTCATGTCATCCTTGATTTCTTTCATCAGGACCTTATAATTTTCAGAGTACAGGTCTTTTGTCTCTTTAGTCAGGTTTATTCCTAAGTATTTGATTCTTTTTGATGCGATGGTAAACGGGATTGTTTCCCTTATTTCTCTTTCCCTTTTTTTTTTGTGTGTGTGTGTGTGTGTGTTTTCTAGGGCCACACCCATGGCATATGGAGGTTCCCATTGCTCCCCTAATTTCTATTTCTGATCTTCCATTGTTAGTATATAGAAATACAGTTGATCTCTGTGTATTCATTTTGTATCCTGTGACTTTGCCAAATTCAGTGATGAGCTCTAATGGTTTTCTGGTACAGTCTTTAGGATTCTCTAGGTATAGTATCATGTCATCTGCAAATAGTTATAGTTTTACTTCTTCCTTTCCAATTTGGATTCCTTTTATTTCTTTTACTTCTCTGATTGCTGTGGTTAGGACTTCGAAAACTATGTTGAATAGTAGTGATGGGAGTGGACATCCTTGTCTTGTTCCTGATCTCAGCGGGAATTCTTTCAGCTTTGCTCCACTGAAGATGATGTGAGCTCTGGTTTGTCATAGATGGCCTTTTTAATATGTTGATGTAGGTTCCCCCTATGCCCACTTTCTGAAGGGTTTTTATTATAAATCGGTGTTGGATTTTGTCAAAGGCTTTTTCTGCATCTATGGAGAGGATCATGTGGTTTTTATTCTTCAGTTTGTTAATGTGGTGTATCACACTGGTTAATTTGCAGATATTGAAGAATCCTTCCATCCCTGGGATAAATCCCACTTGATCATGATGTACAATCCTTTTAATGTATTGTTGGATTTGGTTGGCTAGTATTTTGTTGAGGATTTTGCGTCTACCTTCACCAGTGAAATTGGCCTGTAATTTTCTTTTTTTGTGGAATCTTTGTCTGGTTTTGGTATCAGGGTGATGGTTGCCTCATAGAATGAGTTTGGGAGTGTCCCTTCCTCTGCAATTTTTTGGAAGAGTTTCAGAAGGGTAGGTCTTAGCTCTTCTCTAAATGTTTGATAGAATTCACCTGTGAAACCCATCTGGTCCTGGACTCTTGTTTGTTGGAAGTTTTTTAATCACAGTTTCAATTTCAGAACTTGTGATTGGCCTGTTCATCTTCTCTATTTCATCTTGGTTTAGTCTTGGGAGATTGTACTTTCCTAAGAATTTGTCCATTTCTTCTAGGTTTTCCATTTTATTACCGTATAGTTGGATATAGTAGTCTCTTATGATCCTTTGTATTTCTGTGATGTCCGTTGTTACTTCTCCTTTTTCATTTCTAATTTTATTGATTTGTGTCCTCTCTCTTTTTTTCTTGCTAAGTCTGGCTAAGGGTTTATCAATTTTGTTGATCTTTTCAAAGAACCAGCTTTTAATTTCATTGATCTTTTCTATGGTTTTCTTCGTTTCTATTTCATTGATTTCTGCTCTGATGTTTATGATTTCTTTTCTTCTACTAACTTTAGGTCTTGTCTGTTCTTCTAGCTGCTTTAGATGTAAAGTTAGGTTGTTTATTTGAGCTTTTTCTTGTTTCCTGAGGTAGGCTTGTATTGCTGTAAACTTTGATCTTTGAACTGCCTTTGCTGCATCCCAGAGGTTTTGGAGTGTCGTGTCTTTGTTGTCATTTGCTTCTAGGTATTTTTTAATTTCCTCTTTGATTTCTTTGGTGATCCATTGGTTATTTAGTAGCATGTTGTTTAGTCTCCACATGTTTGTATTTTTGGCCATTTTTTTCTTGTTGTTGATTTCCAGTCGTATAGCATTGTGGTCAGAGAAGATGCTTGAAATGATTTCAGTTTTCTTAAAGTTACCGAGGCTTGATTTGTAGCCCAGGATGTGGTCAATCTTAGAGAATGTTCCATGCGCACTTGAGAAGAATGTGTGTTCTGTTGCTTTGGATGGCATGTCCTATAAATATCTATTAAGTCCATCTGATCTAATGCTTCATTCAGGGCCTGTGTTTCCTTATTGATTTTCTCTCTGGATGACCTGTGCATTTCTGTAAGTGGGATGTTAAAGTCCCCCACTATGATGGTGTTCTTGTTGATTTCTCCTTTTAAGGTTGTTAGCAGTTGCCTTATATATTGTGGTGATCCTATGTTGGGTGCATAGATATTTAAAATGGTTTTATTTTCTCCTTGGATTGATCCTTTGATCATTACGTAGTGCCCTTCCCTGTCTCTTAAAATGTTCTTCATTTTAAAGTCTATTTTGTCTGATAGGAGTATTGCTACTCTGGCTTTCTTTTGATGCCCGTTTGCATGGAATATTTTCTTCCATCCTCTCACTTTCAATTTGTATGTTTCTCCAGAGGTGAAGTGGGTCTCTTGAAGACAGCATATATATGGGTCTTGTTTTTGTATCCATTCAGCTAGTCTATGTCTTTTGGTTGGGGCATTCAGTCCATTAACATTTAAGGTAATTATTGATATATATATGTTCTTATTGCCATTGTATTAACTGTTTGGGGTTTTTGTTGATCTTTTTTTATTCCCTTATTCTCTTGTTGTCTCCTCTCACAAGATGGCTATCTTTAATGTTGTATTTGAGTTGATTTTTCTTATTTGTTTGCGTATCAATTGTAGATTTTTGGTTTGCAGTTACCCTGAAGTTTTGATATAGGAGTCTGTATATAAATGAGATTGTATTAAGTTGTTGGTCTCTTAATTGCACGTGCGTCTCCAGTGACCTGCATTTGTGCTGTCTTCTCATGATTTCTGATTTTGGTAGCATAATTGTGCATGGATGATTTAGAATCTTTACTGTATATATGCTTTTACCAGTGAGCCTTGTCATTTGTGGTGTTTTTGTTTCTGGTTGTGGCCTTTTCATTTCTGGCTAGAGAAGTTCCTTTAGTATTTGTTGTGAAGCTGGTTTAGTGTTGCAGAAATCTCTTAGCTTTTGCTTATCTGTAAAGGTTTTGATCTCTACTTCAAATCTGAATGAGAGCCTTGCTGGATAAAGTAATCTTGGTTGGAAGTTTTTTCCTTTCATCACATTTAGTATATCATGCCACTCCCTTCTGGCCTGCATAGTTTCAGCTGAAAAATCTGCTGATAACCTTATCGGGGTTCCCTTGTATGTCATTTGTTTCTTTTCCCTAGCTGCTTTCAGTATTTTCTCTTTGTCTTTAATTTTGGTCATTTTGATTAATATGTGTCTCGGGGTGTTCCTCCTTGGGTTTATTTTATATGGTACTCGTTGTGCTTCCTGGATTTGAGTGAGTGGTTCCTTTCCCATATTAGGGAAGTTTTCGGCTATTATCTCTGAATATTTTTTCTGTCCCCTTCTCTCTCTCTTCTCCCTCTGGCACCCCTATAGTACGGATGTTGGTGCGTTTAACATTATCCCAGAGTTCTCTGAGACTCAGCTCATTTCCTTTCAATCTTTTATCTCTTTCCTCTCTGCATTAGTGATTTCCACCAATCTGTCCTCCACCTCACTGATTCGTTCTTCTGCCTCCTGTATTCTACTGTTGGCTGCTTCTAATGAATTTTTTATTTCCGTTATTGTATTTTGCATCTCTTCTTGTTTAATTTTTACATCTTGTATTACTTTGCTCAGTGTTTCCTGTAAATTATCAATCTTTGCCTCCAGTCTGTTTCCAATGTCTTGCATCATCTTCAGCATCAACAGTCTCTTTCTGGGAGGCTGATAATCTCCTCATCACTGAGCTGTTTTTCTGGGCTTTTCTCTTTCTCCCTTATCTGAGTTATAGTTTTCTGTCTTTTCATTTTTATAGGTTTTTGGTGTGGTGACCTTTTTGTAAACAATAGAGTTGTAGCCTCTCTTAGTTCTGATGTTTGCCTCCCCTGTGGCTAAAGTTGGTATGGAGGGGGCTTGCTGTAGGCTTTCTGATGGGAGGGAGTGATGCCTGCTCACTGGTAGGTGGGGTTGATTCCTCTCCCTCTGATGGGTGGGGCTGTGTCTGGATGAGATTAGAGGCGGGTTGTGTGCCTGAGGGGTCTTTAGGCAGCCTGTTTACTGATGGGTGGGGTTGAGATCCCACCTGGATTAATGTTTGGCCTGGGGCTTCTCAGCGCTGATGGGAGGGACCAGATTTTCCCAGAAATGGCCCCCTCCAGAGAAATGCAGGCTGATGAATGTTCCTGGAGCTTCACCTCCAATGCCCTTCCCCCACAACAAGCCACAGTCACCCCTATTTTCCTAGGAGATCCTCCAGGAATTGCAGTCAGGTTCCACCTGGATTCCTATGGAGACTGCTTTGCCCTGGGACCCAGTGCACGTGAAAGTCTGTGTGCCTTTCAAGAATGGGGTCTCTGTTTCCCCCAGTCCTGTGGAGCTCCTGCACACAAGCCCTGCTGGCCTTCAATGCCAGATGCTCTGGGGGCTTTTTCTCCCTGTGCCAGATGCCCAGGCATGGGGATTTGACGTGGGGCTCAGAACTCTCAGTCCTGTAGCTGAGTCTCTGTGATACAGTTACTTTCCAGTCTGTGGGGCTTCCCACCCAGGAGGTATGGGGTTGCTTCTGTCGTGTAATTGCCCCTCCTACCTCTTGATGTGGTCTCCTCTTTGTCTTCTGGAGCAGAATATCTTTTTTGGAAGTTTACAGTCCATTTGGTTGAAGGTTTCTCGGCATTTGGTTGTAGTTTTGCTGTTTTTTGGGAGAGAAGTTGAGCTCCAGACCTTCTATTCTGCCATCTTAATGCAATCCTTGCAACTCTAAACTGGAATCTTTTTCGATAACCAATTATATCAAATTTTAAAATACAAAAACAGCATTTTTTATCATTTTTCTTTCCTGACTATAAAGGTTAATGTGTGTGTGTATGTTGTAGAAAATTGGAAAAACTGCAGGAAAGTATTAAGAAAAAGAGGTATTTAAAGATTCCCTGTGGTCCCTCTCCGTAGAGCAGCCAGAGTGCTATTTTCAGTGTAAATCAACTCATTCTACTTCCCTGCTCTCACTCCACTGATTTCCCGGGCTGCCTGCTGAGGGCACCTGTCCAGTCCAGCCCCCCTCTGCCCTTGGCTCTGAGCTCCCGCCCCCTCCCCTCCTTCGAGTCTCTGCATGTGTCCTTCCCTCCTGAACTTCACGCTCTCTGCACAGCCGCAGACTGGATCCATCCTTCAGACCTTTGCTCGAATATCACCCTGTCAGAGTCTTTCCCAGTAGCCCCTCCCTCAGTACTCTCTTCCACCCCCCCGCGCCCTTTTTTTTTTTGGTCATTTTTAGGGCTGCACCTGCCGCATATGGAGGTTTCCAGGCTAGGGGTCCGATCTGAGCTATAGCCACTGGCCTACACCACAGCCACAGCAATGCCAGATCTGAGCCACATCTGCGATCTATACCACAGCTCACGGCAACACCGGATCCTTAACCCACCAAGTGAGGCCAGGGATTGAACCTGCAACCTCTTGATTCCTAGTCGGATTTGTTTCTGCTAAGCCAAGACGGGAACGCCAACATTGATTTCTGACTTGGTGTTATGTCTTGATTTTTTTCTCTGTTGGACATTAGAGGGCAGGGCTTATGTTTAATTCACAGACATATTCCCAGAACCTACAGCCATGCCTGGCACAGAGTAGTCACTTAGTATTTGTGGACTGGAGGCATCCTGTTGCTTAGAGATAGCTATTGATGTCTTTCTGTGTTTTCTTCCTGTTTCTCTTTTGTGTTTATGCCTATCTATATGTGTATTTTGCTATTTGTGTATATTTTAACTGTTTAAAGTAGCACAAGAGAATTTTATGGCCTGCTTCTTTGATACAATTTTATGAGAATTTTCCAATGTTGTTTAACATTTGTCATAACCGTAATTTTTTGTTTTCTCACTCCTTTGAATATAAATTCCATCCCTACCTCCTGTTATTGTACATTGTTTGTTTGTTTTCAACCAGTTGGTTTTTAAATCTTTTTTCAGAAGGGCCTACACCGCATCTCTAGGAGAGACAGCAGTTGCATTTGACTTTGGGCCATTGTCAGCAGTCCCAAAGAACATATTTGGACAAAAAGGCAAAGATGAAGTCGTGGCATACCCCCTGTATGTCTTATATGAGAACGGGGAGACTTTCCTTACGTATGTGAGTCTGTTGCACAGGTAAGCTGAGGAGGTAGCCTGCCTGAAATGAAAGCCAGCTTGTGCTCCAGAATAGACTGTCATGGTTGGACTTGGGATCCCTGGTTTTGGGTTTGTGGAAATATTGCAGCCTTTTGATGCTGGCTTAAGTATTTTGAAGAGAAGCTTAGTACGGATCATTTGACCTTTCATTTACTCATATTGTTTGGGTATGTTCTGTAGAATTCTTGGATAATCACTTAAGACAAGACTGGATTTCTGTTCACAAAGTCCGGTCAACCAAAAAAATATTTAGAGATGGTCCCTAACTTGGATTTAGTGCTTTTTACAGTAGTGCAAAAACAGTATATGTTCAGTAGAAACTCTATACTTGATTTTTTCTTCTTTTTTTCTTTTTAGGGCCGCATACGCCTGCAGCATATGGAAGTTCCCAGGCTGGGGATCGGCTCAGAGCTGCAGCTGCCAACCTACAACCACAAGCCACAGCTACTTGGGATCTGAGCCTTGTCTGTGACCTACACTACAGCCTGCAACAACTCTGGATCCTTAACCCACTGAACAAGGCCAGGGATCGCACCTGCATCCTCATGGATACTAGTCTGGTCCATAACCCGCTGAGTCACAACGGGAATGTTAAATTTTTACTTTTGATCTTTTCCTGGGCAGTGATACTCAGTAGTTACTCTCTTGAGGTGCTCAACAGTGAGGGCAGCTCCCAGGCAGCCACATGATAATGAAGAGTAAACAGTGATATACTTAGAGCCATTTGGTTTTCCACTTTCAGTATAGTATTTACATTACATGACATATTCAACACATTTTTTTTTTTTTTGGCCGTACCCACAGCATATGGAGGTTCCCAGGCTGGGGGTCTAATCAGAGCTATTGCTGCCGGTCTACACCACAGCCACAGCAACGCCAGACGAGCCGTGTCTGAGACCTATACCACAACTCTCGGCAACACCAGATCCTTAACCCACTGAGCGAGGCCAGGCATCCAACCCACAACCTCATGGTTCCTAGTTGGATTCATTTCCGCTGCGCCACCACGAGAACTCCTCAACACTTTCTTTTAAAACGGCCTTTATGTTCAGTGATTTTGCCCAACTGTAGGCTAATGTCAGTGTTTCGAGCACCTGAAAAGTAGGCGGGGCAGAGCTACAATATTTGGTAGGTTAGGTGTATTAAATGCATTTTCAACTTAGAAAATTTTCAACTTAATGGTGGGCTGATTGGGACGTAACCCCATCGTAAGTCAAGGGAAATCTGTATCGTGTATCTTATGTGAACAAGGCACTGTGGGTTCGCTTAGACATGGCAGTCTGGTATCTTATGTCCCAGTTTTGGGGAGAAGACGTACCTAACCATGAAAAGATAATTACCCATACTGCTTTAGTGGTGCACGGCAGGAACCCAGGGAAAGAGAGATGATTCTGACTAAGGAAGTTAAGGAGATTGTCATGGAGAAGGACTGATGTCATATGGGACCTAAGGCTCTAATGCAGGACTAAAAAGCCTCAGAGAAGGGTAAGACCATTTTAGTCACAAGGGCAGCATGAAGCTGAGTATGAAAATAAGCGTTGCCTGATGCCCAGTGATTAGAGACTTGGGCTAGGGCAGAAGATTCAGGTAAGGAGCGTTTAGTGATAAAGCTGGAAGGGTGTGTCCAGGGCAAACCGGGTGAAGTTAAACACCTAGTTAGGGATAAGGAATCTTTTCTGTAGGAATAGGGTAGTAGGAAGCCAGCGATGTTTCTAAACAGGAGAAGGATAAAACAGTTGGTTAGGAAAGGGACTGGGACAGAGAGCGTTTTAAAGGAACTGTTCCAAAATTTAGCTTAAGGTCTACAAGAGTTTGAAGTCGGGTGGTGAGGCAGGGGAGAAATGAACATAGTAAATACTATAAAGGAAGGAGCAGCAAGACTTAGTTGCTTAAGAAAGATGAAGGAGCTAGCTAGGCTGCAGAACGGTGAGGACTTCCTGTCAGTCCCTTTCTCCCGGACAGAAATGTTCCCTGCCTTGCATGCGTGCTCTCTCTGTCAGCAGGCTTTTGTGGTAACCTTATTACGTTGCCTTGGTCTTCAGCCCCACTCCTTGGCCCTCACCTGCCCACACTACCGACCTGGTCACCTTGGCCCGAAACCTGAAAGTCATCTTCGATAGCCTCTTTTATCCATTCTGGTCCCAAACCTGGCATATGGAAGTTCCTGGGCCAGGGATTGAACCCCAGCTGCAGCTGCAGCAATACAGGATCCTTTAACCCATTGTGCTACAGCAGGAACTCTGAAAACTTCTTGAGTGTAACACACACCCTTCTCTCCATTCTCTTATCCTTGCTTCAGACCCTCATCCTCTGCCTGGATCAACAGTAGTTGCCCTGAGTCCCATTTTGTCATCCTCCTCACTGCTGTCAGATAATCTTAATAAAGTGAAGCTCTGTAACTCTCGATTTAAACTTTTAGTGACACAGTGTCACCTGGCAGATAGACTCTGAGCCTTTGAACATGGCATGAGACTCTGCTTCCTTAGCCGGTCCTGCGTATCTGCCCAGCTACCTTTGTTGCCTTAGACTTTGTGCTTTGCCTCCCATCATACCAAGCTAAGTTTCCTTCCATTAATTCTTTCTTTCATTCCTCTGGGTCTTGGTAGATTCCTAGCTTGGGGTGCTCAGCATCCTTTCTCAGAGCATACTTTCAGCCGTGGATCTTACTTATTTTTGGTACCTTTCCTACACACCCTAGTTTCTGTGTACCTTTTGCTGTTTCTTTGTATCCTGTAAATCCCTGCATTGTTTCACATGACATGGCAGTTCTAGCTAAATGTCTGCTTTCCCAACTAAACCCTCAGTTCCTTGGGGGTGTCACCTTGTATTCACTAAATGTATTTTTCTAGTCCAGTTAAATAGTGGGGCCGAAGGTAAGCTATACTTCAGGGTAAAAGTTTTGAGAGTCATCAAAATACAGGTAGTAGTTAAAACCAGACATAGTTAGGAGTTCCCGTTGTGGCACAGCGGAAATGAATCTGACTAGGAACCATGAGGTTGCGGGTTCCATCCCTGGCCTTGCTCAGTGGATTAAGGATCTGGCGTTGCTGTGAGCTGACGCAGGTGTAGGTTGCAGCATAATTAATATGCTCTCATGTAAGTGTAAATTTTGCAAGGAGATGAGGGCTTACAGTGGAATCCCAGAAAGCACAAATATTTAAGAATCAGAAGTTAGAAAAGAGCATTAAAAGGTGTGCTCAGAAAGGTAGGAAGAAAACTAGGAGAATGTTACAGATGTTAAGGGTGTTACTGAAGCAGTCATTGCTAACCAGTGATAAGCAGCCGAAGGTCAAGTTAAGGGCCTGGTACATTTAGCAGTTAGAATCTCAGAGTTGACCTTTCCTGGAGAGTAGCTTCAGTGGAATGGTGAAGGCATAAGCCACAGTAAATTTAGGGCACAGTCTTTCAGCCTCCACACTATTTGACATTTTGAGTCAAATAATTCTTTGTTGTAGAGAGCTGTCTTGTGGGTCAGTGACTGGCAGCAGCATCTTTGGCCTGTAGACACTAGTAACCTCTCCCCCGTCCTTCCAGTTGTGGCAACCAAAAATGTTTTCAGATATTACTGGTATTCCCTTGGGGGCAAAATAATCTCTAGTTGAGAAGCACCAGAGAGGTGGAAATTGACTGGGAAAGTGAAAAAGTGGAGACATGGGGAATACACTATATTTTTAATCAGAGTATGACAGCTGGAACAAGACAAAGTCAAAACGGGTTTTAAGGAGTTCTCACTGTGGCTCAGTGGTAATGAACCCAGCTAGTATCCATGAGGACGTGGGCTCAATCCCTGGCCTCACTTGGTGGGTTAAGGATCTGGTATTGCCATGAGCTGCAGTGTAGGTTGCAGACACAGCTTGGATCCGGTGTTGCCGTGGCTGTGGTGTAGGCCAGCAGTTGGAGCTCTGATTCAGCTCCTAGCTTGGGAAATTCCATATGCTTTGGGTGCGGCCCTAAAAAGAAAAAAAACGGGGGAGGTTTAAGTAAAGGCATGGTTGTCCTCTGTCAACATTTTCCCAAGTGTTCCACTCTTTCTTTAGCCCTGGGAGTGTCGGGAAGCTGTTAGGCCCATTGCCCATGCATCCTGCAGCTGAAGATAACTATGGTTATGATGCTTGTGCCATACTCTGCTTGCCGTGTGTCCCCAACATCTTGGTGATCGCTACTGAATCAGGAATGCTGTATCACTGTGTTGTGCTAGAAGGGGAGGAAGAAGATGACCAAACCGTAAGTCAGGCCAGTGTGGCCATATTTGTGTCTCCAACACCTAGGATAGTTCCTGGACCAGTATGGATGTTTCATATATATGGAATTTTGGTTTATATCTGGTACTTGTGTGTATTTTGGAAACTAAATACTTATAATTAAATGAAGCCCACTTTAAAAATTTAAATTCAGGAGTTCGTGGAGTTCCGTCATGGTGCAGTGGTTAACGAATCTGACTAGGAACCGTGAGGTTGCAGGTTCGATCCCTGGCCTCGCTCATTGGGTTAAGGATCCGGCGTTGCTGTGAGCTGTGGTGTAGGTTGCAGACGTGGCTCAGATCCTGCGTTGCTGTGGCTGTGGCACAGGCCAGCAGCTACAGCTCCGATTAGATCCCTAGCCTGGGAATCTCCATATGCCACAGATGCAGCCCTAAAATGACCAAAAAAAAAAAAAAATTGAGTTCCCATTGTGGCTCAGTGGGTTAAGAACCAGACTAGTATCCATGAGGATGTGGGTTAGATCCTTGGCCTCACTCAGTGGTTTAAGGATCCAGCATTGCTGCAAGCTGTAGTGTAGGGCGCAAATGCAGCTCAAATCTGCTGTGGCTGTGGCTGTGGCTGTGGCGTAGGCCTGCAGCTCTGGTTTGACCCCTAGCTCAGGAACTTCCATATGCTGCAGGTGCAGCTGTAAAAGAAAAAAAAAATAAAGGAAGTTAGAAGATAGCCACATTCTTGGTCCAGCAACCTTACGTATTTCTTCCTGAATTCTAAATTCTAGTCTTTGGAAGTTCCTGTCATGGCTCAGTGGGTAACAAACCCACCTGGTATCCATGAAGACACGGGTTAGATCCCTGGCCTCGCTCAGTGGGTTATGGATCCAGTGTTGCCGTTCTCGGATCCTGCATTGCTGTGGCTGCGGTGTAGGCCAGCAGCTTAGCTCTGATTTGACCCCTAGCCTGGGAACCTCCATATGCTGTGAATGCGGCCCTAAAAAGACAATAAATAAATGAATAAATAAATTAATTCCAGTCTTTGGTGACAAGTGTAAAGAACCTTTGAATCCCTGAATTGGCTCTTCTCTAAACTTGTCTATTTACATTTTCCTAAGAGAGGCCTTTTTTTTTTTTTCTCTTTTAAGAATGACAGGGCACTGTTAGAATAAGGGGTAGAATTAAGGAGACTTATCTGAAAGCATTGTTTGATCCAGCTTTTTGCTTCTGTTTTTAATTGTTTACATTTTCAAATGAACATGAAAGACTAAAATTAGACATTTCATTTTTTTTTTTTTTTTTTAGTCAGAAAAGTCCTGGGATTCCAGGGCAGACCTCATTCCTTCTCTGTATGTGTTTGAGTGTGTGGAGCTCGAGCTCGCCCTGAAACTGGCCTCCGGAGAGGATGACTCCTTTGATTCTGACTTTTCTTGTCCAATCAAGCTTCACAGAGGTAAAGTGTGCACTAAATTTAAGTCTTTTAGCCCATTTTTATACTAAGACTATCACAGACTAGTACCATGTAATTTATTTTTTCTGTGGTTCAAGCCTTTAAAAAGTTGATTTTAAATGTCATTTTAATCATGACATTCTTTTGGCTTTTAGTCACGACATTACACTTTAGGTCCAAGAAAAACTGAGCAAGTTTCCCAAGTTTTTTGCCTTTTTTTTTTAGGGCCACACCCCTGGCATATGGAAGTTCCTAGGGTAGGGGTTGAATTGGAGCAGTAGCTGCTGGCCTGCACCACAACCATAGCAACTTGGGATCTGAACCACATCTGCGACCTACACCACAGCTCACGGCAACGCCAGATCCTTAACTCACTGAGCGAGGTCAGGGATTGAGCTCGCAACCTCATGGCTGCTAGTCAAGTTCTTAGCACACTGAGCCACAACAGGAACTCTGTACCCCAGATTTTTAGTGACAGAAGTGAATGACTACCTATAAATTCTCAGGGGTATCTAGCAAATTCCTACTTCAGTTACTAATGTTGCCTCTTTTTTGTAACAGATTTCTGTCACATCCCAATATTAAGGTTTTCCTGTTGACTTCAGCACTAGAGACACATTTTGAAAAGCCATTTTAAATAGTGGGAGGCCTAATGATCAATGATTTGAGCCTTAAATTAAACCTCAAGTGTGGATAAATGAAACTTTTCAGTATTTTATCATTCAGAGAGAGGATTGTCGGGTTTTTTGAACTTTTTATAGCATAACTCTATATTCAGAGCTGAACCCCAACATATAAAACAGATAAAAATAATATAACATTAGAGTTCCCGTTGTATCTCAGTGGTAACAAACCTGACTGGGATCCATGAGTACTGGAGTTCAATCCCTGGCCTTGCTCAGTAGGGTAAGGATCCGGCGTTGCTGCAAGCTATGGTATAGGTCACAGATGCAGCTCGGATCTGGCTTTGCTGTGGCTGTAGTGTAGGCCGGCAGCTACAGCTTTGATTCGACCCCTAGCCTGGGAATTTCCATATCCTGTGGGTGTGGCCCTAAAAAATATATATATACCTATTACATATATAATTATACAGTATATAATATACATATATCATTTGCCTCACAACATTTCCTTGCTGTAAAGTCAGTAAGAAAGTGAGGCTCTTAGATAAAAGAAGAATTTGGTTTATGGATGACAGTTGCCATCTTAAATCAGCTTTAGTATGTACATTGTTTCTATATCTTGTTTTAGTTGTTTAATGTTTTAAAAATTCTGAGTCACAGAGATAAATTTTTATAAGTAATAGTATTCAAGAGTTCAACTTTTAGTTTCAGGGTAGTTGTAATTACTGATAACTAGGACTCCAAGGAAATATAGAAACTTTCATTAAAATTATATAACAACTGCTCATATTTCTTGGCATAAATATAAATACAAAAACTGTATCTAAAACTAGGAGTTCCCGCTGTGGCGCAACAGGATCAGTGGTGTCTTGGGAGCTCTGGGATATAGGTCCAATCCAGGCTCAGCACAGTGGATTAAGGGTTCGGTATTGCTATAGCCGCAGCCGCAGCTTAGGTTGCATCTACAGCTCAGAACTGATCCCTGGCCTGGGAACTCCATATGTTGCAGGGTGGCAAAAAAGAAAAAAGGAAAACTGTATGTAAAACTTAAACACCTATCTGCAAGTCAACATCATCAAGACAAGTCAGACTAGGGAGTTCCCGTCGTGGCGCAGTGGTTAACAAATCTGACTAGGAACCATGAGGTTGCGGGTTTGATTCCTGGCCTTGCTCAGTGGGTTAATGATCCGGCGTTGCTGTGAGCTGTGATGTAGGTCGCAGACGTGGCTCGGATCCTGCATTGCGGGGTAGGCCGGCGGCTACAGCTCCGATTAGATCCCTGGTCTGGGAATCTCCATATGCCATGGGAGCGGCCCTAAAATGACAAAAAGGCAAAAAAACAAACATTAAAAAAATAGTCTGACTTCACATAGCCGACACTCCGTGTGCCCTGCCAGGACTGTTCACTCAGCGACTGTGCTGAAGTCTTTTTAGTACCTGTGCTGTAGGCGGACAGTAGCTTCAGTTTCGTGTAAGTAGATGTGTGCAAGCATAGGTTTGTTTTATTTATTTATTTATTTATTTATTTTTTTTTTAAGCATAGGTTTGTTTTAAAGAGCAATAACCTTTCTTACTCACCATTTTGTTTTGAAGAAGTATAAATAAATTCACCAAGGTTGACAGAGGGCATAAGTGAGTTACCTAACAGCAAATGGTTATTTTTTTTTTGTGGGGCTCTGTGTTAATATTTAGAAAATAACATTTGAATTGTGTTTATTAATTATGCTTTTGAAATACATTTGAGAATTGAATTCAAATGTTTAAATTCCCAAACTCCTGACATACCTAGTGACACAGTATGAAAGCCATATTGATTGATTCACTTCCCTCAATCTGTAAATGTGTTTGTGGCCTACAAAGGTGAATTCTTTCAGTTTTCTAATGGCTACCTTTGTATCATCAATGACTCCATTTGTAGATCCCAAGTGTCCCTCAAGATATCACTGTACTCATGAAGCTGGTGTACATAGTGTTGGGCTAACTTGGATTCATAAACTTCACAAATTTCTTGGATCAGGTGAGTTTTCGTGCTTTTCAGTATGTTTCAATTTCTACCAAAAAGTAGTCTGGTATACAAAAATAATAGAGGAAATAAATGACACCAAGAGATAGTTGTTTGAAAAGATCAACAAAATTGACAACCTGTAGGTAGACTGACCAAGAAATAAGAGACCCACATCACTACAACTGGAATTGAAAGAATGGATATTCCTGCTGACCTTACAGAAAAGTAAAAGATTGTAAGTGTATATACCATGAACACCTATATGCCAGTGAGATAACGTAGATGAAATGGACAGATTCTTAGACACAAGTTACCAAAACTGACTCATATAGCAGATTTGATTAGACCTATATATAACATGTAAAGAGACTCAATCAGCAATCACAACTCCCCTAGAAGAGAAGTTCAGGACAATGCGGCTTTACATTTAAAGAATACCAGTTCTTTACAAACCCTTATAAAAAACAGAAGAAACACTTCCCTGCTCACTCTTTGACATGGTTAGTTTTACCCTGATACCAAAACCAGACAAAGACATCCAAAAAAAGGAAACTAGAGACAAGTATTTGTTATGACTATAGGTGCAAAATATCCTCAACAGAATACTAGCAACCAAATCCAGCAACATATAGAAAAGATAATACACCATGACTAAGTGGAATTTATCTGAGGGATGCGAGGGAGAAATCAGCTGATGTATTTTACCAGATCAGTAGAGTAAAGGAGAAAACCATATGGTTTTCGTGTCATCTCAGTAGACACACAAGAAAGCATTTAAGAAAATCCAACAGGCTTTCATGTTAAAAACATTCCAACAAACTAATAATAGAAAAGAAATTCCTTAAACTTAAAAAGGGCATTTGCAAAAAAGCCACAGCTGATACCACACTTAATGAGGAAATGCCAAGTGCTTTCAGTACTGGAATATTGCTGCTGTAGTCAGTTACTACAAACTTCGTGTCTTTAAACGATACAAATGTATTATCTTGTATTCTGTAAATGAGAAGTCCTAGATGAGCTCACCGGAAAAAATAGTGCTCCTTTCTGGAAGCTCCAAGGGAAGATCCACTTCCTGGCTTTTTCTAGCCTCTGCTGCCTTCCTTTGTTTCTAGTGCTCCTCTTCTGTCTTCAGAGCCAGCAGAGGAGGGACAGGGTTGAGCCTTTCTCACCTTGTATCACTCTGACCTTCTTTTCTGCTTTCCTCTTTCACTTTTAAGGAACTTTGTGATGCCTTTGGGCCCACCCAGATAATCCAGGGTTATCTCCCTATTTCAAAGACGTCTGATAGAAAACTTTAATTCCATGTGCAACCTTTTTTCCCCTTTGCCATGTAACCTAATGTAGTCACAGATCCTGGGGACTAGAACACAGAGACGTCTTTGGGTGATGTCCATTGTTCTGCTTGCTCCATTCCACCAGGGCCCCTAAAGATTCACATCTGACCCTCACTGACCGTATAAGCCACACAAAGTTCATAATCTCATATAAAGATCCTGGGCTTAAAAGTCCCCAGTCTCATCACCTAAATCACTTAAATCAATTACGGTTAGACTCAAGTATAATCTACTCTGGGGCACAGTTCCTCTCTGTGAACCTGTAAAGCTAGAAAATAGTTGTCTGCTCACAGAACACAGTGTGAGGCAGGCATTGGTACCAGTTATAATAAAATGCCCTAATTCAAAGGGGGAGAAAATGGGAAGAGAAGAGGAAGTACAGGTCCAAGAAATTTACAAATCCAAATTCCATTATGTTTCAAGGCCTGAGGATAATCCTCTGGGCCTTCAGCTCTGTCCTCTGAGTAATCGTTAATTTTTCAGTACAGATAGTATTTGTTGGTAGTTGGGTTATTAGCCTGTTTCCTGCCTATATAAATTTTGAGGGTGGAATTGCCTTCTTCCTTCATCCTCGCTCTGTGCAAGCCAGTAGTGTTTCTGTGGGTATAAAGTTCTTAAGAACTTTTAGGGTCTCCTGTGTATGTTATGGAGGAGTCATTATAGTGGAGGTTCATCCACAGATATTCCCTAGATAATCTCATCTCTAGTTTTAGCTTCTCCTGGGACCTGAAGAATCATCCATACTCATTAATCTCTTCAAAGAGCCTTTCCTGTGGCTGAATATTCTGATCTTTTGATCTTTCTGAGGTATTAGCAAAAGATACAGTAGCCACACTGTGGCTTTTTCTATAACACATTTCCTGCAGGTGAATCTCTTAATTTTAGTTATCTTTTGCCATCTAGATAGGCAGAGGATTTCCTAGAGCATCAAGTCCTTATTCCTTTTTAACAGTTCTTCCCTCAATTATATCCCCCCCCACACTTTAATGTAATCGGCAAGAAGAAGTCAGACCACATCTTCAACACTTTGTTAGAAATATCTTCAGCTGAATGTCCAATTTAATTTTTTACAAGTTCTGCCTTCCACACTTTCCCTTAGATCAGGAACAAAAGGCTGTCTGCTATTGCCATTTCTATTCAACATTATAGTGGAGGTTCTAGACAGGGAAATTGGCCAAGAAAATGAAATAAAGGTATCCAGTTTTGAAAGAAAGAAGTAAAACTATATTCTTTTTTTTAAGAGTTTAAATATTGTATTTCTTTACTGAACTGGATTCCAGCTTTGCAATTATTAGACTAGACTGGAACTTTGAATGACAAAACATTACCTAAGAGAGTATAAAAGCTAAGGACCTACTAAAGTTTTATCTTTTAACAGTGAGAAATTGTATTTCTTTTCTCAGTCTTTTTTTTTTTTCTGATCTTTTTTTTTTAAACTCATGAGTTTTATTATACTTACAGTTGTACAACGATCATCACAACCCAGTTTTATAGTATTTCCATCCCAAACCCCGAGCCCATTCCTCCCCACCCCAACCTGTCTCCTTTGGTTACCATGAGTTTTTCAAAGTCTGTGAGTCAGTTTCTGTTCTGCAAAGTTCATTGAGTTCATTGTATCCTTTTTTTACATTCCACATGTAAGTGATAGCATATGACGTTTGTGTGTGACTGTCTAACTTCACTTAGCATGATCATTTCTAGGTCCATCCATGTTACTGCAAATGTTCTTTCTTTCCTTTTTATGGCTGAGTAATATTCCATTGTGTATATATACCACATCGTCATCTACTCCTCTGTCAATGGACATTTAGGTTGCTTCCATGTCTTGGCTATTGTATATAATGTGCAGTGAACATTAGGGTACATGTATCTTCAGCAAATCATGGTTTTCCCCAGATAGATGCCCAGGAGTGGGATTGCTGGATCAAATGGTAATTCTGTTTTTAGTTTTTGGAGGAATCTCCATAGTGGCTGCACCAATTTACATTGCCACCAGCAGTGTAAGAGGGTTCCCTTTTCTCCACACCCTTTCCAGCATTTATTGTTTGTAGACTCTTTGATGATGGCCTTTCTGGCTGGTGTAAGGTGATACCTCATTGTAGTTTAGATTTGCATTTCTCTAATAATTAGTGATATTGAACATCTTTTCATTTTTTTGGCCATCTGAATGTCTTCTTTGGAGAATTGTCTTTTTAGATCTTCTGCCCATTTTTTGATGGAGTTGTATTTTTTGGTATTGAGCTGCAGGAGGTGCTTTTATATTTTTGAGATTAATCCCTTGTCAGTCACTTCATTTCCAAATATTTTCTCCCATTCTGTGTGTGGGTTGTCTTTTCATTTTGTTTAGGGTTTCCTTTGCTGTGCACAAACTTTTAAGTTTAATTAGGTCCCATTTGTTTATTTTTGTTTTTATTGTGATTATTTTAGGAGGTGGATATGAGAAGTTGTTGCTGGGGTTTATGTCAGAGGATGTTCAGCCTATGTTTTCGTCTAAGAGTTTTATAGCATCTGTTCTTATATTTAGGTCTTTAATCCATTTTGAGTTTATTTTTGTGTATGGTGTTAGGAAGTTTTCTAATAATTTCATTCTTTTACCTGTAGCTGTCCAGTTTTCTCAGCACCACTTATTAAAGGGACTGTCTTTTCTCCACTGTATATTTTTGCCTTTTTTTTTTTTTTTTGCTTCTTTAGGACTGCACTTGTGGCATATTGAGGTTCCCAGGTTAGGGGTTGAATTGGAGCTGTAGCCACCGGCCTGTGCCACAGCACAGCAACACCAGATCCAAGCCGTATCTGCGAACTACACCATCGCTCACGGCAGTGCTGGATCGTTAACCCACTGAGCAAGGTCAGGGATTGAACCTGCAACCTCATGGTTCCTAGTCAGATTCATTAACTTCTGCACCATGACGGGAACTCCTTTTGCCTCCTTTTTTATAGATTAGTTGACCGTAGGTGCATGGGTTTAATTCTGGGCTTTCTATCCTGTTCCACTGATCTGTATTTCTGTTTTTGTGCCAGTGCCATACTGTTTTGATGACTGTAGCTTTGTAGTATAGTCTGAAGTCAGGGAGCCTGATTTCTCCAGCTACGTTTTTCTTTCTCAGGATGGCTTCGGCTATTCTGGGTCTTTTGTGCTTCCAAACAAACTTTGAAATATTTTGTTCTAGTTCTGTGAAAAACGTCCTTGGTAATTTGATAGGGATTGCATTGAATCTGTAGATTGCCTTTGGGTAGTATAGTCATTTCGACAATACTGAATCTTCCAGTCCAAGAGCATGGTATGTCTTTCCATCCATTTGTGTCATCTCTGATTTCTTTCAAAACTATATTCTCTGATGACATGATCTCTTACATAGTTAATCATAGGGACCCAATGAAAAACTATTTAAGCTGGTAAATGAGTTCAGAGAGGTTGCAGGATACAAGATCAGTAAACAAATATCAGGCCTAATGAATTTAACAAAGGAAATGTAAAACACACTCTGGAAACTACAAAACATTGTTGAAAGAAATAAAAGACCCTAAATAAATGAAAAACATCCCATGTACATGGATCAGAAAACTTAATGTTGTTAGATGGCAACAGTTCCCTAATTGACATATAAATTTAGTGCAATCCCTATCAGAATTCTAGCTTCTTTGCAGAAATTGGCAAGCTGATCCTAAAATTCTTTTGAAATCGCAAGTGACCTAGAACAGCCAAAACAATCTTATAAAACAGGAACAAAGTTGGAGGACACAGATTTCCCAATTTTAAAACTTACTACGAAGGTACAGTGATCAGGAAATACCAGGTTTATGTTGGCATAAGTATACACATACAGGTCAATGAATAGAATCGAGTCCAGAAATCCACCTTTACGTTTTCAGTAAGTTGGGCTAAACCAGGTGCCAGAACAATAATTAGAGAAAAGAATGGTCTTTTCAACAAATGGTGCTGGGACGAGTGTACATCCACATGCAAAAGAATGAAGCTGGACCATTACCTCAGACCATACACAAAAATGAACTCAAAATGGGTCAAAGACTTAAATATAAGAACTAAAATGATAGAAACTTAGAAAGAAACACTATCACAGAAGTGAAAAGACAACCCACAGAATGGGAGTAAATATTTGCAAATTTGTCTGACAATGGACTTGTATCTAGAATATGTAAAGAATTCTTGGAACTCAAAGGATAAACAACCAAATTTTTTTTTTTTTTTTTTTTTATCTTTTTGCTTTTATCTAGGGCCGCACCCGCGGCATATGGAGGTTCCCAGGCTACGGGTCTAACAGGAGCTGTAGCTGCCGGCCTACGCCACAGCCACAGCAACACAGTATCCGAGCTGTGTCTGCAACCTACACCACAGCTCACAGCAATGCCGGATCCTTAACCCACTGAGCAAGGCCAGGGATCGAACTCGCAGCCTCATGGTTCCTAGTCGGATTAGTTAACCACTGAGCCACGACAGGAACTCCAACAACCAAATTTTTAAAACGGACAAAGATTTTTAATAGAGATTGTCCCATTAAATTATATACAAATAGCCAAGAAGCACATAAAAACACATTTAGCCATAGAAATGAGATATCACAAAGCCACAAGATCACACTTCACACCCACTAAAATGGCTAAAATAAAAAAGGGAGTTCTTGTGGCTCAATGGGTTAAGGACCTGGCATTATCACTGCTGTTGCTTGGATCACTGCTGTGGCTGGGGTTTGATCCCTAGCCCTGGAACTTTCACATGTCTTAGTTGTGGCCAAAAAGAAAAAAGAGGGAAAAAAAAGGCAACTAGTTACAGGTGTTGACAAGGATGTGGGAAAATAAGGACCCTCACACACTGTTTATGGAAATGTAAAAGGGTGCAGCCACTTTGGGAAAACAGTCTGGCAGTTCCTCAGTTGATTAAATATAGAGTTACTGTTTGTCCCAGTAGTTCTCCTCCAGAATGTATACCCCAGAGAAATGAAAACATGTTTATACTTGGATAACACCTATACATGAATGTTCATAGCAGCAGCATTCCTGATAGTCACATAGCCAAGCGCCCATCAGCTGATGAGTAGATAAATGAAATGTGGTCTATCCAGACAGTGGACTATTCCTCAGCCATAGAAAGGAGGTACAGCCAGCTGCCCCAACGTGGATGAACCTTGAAAACATTATGCTAAGAGAAAGAAGCCAGTCACAGATGACTAACTACATGTTCTGTGATTCTTCTTATATAAAATGTCCAGAATAGGCAAGTCTACAGAAACAAAGTAGATTAGTGATTACTGCTTAGGGCTGGGTTGATTGGCAGAAACCAGGCGGTGACTGCTAGTGGGTATGGGGGTTTCTTTGTGGCTAATGAAAACATTCTAAATTTTTCGTGGTGAGGGTTTTATAGTTCTTTTAGTAATATAGTATTCTGAAAACTCTATTGTATAATATAAATGGGTGAGTTGTGTGGTATCGTGAATTACATTTCAAAAAGCTGTTATAATAATAGAATTGATGGAGTTCCCGTTATGGCTCAGTGGAAACGACTCTGACTAGTACCCATGAGGACGCAAGTTCAATCCCTGGCCTTGCTCAGTGGGTTAAGGATCCATCATTGCCATGAGCTGTGGTGTAGGTCGCAGATGCAGCTTGAATCTGGCGTGGCTGTGGCTGTGGTGTAGGCCGGCAGCTGTAGCCCGATTCGACCCCTAGCCTGGGAACCTCCATATGCCAAGGATGTAGCCCTAAAAAGAAAAGGAAAAAAAAAATAGTGGGAGTTCCTATTGTGACTCAGCAGGTTATGAACCTGACTAGTATCCATGAGGATTCAGGTTCCATTCCTGGCCTTGCTCAGTGGGTTAAGGATCTGGTGTTGCCACGAGCTACACTGTAGGTCGCAGACGCAGCTTGGATCCTGTGTGGCTGTGGCCATGGCCAGCAACTGTAGCTCTGATGGGACCCTTAGCCTAGGAATTTCCATTTGCTCCCAAAAAGTGGATTTGGTGTGTGGGTGAGGAAGAGACTGGAAGGATTGATTTGTGGATGGTTCTCCTCAATGAAATGTTACTGCATTTAGAAACTTGCCCAAGGATAATCCTCTTTCTTTCTTAAGCAGAAATCTAGACCTTTGTGGAAAGAGGATTTCTTTTTTCTTTTTTTTGCATTTTTAGGGCCGCACCCGCGGCATATAGAGGTTCCCAGGCTAGGGGTCTAATCGGAGCTGTAGCTGCCAGCCTACGCCACAGTCATAGCAATGCACCAGATCCGAGCCACATCTGCAACCTACACCACAGCTCACGACAACACTGGATCCTTAACCCACCGAGCAAGGCCAGGGATCGAACCCTCAACCTCATGGTTCCTAGTCGGATTTGTTAAGCTCTGAGCCATGAAGGGAACTCCAAAAGAGGATTTCTGTGTTAGAGGCATAGCCTTTAAGAAGCAGCGGTCCGAGACAAGAACTTAATTGCATTTAACTAATATTGTCAGTATTTTAATTTGGAGACTTTTGCTTGTCAGTTAACTTTTGCAATGTGTTCTTTGGTAGATGAAGAAGATAAGGATAGCTTGCAGGAACTAGCTGCGGAGCAGAAGTGCTTTGTAGAGCACATCCTCTGTACGAAGCCATTACCATGCAGGTAAGGACCTTCCTTCCCTTCTAGACACATTTCACGGTTGGTTGTTTCAGCAGTTCAGGTAGTTGTGTGTACAGCACACTCGCATGCAGACGTGGTACTTTACCCCCAAGAGTGTGTTCATCAGAAGCTCTCCTTGCTCAAGGCCACTCCACATCCAGTGTCCTGTCTGCGAGGTAGTTCCTGTCAGAGCCCTGGGCTTTACTTGGCTCTTTTTTTTTTTTAAATGGCCACACCCACGGCATATGAAAGTTCCCAGGCCAGGGATGGAATCTGAGCTGCAGATGCCCTCTGTGCCACAGCTGTGGCAACGCCCAGATCCTCCGTAACCCACTACAGCACGGCAGGAACTCTGTGCTGCAGCTAACTCTGATCCTTCTTTCTGATCTTAAGGTCAGTTCATAGAGGTTTTCTTTGATTCCCCAGAAGCCTTTTGGGTTCTTATTATTTTCTTTTTCTTTGTAGCACATATTTATTTCTGCGGCACATGGAGGTTCCCAGGCTAGGGGTCGAATCAGAGCTGTACCTGCTGGTCTATGCCACAGCCACAGCAACACCAGATCCTTAACCCACTGAGCAAGGCCAGGGATCAAACCCACAACCTCATTGTTCCTAGTCGGATTCATCTCCGCTGTGCCACGACGACAGGAACTCCCGTTGTAGCACGTATTTAAATTGAGGTTGGTGTTCAGTCTCTGTCACCACTACTAGAATATATGTGTTTCACGAGGGCAGAGACCATGTCTATCTCTGTCCAGCTTTACATGTCTGTACACTCTGTGTCCGACAGGGTGCCTACTCGGTAAATATTTAATGAACAAGATAAAGGGAAATATCTAGAATGACTCCCAGGTTTCTACCTGGGATAACGGTAAATGTGGTGCCCTTCAGAAGAATGGGTCAGAGGAGGAAGAGATGTGTTAAAGGGAGCACCTGGAAGCTTCTGTTCCAAAGGACATCCACGTGGAGAAGCCCAGGAGGCAGCTAGGCATGTAGGTCCGAGCTGGGAGTGGTCTGGGCTAGGACAGCGGGGACGTGGCAGTTGTCAGCATCACAGCCAGGACTCTGCAGGAGGCTCCCCGGGAAAGGGCCTGGAGTGAGCAGAGGTGACCTGGGCAGAGAGCGGAGGACGAGGAGCTCAGCCCAGAAGGAACTTGAGTCAAAGGCTACCAGAGAGAATGAAGGAGAACCTGGTGGGGGAGATGCCAGGGAGGGCGTTTCAAAGAGGAGGCAGTGGGCAGCAGCAGCAGCAGCAGCAAAGCAGTGACGAGCAGTAGAGTCCGGATCCGGCAACACAGGGTTCACTGAGAACCAGGGGGAAGCGCTTTTAGTGGGGAGAGGATAGCCAGGTTGAATGGGGAAAAAAGGTAATAAAATCTCAGTTACATTTCAAAGACAAATACTCGGAATTGCTTAGAGTGAACACATCTATAGGTGGGAAAGCTATAAAATGGAGTGAAAATGTGAGTATCATAAACACCAGAATTGTCATTACTTCTCTGGCAAGTGGAAGCTTTGATTGGGGGGGGTCACAAGGGAGATCTTGGGTCCCTGGACTACTCTCATTCTCCACCTGACAGTGGTGACAGGATGTGTATGTGAACCCTCCTGTAGGTAGATTTCCTACCAAAAATACAAAATAAAAAATGTAACCTCCTGGGAGTTCCTCCTGTTGTTTCTCAGCAGTAACGAACCCAGCTGGTATCCATGAGGATGTGGGTTCCCACATTGCTGAGGCTGTGGTGTAGGCTGGCAGCTACAGCTCCGATTCGACCCCTAGCCTGGGAACCTCCATATGTCACGGGTGCAGCCCTAAAGAGCAAAAAAAAAAAAAAAAAAAAAAAAAAAAAGGTAACCCCCTAGAGAGCCCCTCGCCCCTGCCAAAAATGGCGAATGAGAGATGTGGAGGGAGAACTCAGGCTGCAGGCTACAGCTGGAAGACTGCTGGTTCTAAAGGGGAGGGAGAGGACTAGGTTAGGGAGAGCTTGAAATGCTGGAGGAGAGGGTTTGGGATGGAAGACATCTGAGCTTGTTTATAAGCCCAGGGAAACTAGACAGTGGGGAGTTTTTGCAACTGGCGTTGGAGCAGATCTGGGAGGAGGTGAGAGGGCATCGTCCCGGGGCAGAGACGAGCTTGGGGGGAGGCGGTGAGCATGTGTGCTGGCCGGAAAGACAGTGCTGTCTGAGGCCTGCAGTTTTCAGTTTCTTCAGTTAAGTAAGAACCAAGGGGAGGAGAAGTAAGCTGTGCATAGTAAGCCTGTGATATAGGGGTTGGCTCTATTGAATTTTTTTTTCATTTTTTTTTTATTCTTTTATCTTTGGTGCCGTTGAATTTTGAATACGAGGAAGACACTAACATCCACTCACCAGTTTCTGAGCTCTCGGTCTGGGTCAGGCGCTTGGCTCCATGTACAGCAGCGTCATCATATCGCTGTAACTGCTGAGGTTACAGCGAGCACTCTGAGGCTGTGGGTCCTTGGTGACACAAGTCACATGAACTGAGGCTGCTAAATGACAGCTTGATTCAGGTTTCCAAGTTGCTACCTTGAGGTGACTGCACTGATGCACATTTCCGAGGCAACAGTGAGCCCAGGCCTGAGGCCACGGCTTTGCTGTTGGATCCACTGCTTCCTGGTTTAACTGTGCCTCTGTGTTCTTCCAGGCAGCCGGCTCCAATTCGAGGATTCTGGATTGTTCCTGACATTCTGGGGCCGACAATGATCTGCATCACCAGTAACTACGAATGCCTCATAAGGCCTTTGCTGTACGTTCCACCTTGTAACGCTTGTTAATTCTGCCCAGTCTAAGCTGGGAAGGTGCTCTCAGCAACCAACCTAAAGATACATGGTTCACACTGGCTTCTGATTTGAAGGTTGGAAGGGTCGTTATTTCTGTTGCTCCTGCTATCTCTGAAGGATTTATTCTAGGCTTAATTTCCTGCACCTCCTTTGGCTAGCTGAGAGCCGAGGATTTTACTGCCAGTGTAGAAAGAATACCAAAATTGAAGACTGACCTCCATTATTAATATGAGCTAGATTTAATTATTTCAGACTCTTAACTATGTGCCAAGGCTCAGAAGTAAGCCTGCATTGCTCCTATAATCAGAGCAACCCTGTAAGGACAGCACTGTAATCCTCATTTTGTAGAAAAGAGAACAGGTGAGAGGGAGGTTAGGTAGATGCGAAGGGCCCAGGTGACACATGGATCTGGGCTGCAAATACAGGGCTTTCTGACTTCAAAGTCCGTACTCATATTCTTCATTTCTCTATCTCTGCCAGCCTCATAGGGACGTCACAGAACATGTTAACTCTGGAAAAAGGTGGAATATGACTGAACTCATAGTTCTCGTTCCTCTTGAGGAAACCATATTAAGCCATAAGGCCATTTTTCAACAGCCCTGGAAGGTCATTCTCTGAGTTCTGGAAATGAAGAAGTAGGATCTCTAACAAACCACTGGGGTACTGGAGCACTCCCGCCAGTATCTTGGGTCAACTGAAAGCTCAATCTTCTAGATATTAACATAGTTCAAAATTCTGACATTAATTTTTCCTCCTTAGAATTTCCATACTTTGGGGGGGGGGGTTAAGTTCAGCTGTTTTTTTTTTTTTTTAATTTTTAATATAATGAGTTTTATTTTTCCATTATAGCAGGTTTACAGTTTTCTATCAGTTTTTCACCCGTACAGCATGGTGACCCAGTTAAGCATACATATATAGATTCATCACAGGTGATTAGACATAGTTCCTGGTGCTGTACAGCAGGATCTCCTTGCTTTTCCATCCCAAAGGCAATAGTCTGCATCTATTAACCCCAGACTCCCAGACCATCCTATTCCCTCCCTGCCCTCTTGGCAACCACAAGTCTGTTCTCCAAGTCCGTGATTTTCTTTTCTATGGAAAGGTTCATTTGTCCTACGGTATCTGTCTTTCTCTGACTGACTTCATTCAGTATGAGAGTCTCTAATTCCATCCATGTTGCTGCAAATGGCATTATATTATTTTTTATGGCTCAGTAGTATTCCATTGTGTATATATACCACATCTTCCTAATCCAGTCATCTGTCGATGGACATTTGGGTTGTTTCTACGTCTTGGTTATTGCAAATAGTGCTGCAATGAACATGCATGTGCAAGTGTCTTTTTCAAGGAAAGTTTTGTCCGGATGTATGCCCAAGAGTGGGATTCCTGGGTCATGTGGTAGTTCTATGTATAGTTTTCTAAGGTACCTCCATACTGTTTTCCATAGGTGGTTGTACCAGCTTACATTCCCACCAGCAGTGCAGGAGGGTTCCCTTTTCTCCACAGCCCCTCCAACATTTGTTGTTTGTGGACTTGTTAATGATGGCCATTCTGACTGGTGTGAGGTGGTATCTCGTGGTAGTTTTGATTTGCATTTCTCTAATCATCAGTGATGTTGAACATTTTTTCATGTGCTTGTTGGCCATCTGTATATCTTCTTTGGAGAAGTGTCTATTCAGGTCCTTTGCCCATTTTTCAATGGGGTTGTTGGCGTTTTTGCTGTTGAGTTGTATCAGTTGTTGCATCATTTGACACTCTCTTCTCCCATTCTGTAAGTTGTCTTTTAGTTTTCTTTTTGGTTTCCTTTGTTGTGCAAAAGCTTGTCAGCTTGATTAGGTCCCATTGGTTTATCGTTGCTTTTATTTCTGTTGCTTTGGGAGACTGACCTGAGAAAACATTTGTAAGGATGATGTCAGCGAATGTTTTATCAGTGTTTTCTTCCAGAAGTTTAACGGTGTCTTGTCTTATGTTTAAATCTTTAAGCCATTTTGAGTTTATTTTTGGTCATGGTGTGAGGGTGTGTTCCAGTTTCACTGATTTACATGCAGCTGTCCAGTCTTCCCAGCACCACTTGCTGAAAATGAAGACTGTCTTTTTCCCATTTTATATTGTCTCCTTTGTCGAAGATGAATTGACCGTAGGTGTCAGGGTTTCTTTCTGGGTTCTCTATTCTGTTCCATTCGTCTGTGTGTCTGTTTTGGTACCAGTACCACACTATCTTGATTACTGTGGCTCTGTAATATTGCCTGAAGTCTGGGAGAGTTCGGCCTCCTGCTTGGTTATTGTTTCTCAGAATTGCTTTGGTGATTCTGGGTCTTTTGTGATTCCATATAAGTTTTGGATGGTTTGATCTAGTTCTGTGAAGAATGAATTTCCATAGTCTTTCCAAATTGTGTAACTTAGCACTTTTTAAAGGAAAATAATTATCAATTTTGTGATATTTATGCTACAAGACCCTCAAAACTAGCAAGACTAAATAAAAGTAGTAACATTACTACAAAAAATTACCTTTTGCCTGTTGCCTCAACATCATTTTTTTAAAACTTGTCCTAACTTTTGTAAAATAAGACCTAGTCATCCTAGGATACTTTAGAATAAAAACATAAATCCCAAAGGGGGGAGAAAACTTTTAAATATTAGTTATCTGGAAATCCTGTTTATGTGAACTCCCTGAAATACAAATTGTCTATAAAGTAATATTATTAACAAACTCCCAGATTGGAATTGTTGCCCGGTCACTGACTTAACCATTCTGTTAAAGTTCGCAGTCTTTCAAGCTTTGTGAAATTGCCACAGAGTATTTATAACACTTTACAGTTTATCGTCTCAGAATTCTGGATAAATGCTAATTTATGCTTTCCTCTAATACTGACAGCAAGTAACTCCATGGTAATAAACTTTATTTATTTTGCAGAAGCACAGTCCATCCAGCGTCTCCTCCCCTGCTTTGTACCCGAGATGATGTGGAAGTTGCAGAGTCTCCCCTCCGTATTCTGGCTGAAACTCCGGATTCTTTTGAAAAACATATTAGAAGCATTTTGCAACGTAGTGTTGCAAATCCAGCATTTTTGAAGTATGGGACTTGGGGCATTTAGGTTTTTAAAACTGGCTCCCTTCTGTTTTCATATCCTGTTCATCCTCTCTGTCCTCACCTTTTTCATTTCATATGCTTATTACTATGTTGAAGCTGGGAGATACAGCATATTTAACTAGGAAGTGAGATTAGAGAGAGAGACTCAATAGGTATAGAGGCACTGGAGGAGAAACAGGAAATATTAAAAAGTGGTTACGACATGTCTGTTTCCAGTTGTTTTACTCAGCTAAGGAAAGTGATAGAATTTTTTTTTTTAAAGATCATCTGAAAAAGATATGGCTCCTCCTCCTGAAGAATGTCTTCAGCTCATCAGCAGAGCCACCCAGGTCTTCAGAGAACAGTACATTCTTAAACAGGACCTGGCAAAGGATGAGATTCAGCGGAGGTAGGACGGCCGTTGTTCATGCACCAGTCAGTCTCTGGCTGGTAACTAAGTGACACTGTACCACAGCCAAGATCTGGCTTCGGATTAAAATGCTTTTTGTTCTTCAAGGGTCAAATTGTTATGCGACCAAAAAAGGAAACAACTAGAAGATCTCAATTACTGTCGAGAGGAAAGGTAAGTTCCAGTTGAGTCAGACTGAAAGTGTACCTCACTCTGAGATACGGAACCAGCTTAGTTGGCTTCACCATCCTTTTTTTATGCCATTAGGAAAAGTCTACGGGAAATGGCTGAGCGCTTAGCTGACAAGTATGAGGAAGCCAAGGAGAAACAAGAAGATATCATGAACAGGTCAGTGGGCTGTGTAATGTTCAGTTCCCGAGCGGTCACTACTAGTGTTAAGTGCTCAGGAACTAATGGCGATACAGGCCATGGGCCTGTCTCAGGTCCTCCCTCTGAGGTATATTTTATGGAAGATGGTACAGTGATGCTTTCCCCACATCCATCCTATGGGGGCCTCCTTCAGAGACACCACATTCCTGAATCAGGAGCTGTAGTTAGGATTGTGTTCCTACTCTTAGAGCAGAGATCTGAAGCTGAAATGTTTGCTCACCTCTTCTAAAGGATGAAGAAAGTACTTCACAGTTTTCACTCTCAGCTCCCAGTTCTCTCTGACAGTGAGAGAGACATGAAGAAAGAATTACAGCTGATACCTGATCAACTTCGGCATTTGGGCAATGCCATCAGACAGGTAGGGCTCCTTCTAGGAGTTCCCTTCATGGCACAGCGCAAACATGAGGTTGCAGGTTCGATCCCTGGCCTCGCTCAGTGGGTTAAGAATCTGGCGTTGCCGTGAGCTGTGGTGTAGGTCATAGATGCAGCTCAGATCTGGCGTGACTGTGGCGTAGGCTATAGCTCTGATCAGACCCCTAGCCTGGGAACCTCCACATGCTGTGGGTGTAGCCCTAAGAAGCAAAAAAATAAAATAAAATAGAAATTGTGTTCCTTCTACAGAAAACAGTTTTATAAAATGTAAAAAGAATAGACTAAAATACATACTATGAAAATGTGTAGCAAACCATAGCTAAAGTATCTGTTCTCTTTTATACTTAAGGTTACTATGAAAAAAGATTATCAACAGCGAAAGATGGAAAAGATACTAAGTCCTCAAAAGCCCACCATCACTCTCAGTGCCTACCAGCGGAAGTGCATCCAGTCCATCCTAAAGGAGGAGTAAGTAGCACTACCCATCAGCTATTATTGTGAGGTAGTTTTTCCCTTAAAAAATGCCAAAATCAACCTTTCTTTTTGCCCAATTAAGATCACTTAATATTTGCATGTGAAGTAATTACTAGGACAGGAGGCTTAAGATGGATAAGGACGTAGGAGATAAGGATGGTGGAAGGGTCAGAAAAGGTGTCTTTCGTGTAGTAGGATTTTGTTCTGTGGTCCAGGGATTCCCCAGTAAATGTGTTCAAAACTGCTTCTAGCAGTTGTATGCCTCTATTGGCTGCTGCTAGCCTTAACGTGAATTACACTATCCATCTGAAACCTTAAGCCATTAATTTTAGCAGAGCACTTCTAAGTTATTTCAACATTACTGAATTCTTAAGAATCAATATTAATGGCTTGTTCATTGTTTTCCCCAAAGTGAGTAATGTTATGATTTTACAGGGGTGAGCACATAAGAGAAATGGTGAAGCAAATTAACGATATCCGAAATCACATAAACTTCTGATGCCACCAGGAACAGATTCATACCTGAAGTTAACACAAGTGAAGGCTTAAACTCATTATAAAGTGAACAAGCAGCAGCATCTAATTTATAAAGAGGCATTTTGGATGAGCTTTGGTGTGGGTGTTCATCACTTTTTATACTCATTTTATAATTATTGAATAAAAATGCTTTTATTTAAAAATTGGAATGTGATTTATATGCATGGTCAAGTCTAGGACTATATTCAGCAAGGGCCTAGGATTAGGAGGGGAAAAAGCCTGAGACTTTCAGCTGCACGCTGCCAGACCTCCATAAACCCTACCGAGTTTTCTCCACATGGGAGCAAGCATAAAAACTGCATTTTTAAGTAGCAGCACCTAATATGACTCTGTTCTAGGGACAAAGCCATAGGATTCAAAGGAAAAGGCCACACAGTACACCAGGCAGCAGCTTTTTTAATGTGAACACTTTCTTAAGGACACGCCTTCAGTACAGTTAACAAATAGTTATACCTGAAACCTGCTTAGAGCAGAGCTCAGGATCCACAGTTGCAAGGCCACTACTGGCTCACTTCCTTGACAGGCAGTATTACCTTTCAGAGCTGAGTCTGGCTGTGCTCTGTGTCCCAATATATGCCACTGAGTGGGTACAAGGTGCATGTGGAGGATGTCAAAGGAAGAGACAAATAGCCTGGTATACAGTATATATATGGTTTTGTCCTTTAGCTGTAGGTCACGTTTCTACACCTGCCATTGTGAGCTCTGAAAGGTAATACCATATCTGCCTAGAAATGGCTTGAGTGACTGCCAGTTAAAAGCCACATGGTAATTAAGGTAGGTTACAGGTAAGAGGTAAATCAAGTTAGACATGCGCAAGAACACGTGTACACAGACCGAATACAAGCACAGGAACACCATGAAACCCAACTGATCTTTTCTTTTTTCTTGAAGGGCTAAACCCTACCTTCTAAACACATTTCCCATTTGTACAGAAAATCCAGTTTAGAGAAGTGTTTCATATGAAAGCAAGAGATTGTTAACAAAACCTAGAGTCTCAGTTTGGGTTTTTCTAGGATACTGTTTTCAAAAAAGTGGGCTCCAACAGTGGCATCTGCCACGGCAGAGACTGCTGACAGTTCCCTAATCATGATTTTATTGGCCCAGTACCATCTTAGGGAGAAAACCATCAGCACCTAACTCAGTCTCAGCCAGGCCCTGGAAGCTGTAGTTCAATTCATTTAGGAAATTTGTAACTTACCCATCTTGACTTACAGTGCCAGATTTTTTTTTTTTTTAGCCACGCCTGTGGCACGTGGAAGTTCCCAGGCCAGGGATTGAACCTCTGCCCTGGCAGCAACCAGAGCCACAGCAGTGACAATGCCGGATTTTTAACATGCTGAGCCACCAGGGATCTCCTACAGTACCAAACATTTTAATAATCTGAAACAAATTAGCTTGAGTTTATCCAAAGGACTAGTCTTACTTACACTTACATAATTTAAAGTGATTGTGTTTTTGGAATTAATTTCCTATAACCCAAGGAGGATATATGTTTCCTTTAAAGGAAATCAAGTAGCACTTTATACGAAGGGATTTTAAACCAATTAAAATCATGTTTCATGCATGGCAAGCCTATAGCACTATTTCCATAATTAGTATTTACTTTCAAATTCATAATCATGAATGTATGACTACAGCAACAGCCCAAGGAATGAGGTATGTAGTCCTTATCTTGTCCTATGGAAGACAGAAACAAAAGATCTTTAGGGCTAGTCCATTATGACTTCATTTATAACAAAGACAATTCACTGTAAAGCTGTAGCTTTAAGTGAGCCAGTCTACTTAATCCACTTAATTCCCATGTGGTTCCTTCAAGTACTCTGCTGTTACACAACACCAATCACAAAAACTATTTGAAAACAACAATTTTACTTCTGAGCCATCTGTATGATGAATTAAACAGTGTAGCCTTCCACAGATGCCAGTACTGCAGGTAGACAGTGCACGTGAATCCGTTCTCGTGCTTCTGCAACACTTCCCCAGACTACGCAAAGACCTGTTCACTGACACCTTTTCCACGCAGGAGAGGAATCTAACCTCACAAATGACAAAGCAAATTTCCAAACTGATGAACTAACTGGGTTTTCCCAACCTCACCATAAGCATCATCATACTCCAGGTCTAAATTCACCTTAAGAATCATCATACTCCAGTTGTAAATTATGAAAGGAAAATACAAAATAGGTATCTGCCAAACCAAGTGATCACCATTTTTGTATTTGACACTTTTTGAAACAAACAGTACTAAGGCCCACTGATTCAAACTGAAAATAAGCAGCAGACTTACAAATTTATACTAGATGTTGTCAGACACAACTTTTATTATTAGTATTTCTTCCACTGATCAAATAGCAACACTAAAACAATTCTCAAAAGAGTAGACGGTGCCAGTTCAGCTTGACCCTGGTACCTGTGGGCCCACGAAATTTACCCAGAATTGACCCAGGTAGCAGAAAAAGTGCTTCCCAGCAGTCTCTTGTGCTTTCCTTTAACCTCAAATTCCAATGTATACAGCCCCAGCCAAGTTCTCAAATTCTCATAAGTTCCAATTCAACTGAACTGGGGTTTTTTGTCTACCATCTTAATTATGGTTCTCAGGCATGTGTCAATAGCATTTAAGGTCCTCCAACACAAGATAAAATGATTAAAAAAAAAAAAAAAAGCACTGAGCTAGGAAGTACAGTCGCTAGCCAATGGCCTGTCTCAAACTTCATATTTTAATATAAAATATTCATATAGCATACTACACTTCTTGTCTGCTAGCTGAATACTGTTACTGATGAACTCTAGACAACAGAAAAAACAAAACTCTCTCCCAACAGCTATGAACATGAAATGTCATTCCAAACACTACTGGGATAGTGCTTTAGGATGGGGAAATGTTGGATAAAGCAGGCAAGGGAACAGCACTTTCTCCATCACCAAATCTGACCCTACACCTGCTGGAATCCAGTCTGGAGTCTGGTTAGTGTTCCCATTTGAAAGGTGTTTTGCTGCAAATTACCGTTCGCTGTTCCTCTGCCGCACAGTCTTCGCCCACTAGAATCAAGCATTTCTCCAGTCTTCCTTGAGTGTGACTTCTTCAGTTAAGAGTTAAATAATAATTAATGTTGCTCTAAAGATGAGTTAAAAACCCAAAGTGCAGGCTAGAGTCCTGCCATGAGGGTGTCATGTCTCAGGGAGCTGGTTAATGTCTGTCAGTTTGGTATCATTCAGAATGGCCCGGATTCTCTCCAAGGAGTCTGCTTGCCGGATCCGCTCTAATTGCACCTAGAGAAATAATGCAGTGAGGTAAGTGCGGATGCTTCCTGCCTGGATTTTCTGGTTTAGCTGACATGGAGATCAACTCACCAGAGAAGAGTCACTTCAAAGAAAGGAGAGAGCCAGAACAACTGAATTCAAAAAAGAATTCCCACAAGGTGCTGTGTAACAGACCCAGTGAGAGGTGCTGGGACTATGGAGATGAATGAGACTCGATTCTTGACCTCGGAGAACCCACAGTTCAGCTGGGGAAAACCAAGTTTATATAGAGTTGGGGACCCAGAAAGGGCTCCACAGGGAGGGCAAAGCTAAGCAGGGCCTTGAAGGAAAGGAGCAAAGGGGTGATGAGGCAAGGGTGCTTCTAGAGGGAGCACTATGCTGTGGGCAGGGAACCACAAGTAGTTAAAAAGTCAGATGTAAAACAAAATGTAAGGCAGAAAGATGAACCACACTTGGGGACAGGCCTGGCTGGGAAGGGTCTTACCTGGTGTGCTAGGTACTAGACCCCTGAGGACCAGCAAAGAGGAAGAACAGCCAAGCAAGTACAAATGTGACGTACAATCCAGGTTTCCAGCTCTGAGGACCAGGCAGGTATCTAGGGCGTGGCAGGCAGCCACAGTCTAATCCTCTAGCCACTGTCAGTGGTCCAGCCAGGGACTGGCAAACTCTGGGTACCAAGAACCCCTAAAGCGCCTCCCTAGGGCTCTGTCAAGGGGGTCCCCAAATGCCTTACCTGAAGGGTCTGAGAAAGCTTTACAAAGTCTCTCTGGACTTGTTCACTAACATCTAGTTCTGTCTGTAACCTCTGAGCTTTGTTCTTCTCTTCAAACATTAGTTGTTCAACAGTAACCTAAAAAACACAAGCTTTGCATGAGGAGCAGCGCTGGAGAGCCACAGGTCAGAATCACTCAGGGGACCTCAGCATCGTGGTTCCCTGCTGCTGGAGGGGAAAGGTGGGTGCCCATTATAGCCCCTTGTCTCTTCCGTCTCCCTTTATCTTCACAGGGCAAGGGTGCAAGCCTCAAAGCTACACGCTCAAGGCCCTGAAACGAATTGAGGATTAGAGCCAAAATAAAAATGAATCAAAGTGCTACACGCTGCCCATCACGCCCAGCAGCCTGGGGGTAGTGATTATTCACCCAAAAGCCGCTGCTATGAGATCAGCAGCTATCACAGCAACAGGGGGTAGAAACTTGAGGGGTTTCCTCTGACAACCACAACTGTCAAGTGTTTGCCAGGAAAATTCTCAATGACTCCGCCTTAGGCGGCCCCAGCGGCCTCCAGCCTTCCTTACAGGCAAACTCTGCAGCAGGAGCACGTGGAAGCCTTTCTAAAAACAAGGAGCTATCAGATAGCACGTACACAACACTCTTACACTTAAAGATCTTGACCACACAGCCCACTGGGACCATTTCTAGGAAACTTCCCCCACGGTTAGTCCGATGCAATTTATGCTAACAGGACTCATCAAAATTTAGGCAACGAGTATGGGTCAGTGCAATATTTGATAAATCAGTCAAACGGATGACGCTTCCAAAGCTGTGCCTCTGGCTATGGCAGTGCCAAGTGTAGTTCATGGCCTTTAGCTCACTCCCTAAAATGCCAGACAGACCTATGACACCTCCAGAGCTGGGAGTGGGCAGATCTGACCCAGCTCTAAAGAGATCAATTCATTCAATTTCCTCTGAGCAGGCCGAGTCTTGCCAACGCTCAGAAGGTGGCGCTATTCAAAGCAGCAGTGCTTTTTGTTTTTGTTTTTTTAAACAGGGAAGATGGGATCATACATTCCTTACACTGCTTTTTTATTAAACTACCAATAAAAATATCACCTTAGCAGCAGTTTCTTTCTTTAACTGTTCTTCCAAAGTGATTTTCATTTCCTGAAGGCTCTCAAGCTGTTGAGACTTCTCTCTTAAACTGGACTCCAGCTGTGAAATTAAGAAGGAAAAGGCTGAACTCCTGCCTAGAAGAGCCTGAGGCCTGGAGAACTGTATGCAAGCTCTCATCCTCCTGGCTCTTGGATACTGGCTATGCTTGGGCTCCTCTTATCTTTGAGACCTGGGGAACTTCTATTTATTTTTCAAGACCTATTCTTTCTTTCATTAAACACTGAGCACCTTGTATAACTGGGTCACCTTGTTGTACAGCAGAAATTGGCAGAACATCGTAAATCAACTATAATAAAAAATTTTTTAAAACAAAAAAGAAACAAAATAAGATGAAAGAAATAAAATATATCCAGTGTTTAAAAAAAACAAAACACTAAACACCTGCTATATTCTAAGGCCTGGGGATGTGAAAATCAGGAGGCAGGCATGTAAGCAACTATGGAACATGAACCTGGAGGAAGAATTTAATTCTGCCTGAAAAGCTGGGAAGGGCTTCCTTAAAGAGATGACATCTGACCTTTAAAAGACAAAGAATTTAACAGGGGAAGGAAAAGAGAGGTAGGGAGAAGGTGGAGATACTCCAAAAAGAGGAAGTTGATGACTTATAAAAAATGCACTAAGGAGCTGTGCTGGGTTCTTGCTACATTACAGCACAGACTGTAGAGCCCTGGAGACTGAGACCAGAGGGGCAGGCGTGAGGCAGGAGACCCTGGCAGGGCTTGGGAATACAGATAAAGGGAACTACCAAAGGGTTTTAAACCAAACTGGCTCACAGTCAAGTTTACAAGTTTTAAGGATCACCCTGGTTGCAGTATGAAGATGAATTGGAAGAGGATTCAGTTTGGAGGCCGGCGGAGAAGTTAGGCTGTTATATAAGAAGCAGGTGAGCACTGAAGTCTGAACTCAAATGGGCAGTGGGAGTGGAAAGACAGGATACATCAGAACACTGGCAGCTTCTGCCACTGCAATCTTGATAGCTCCATGGGGCTGGAGCCAGACTGCAGTGGCTTGAGGAGTGACTGGGAGAAGACTCTTTCAAGGGTCTTGGGTAGCTGCAACGACAAGTGCAATCCAAAGAGAAACTTTCGCCCTCCTACCGGGTGATCTCTGAGCATGTTTCTCCACAATGGAAAAGACCAACGAAAAGGTAAAAGTTCAAGGCCTGCACTGGAAGGGGAAGTTGGAGAGGATGCCAGGAAAAAATATGAGGGATTCAAGTCAAAGCACAAGTGTGGTGACAGAAGACTGGTCAGAAGAAAGAAAGAAGGTTGGGAAAAAAGAGAAAATGCAAATAAGGAGCCAAGAAGCTGAAGGCAGTCCTGCTTATTATGAGGCCATGTGCCAGCAGAGGGAGGCGGGGTGAGTGGTGACTGAAACATCACTGAGGAATGGAATGGAGCAACTAAGGACAAATGAAAGGCCACTGAGTAGCATTCAACAGTATGAGCGTCAGGGTTCCTCATTCCAGGGGCCCCAGCAGCCTGGGGCAGAGGCAGAGGAGGTCACCACGATTAATCTAAGGTTGGGTGGTGTCCACTGAGGACAGCACAAGGACAAGGAGTCAGAGGACTTGGAGGTGTTGATGGGAGACTAGCTGAAGAGGTAGGCCGGCTCAGATACAGCTTAGAAGGAGAGAAAGAAAAACCAGGAGAAAAGGAAACGTTCAGGGAACTGAAGGTCTGAATGAGGTTCTCAAATGAACTTAACGGAATTAAGGCTGGAAAGATGGTAGATGGGGTCAGGGAATGCGAGGCTGGAGGGAGATGTTGGAAGTGGGACAAGGTGCAGGCAGGCGTGTGGGAGCGAAGGGCAGGGTAGGGGCAAAGGTCACTGAGTCATGAACAACAAACGAGGCCAGGGGGCTGAAGGGGGTCATCTACCCAAAGGTGTTGTCTAAGAAAAGATGACTAAGGCAGCTAGAAAACGGCACCTCTCTCATTTCCACTGCAGCTTTAACTATGTACCATGTCATGACCACGCCTTGCCTGTCTTCCTTCCATAGCAGAAGCTCCAGGATTTCCCTGTATCTCCTCCAGTAAACACAGAACAGACCCTCAGTTAGCGTCTCCACCACCACTATGTACATATTCCACTGCATTTTTCCCAGGAGTTCCTCAAAGGCAGGGTCTATGTCCTCTCTATTTTTTGTACCTGGAGTCTGGCACAGTAGGATTCAATAAATAACTACTGGCTGCTGACAGAATCAACTGGAAACGCATGAAACTCACCTGTCCTTTTTCTACTTTTATTCTTTCTAATTCAGCTTTGAGGCTGGAGATGGAAGCTAGAAGGAAAAAAGAGATGACATGTTAGCATTTAAATTTTTTCTTAAAACACGTCTTTCTACCATAACTTAATCTCATGCAATGAAAGGAGTCACATGGTGGGTGGGGTGAGGGAGGGGGAACCAACACCCCTTTCAAATCAAAATGAGCAGCAGTACAGTCAAGCTCAGGTGAAGCCAGAGTTCACATGGACAAACACAACGTCATCAACTGCCTCTGCATCAGGGTCTACACCTAACTCTGGGGGGCAGGGGAAGGGGTGAGGATGATCCCAGCAGGAGTCTGTTAAATTCTCTAAGTTCTGCAGGGAAATGCCTCTTGTCTACTCATATTCCCCAGTGGTCTGGGCTCAAGCACTTAGTGTTCTATATAAGAGTAACTGCCAGGGCCACCAGAGCTCCTAAAAAGACAGGTTTTGGGTTCTGTTGTTTTTATTCCTAATCCCTGGATACATTAAAACATCCAGAAAAAGAGACCTATAGTCCTTACTTAGTCCTTTCCTATACTTTTCTGTTTTCCATATTCTGTGACTATGTATTTCTTAAAACCAGAAAGTTTTACTCAGTGCTTCCATTTCTAAACTACATCACTTTTATTTTCACCTATTTCTTCCTTGCAGTTTTCTATTTCTAGCTGCAGAGTTTCTTCGAGGTTTTCTTTTAAACATTGTTCTGCTTGAATCTGCTCTTTTAGGAAAAGTATCTCAGCCTTCAGCTTTTCCTCCACATGATCCGCTGCTGTCCGCACATGAGCGATGTTCTCTCGGTATCTTAACACCAACTCCCGGAGCTCCTGAATGCAAGAAACAAATGGTTACTGGGTTTAAAAGAATGAAAGAAAATAAGAAAAACTAAAGATTTTCTGCAACCAGAGTTTCAGATTTTGTTTTAGACAGTTCAAAATTGAAGACTTTGAACCCCAACCCACTCTTAGCTTCTAGGGGTGGGTGCCACGCCCATATTCAGTATGTTATAAAATATTACCGACCAAAAAATGTGTATTGTGAAATACATATTTTCCCTCAAAACTGTTCAGAAATAGAAAAACTAAAAAATGTTAACTGACTTGCAATGTGGGATTCACTATGACTGGCTTAGACATCTGCATGATTACCTGCTTAAATCTGAGAGGAGTTAGTGAATGAGGACCAAAAAGACTGAAACTCGGAAGCAAGTATATGCGTCAGAGAGAACTAAAATTTACTTACACATTCATTCAAATACTGAACATCTACCACAAGTAAAGCACTATTATCCCAGGGGCAATTATGGTTAAAAAATGCTTTCTAAGGTGATGGCTGTTTTTCTAGAATTAATTCAGTTTAAATCTATTTTATTTTTTTTCCTAAACTGTAGTTGTCTTCTTTTAAAAATCCTCCCAATTACAAACTAAAGCAGCTCTAATGTAAAAAACAGAGTCTTAGACAACTACACCAAATGCATATAAAGAACAGGTTAAAAACTGAAAAACTGTAACAAGAAAAATTTCATAAGATTTATTACTGAAGTAGGTCTCAGAATCAAGGATTATGGGCTGGACTGGTTATAACCCTCAAGTAATACTGGGGTTTGGTTTTGTTTCGCTTTTTAGGGCCACACCCGTGGCATATGGAGGTTCCCAGACTAAGGGTCTAACAGGAGCTGTAGCTGCCGGCCTACACCACAGCCACAGCAACGCTGGATCCGAGCTGTGTCTGCAACTTACACCACAGCTCATGGCAATGCCAGATCCTCAACCCACTGAGTGAGGCCATGATCGAACCTGAAACCTCATGGTTCCTAGTCAGATTCTCTTCCACTGTGCCATGACGGGAACTCCGGGATTTTTTCTTTTTCTAAAAATCTAAGTGTAAAAAGTCTCTAGGACATGGAAGACAGGGATCTTTCCTGCCAAAACAGAGAAGTTTAACAGGTAGAAAATGGTATGCTGCCGGCAAGAGCAGACAGGTCCCCCAAACTTCCTCTTTGCCGAGATCAGCTACCAGTCCAGAAAGGAGAGGGCTCTCCTGAGTGTCAGTAACCTGAGCCCAGACCACAAGCTGAAGGAAGGCAGAGAAAGGAGAGGGAGGGCAAGGAGCTGAGGCAGGCTAAGCAGCAAAGACTTTGTAAACTAGTAAATAAAAACAACAGGCATGTCGATATCTGTTTAGGAAAAAAGAATGAAGACCAAACTGTAGAGGCTAAATCTGCAGGGTGAGATTAGGGAAAACTGTTATTCAGAAAAATATGACTCAATGTTTTTGGGTTTTTTTGGTTTTTGGTTTTTGGTGGGTTTTTTTTTTTTTGGCCTTTTAGGGCCTCACCTGCAACATATGGAGGTTCCCAGGGTAGGGGTCGAATCGGAGCTGTAGCTGCCAGCCTACACCACAGCCACAGCAACACGGGATCTGAGCCGAATCTGCGACCTACACCACAGCTCACAGCAACGCCAGATTCTTAACCCACTGAGCAAGGCCAGGGGTCGAACCCGCAACCTCATGGTTCCTAGTCAGATTCGTTAATCGCTGCACCACAATGGGAACTCCAGTGTTTGACTTTTTAAATTTAACAATTACAAATTGCTTTTAAAAAAAGATCTTACAAGAAATATTTTTCTATTTTGTTCCAAAAATTGCTCTAAAATAAAAGGAAAACTCATCTTTGCCTATTATTTAGAGTATTTACTTGGATTTAGCCTAAGATGATATTTTTTATGTTGAAAGGTTTTAAAATGTATGAGTACAAAAGCTGGAGAAAGTTGAGACAATTACAGATACCTCAGGGAAACTTCTGGTTTTGCAGCCCAGATTTACCCAACCACAAAAAACGGAAGTGCCCAAAAGTTGCTGGCAGACAGAAGGAGGCCAAGTGTGGCATACCCTTTAAGTGCTATATAGAAAAACAAACCTCACAAGGAGCCAGCATGGCGGCCCCTGCAAATATGTAATTTCTGGTGCATTCTCAGTCTGGTCCTGCAAGAATAATACAGACCTTCGATTTGGCAAAGGATTCTTAGATATTACACTGAGAGCATGAGCAACACAAGAAAAAAATAAAAATTTTCTTTTATCAAAATAAAAACCTTTGTGCTTCAAAGGATATGATCAAGAAAAAGACGATCCACAGACTAGGAAGAAATATCTATAAATCATTTGTAGATATGATCAAGAGATTTGTATCTAGAATATATAAAGAACTCACAACTTCCATTGTGGCTCAGCGGTAACAAACCTAACTAGTATCCATGAGGATGCAGGTTCAATCCCTGGCCTCACTCAGTGGGTTAACTATCTGGTATGGCCATGAGCTGTGCTATACAAGTGTTAGGTAAAGGGTAAGAGGTTTCATTACCTCTCTGAGGTGATGAAATGTACTAAAATTGTAATGGCTACCCATGTGAGAATATGTTAAAAAAACACTGAATTGTATACCTTTTTTTTTTTCTTTTTAAGGCTGAGGGGGTGGCATATGGAGGTTCCCAGGCTAGGGGTCAAATCGGAGCTACAGCTACTGGCCTACACCACAGCTCGTGGCAACACTGGATCCTTTAACTCACTGAGCGAGGCCAGGGATCAAACTATCATCGTTGTGAACCCTAGTTGGGTTCATTACTACTGAGCCACAACGGAAACTCCTGAATTACATCTCAATAAAGCCTGTTTTAAAAAATAATTTTGTAGCTATTTCAGAAAATGTACTTATTTACATTTTCCACCATCTAGAAAATAAGTTACCTCTATGGTGTCTGGGAGAATGAAGTCTTCTGCTTGCTGTAAAGACACATGCAAGCTATGCTTTCCCTGAAGACTGTCATTATCTTTCTGTAACCTCACCAGCTCTTCTGAAACTTGTTCCCGGGACTGCATCAGCACTGCCTAAAATGGAAACAGATACTAATCACATACAGGAAGGTAAATCTTATCTGCTGATAACTGCACCAGAAATAAAAAAAAAAAAAACAAAGGCCTAATCAAATGAGGACTAGGATGAAGGGTATGTAATAAAGCTCTAGGACTTACAAAAAGCAGTTCGAGATTTTTTTGATTTACAGCCCTTACACATGTTCAAGGGGACTGGAAATGAGGCATTTGACTCATTCACCACCGTTTCTACCAATAGCTCAAAAGTACTTTCTTCCCCGGCAGCCCTAGGACCAGCATCCCTAGCTCAATGGAGGAGGCTGACATAATCAAGACCTATCAAATAAGAGTGTACTCCAAGACAACTCCCACTTCCTCAGAGCATGCAGTTCACAGTAAGTGGGGAGAAACAAAAACGCAGTGTCTTCGTCTTTCATTACATATACATATGTTCAAGCTCAGGATCCCTGTGAATGGCCCAAGGACCCCAAATATTAGAAGCCCTCAAGAGGCTCTATGCTTAGGAAATACAGACATATGAGTTGCTCAGGTTTGGTTTTTTTTGTTTGTTTGTTTTGGCTTTTCAGAGCCTCACCTGCGACATAGGGATGTTTCCAGGCTAAGGGCTGGATTGGAGCTACGGTTGCCAACCTAACACCACAGCAACACCAGATCCATGCCACATCTTGGACCTACACCACAGCTCACGGCAATGCTGGATCCTTAACCCACTGATCAGGGCCAGGGATCAAACCCAAGTCCTCATGGATACTAGTCAGGTTCATTACCGATGAGCCCCAAGAGAACCACATTTTTTTTTTTTTTTTTTATGGCCACACCCACAGCATACGGAAGTTCCCCCTCCAGGGACTGAACCTAAGCTGCAGCTGCGACTTACAATGTAGCTGCAGCAAATACCAGATCCTTTAACCCACTGCACTAGACTAGGATCAAAGCCACACCTCTGCAGCACTGTGGTCAGATTCTTAACCCATTGTACCACAGCGGGAACTCCAGTTGCTCTGCTTTTTAGGGCCACACCCGTGGCATATGGAGGTTCTCAGGCTAGGGGTCTAATCGGAGCTACAGCTGCCAGCCTTCGCCACAGCAATGCAGGATCTGAGCCGTGTCTGTGACCTACACCACTGCTCACGGCAACGGCAGATCCTTAACCCACTGAGTGAGACCAGGGATCAAACCGGCAACCTGATGATTCCTAGACGGATCGTTTCCACTGAGCCACAGTGGGAACTCTCAGTTGCTCATTCTTAAAATGGAATATGCTCCTACTTCTGCTTGCTGATGTATAAACAATTTTTGATATTTCATATGAATTTATACCAATAGAAAAATCAAGCTAATTTGAGTATAAGATAAAATTCTACAAAAGTACTTCTACTAAGTCACTGAGCTTATATATACAAATGGAGATTCCGCACACACCCAACGTTTATTTAGCAGCTACTACTCTCTGCTACTCTCTCAGCTACTCTTTGCTACCCATGGGGATAGAGAGGGTTGAAAAACAGACTTTGCCCTGAAGAAGCTCATGGTGCAGTGGAGGGAATGATGAGAAAACCAAAAATTACCCAACCATACTACAAGTGCTCTAACAGAGAATGGGTACAGCAGTGATAAAAGGACAAAGTGTACCTAATTAGGGAAGAGGGTTCAAGAACATTTCCCAGAGAAGGTGTTCACTGTATCCTGAAGGACAAATAGGCTGCTGGTAGGCAGAGAAGTCATGCTTAAATTCTGGTTAATTCTACTGGCTCTTATTTGATCTCTGGCCCAGACCAGAATCAAATGTGCTTTAATGCTCACTTTTCAAACCATTTACAACAAAATATCAGCATCCCACTACCTTCAGAATATCAAAGATGGGTTTGTATTAGCTAACTTTGAAAAGAGAAAAACAGAAGGATAAACCAAAAATAAATTTAAATGATCCTGTATGGAAGCGGGTGGGAACAGGGGGAAAGGAACAGGGAATGAAAGTTCAACTTGTGTTTATCCACTTTTACAGTTCTGACTTAAGAACCATGCTCCATGTTCAAAAAAAAAGTAAATCAAAAAAGAAGAAAACCCAAAAATGTAATACATGGTTTGCTCCATTTGTTTCCCCTTGTAATCAACTGATAACACAGCCATAGAAAGAAAAACCAATGCAAGTAACAGTTGCACACAGTACCCAGAGTGTAAACCTTTAATCTGGGATATATGCTATGTGTAAAAACAACTACAGTTGCCCCGTGGTACCCGCAGGCAATTGGTTCCAAAACACCCTCCCATTCAAACTCCGGGATGCTCAAGCCACGGACAGTCGCCCTCTGTATCTGTGGATGTGGAACCGTGGACGTGGAGAGCCAGCAGAGAAATGCTGAACTTTTCTTAGCAGCTCTGCTGTTGTTCACAGTATTAATGCAGTAGTCATTCTGAAACTATTCTGTTCCCACTTTAACCAAATGATCAAACAGCATTACTACTGACGGAACCACCCGTCACAACATGCCTCTAGTTATGAACCTTCCACTGAATCATTTCATCCACGTAGCATTCCTGCCAAAATGTCTAACTTGAATCTAACAATGTGGAAATAATCAGACGAATTCTTTCTACAAGGCAAATGGTCTGGACTCTTCAAAAATGTTAATGGGGACTTCCCGTGTGGCTCACAGCATAACTACTGGGCGTTGCTTCTTCAGTGGCTGTGGCTCGACCCCTGGCCTGGGAACTTCCATATGCCGCAGGTGCGGCCACTTCTTAGAAGGAGAAAGACAGATGTCATATGAAATCTCTTATAACTGGAGAATAAAACACTACACAAATGAACATCTCAACAGAAAAGAAAATCACGAACTTGAGGAACAGACCTGTGGTTGCC